>VWZK01009001.1:224349-442126 GCA_013396935.1 Baryphthengus martii | reverse complement strand
ACCTCGATTTATTCCGTATGGTTTCGGCTATTTCTAAGGAAAAGGAGAAAAAAAAAAAAAAAAGAAAAGATCAATCCTCGAAGCCCTGACAGCGCTGGCAGAGGAGCTTCCAAAAGCGGAGATCTGGCTACTTTTTTGCATTTTCCACCCGTCGTTTCTTTCTGTTATTATTGTAATTTTGTGCGAAAGGAAGTTATGAACAACTGCAAGTCAGGAAGTGGAAATCGACACCGGTTGTGACAAGCTGGGGCTAAAAACTATTTCATTATTTATATAGATGTGTCTATCAACATTCTGCTTTTCATCCAAAGAATAAAGGGAAATACCGGCTAGTCCTATGTTTGACAGTGAATGACAGACCGCATCTGAGGAAAGGAAGGACTAAATATATCAGCAAAGAACACCACCGCTATTTATTGAACTCGAGACCTTTTTTTTAACCCAAAGACTGTTTGAGCAAGAGATTCAATGGGTCATTAAAAGGGGAAAAAAATTTTAAAGGCCCTTTTGCTTCTGAAGTGCAGCTAACCTCAAAAACAGGAGCCGTACTTGATACAGATACTGAAATTAAGGCTTTACGTGATGAATTTTCTATCCTATGGATATCAGTTTTGAGATTACAAACCAAGAAGATCTGTAATTGATCTCGCACCAGATAATTTCAATGCCTAATATTCCCCAGGATTGCTGGAGTACCCTAGGAGCTGCATCAGACTGTACTCGGGGTATGCCATGGGCTGTATTCAGAGTATTAGCTGCAAATCCAAAGTTTTCCGGGAAAGCATTTCAGTGATTGAAGTCAAAGCCTCCATCGATCCCATTCCCACCAGCATTGACGAGTCCTCCAGCGTAGTCCTGCGCTACCGGACCCCTCACTTCCGAGCCTCTGCGCAAGTTTTGATGCCCCCTCTTCCCAAGAAGGAGACCTGGATTGTGGGCTGGATCCAGGCTTGCAGCCACATGGAATTTTACAATCACTACGGGGAACAGGGAATGTAAGTAGTTCGAAGAGCGCGTGCGGGTGCGTTTGCCTAGTGGGAAGAGCGAGCGGGGAGGACCATGGCCTGACTGGGAAATACTAGATTAAACCCAAAATTATAATCCAGTTGGTTTGATTTTAAAACCCAGCTCTTCTGAAACTTAACGGGACGTTCTCATGCCTTTAAAATACAGCAGAGCTTGTCCCTGCCCTTTTAAAGGAGTGGATTATTCTCTCCTCATGAGGACATGCCCATGCCCTCACCAAACCCCCTTGTTCTGTTAGGACCCAAAAGCAATAATACTGTATTTCACTGTATTTCAGCTTTTGAGCAGCATTGGAGATGCTGAAATCCCAGCTCAGTTCTATCCTGACAGGCACCCCTGGTTTTGCTACGTATTTGGTACAAGAGGGGTCTCCCGACTGCCACCTCCTCTCATCTACATCCCTCCCCCTCCGTTATGGGTTAAATTGCGCACTGACGAGCCCCAGGGAAACCCGAGGGCTGACACTTGTGGCACGGTGCGGTGCCCAGCGTGCTGTACTGCTGCTGCAGTGGGCCACGGCTCTCTGCTACCCGGTAGCCCATCAGTCCTGGGAGCATGTTTAACGTCACAGGAGGAATCCTGCTCCGCTTTGCCCACGGTAGCGGGCAGCCCACGGGGAAAGAACAAGATGGATTTAACCCACCGATAGTTAAATCCTTTGCATCACCTTGGAGCAGGGTGAAAATTTCCCATTACCCTCCTTTTGGGTAATGTATGAGTGGGAATATATAGGTATGTACGTAAGGTAGGGGAATCTAGGGGCAGTTTGCACATCACAACCCCCCTGTTTCAGGTCAGACAGTCATAGTGAGGTAGGAATGAGTCAAATTAAAATGTCACCTCCCTACCGAGAAAAGTCATCTCTCCTCGGCTCCCCACCAGTCTGTTTAAATGCTGTTGCAGTCTTTGGCCCGTAGTTAAATCAGCCACAGCACCTGATCTCCAGACATCTGCACAGAACAGCAATTCTGCAACTCACGGTGCTGGGCAGCACCGGGTGCAGCATCCCAGTGCAGCAGAAATCTGTCTGTCCAGCCACGAGGACAAAAACCTGACCGCAGAGCCCGGTGCTGGCAGATGGTTTGGTAGCTGGAGGTGCTGATACTGCTCAGTCTCTGGGGACAAGGGAGAAAGGATGGGAAGGTCAAGTCTAAGCAACCCTCCTGCCTGCTCATCCCGAGTGTCCTGTGTCAGGGGGATGCTGGCTCGGCACCCCCCAGGGGTCATGCTGGGTGGCTTAAAAATTGATGAATGAGGAGGGCTGAGAGAGGATGGGAACACGGATTAGGGCTGGAGAGCAGGACGAACTCTGATTTAATGCAGTGCCTTCCTGATGGCCTGAACATCTGCACGCACGCCCTGGCCCTTCTTCCCTCCCTTCTGCCTGTAAGCCCAGATGAGGACACGGGTTCAGCATCTCAGCCGTAAAGTAAATACGCGTTGTAAGATGTGGAGCAGAGGGAAGGGCACGCCGAGGAGCAGCCGTGACAGACTGTCAACCTCCCCTGTCCCCATGTCCCCTCTCTGCTCAAGCAGAAAGTGCCTTCAGAAGCAAACTAGCACCTGGCAAACACTAGCACTGTGTCTCAGCAAGGGAGAAGACCAGCTTATCTTGATTTTAAAAGTACTTACAACAGGCCCGAAATCTGTAGGCTTTTTGGCTTCAACAGCATCTTTAGCAAGGACAATTTGTTGCTCAGATGTTCCCAATTCCAGGCCTTTGGGATTTGCATGTGTAATTCTCCGGCTCATTTAGAAATCCAGTCTTTAGTGACCAGCTGCAGAAGAAAACAGAAAAAAACCCCACTGTATATAAATACAGCTCACATAAAGAGGGCTGGGCAGAGAGCTGTTCTGCCAGCACTGCTGTGGGCTACAAAGCTCGACACGGCCTTTTATTTCTCTGCACCTGAGTTTCCCTGTGATGGAAATGAGGATTTGGTGCAGCTCTTCCCTTGCTGGAATGCTTTGAGACAAAAAAAAGTTGTATCTGCAAGCTAAGTGCTGTACACAGGTAGTCAGAATTAAACACTGCAGCTATGTAGGGGAGCTATTAACCACAAAATCGTGGGAACAAGGATTTTTCCCTAGGAGGTTCATTGACATTTTGCTGAGATAGATATATATATATAGAAAAAAGAGTTACCCAAACATAAGTAGGAATTGGTCTGCTCCTCTCCTCTCTTTCTATAGGCCTGTCGCCATCTGAAAGCTATAAATAAAGGCGCTTGGGAGGAAAGGCCTCTCTCCGTGCCATTGAAACACGCTCTTGGAAGACCTTTAGAGAGAGCAAGACAGGACACAAACCTCTCTGAAAGGATGGGCCAAGCCTTTAGCTGGTGTAATTCAACATAATCCCCCTGACCTCCGCAGAGCTGCATTGATTTATGCCAGCAGAGTATTTATCCCAACTTTCCATGATGAAGCAAGACCACTGGAACACACATTTTTTAAATCGCTGTGGTGACAGGCAAACAGAAAACTCCAAATAATCAAAAATCAGTCGGTCAACCAGAGCATCAATACTTACCAGCAAGCTTTGGATTAATTTTTCACTTCCATGCTCTGGAATTGTTAGCTGTGTATAAGCTGGCCGTGAGGCTGAGGATGGAAACAGCTGAGAAATACTGGAGCAGATGGAGCTGTGCAGAACAGTCCTGTAGGGATGTTCACTACGGAGGGGATCATTTTGACACAGGCGTTTAAAGCAGCGTAGACCATTCTGGGGCAAAAGGGAAATAATTAAGACGCATAACACATAAAAGCTGGTATCATTTGACATGTAAGTCAGGAGATGCTGCTGGGAACACGACAACCCCCAGCCTAAGGATATGGACGTGCTCTGTGACCCCTCCCCCCTCCATTCAAAACCGGGGCAAACTCCCGTTTGACCCCATGACTGGTATTTCTGCTCCCCCTGAGCAGGGTTTTACCGTTTACCCTTAGGGAAGGGGGCTGTTGTGTAGTAGGAGGCATCAGGACCAGGCCTCACGGCTCTGACCTGTGCAGGAGCAGCTGGACCAGGTCCTTGGTGGGAATCTCATGGGGTGGGCGTTGGTCGCTGCACCCCATTGTGCAGCACCTGGTGGGACCCCTGTCAGCAGCTGGGTGACGCCGGAATGGCTTTATCCAGCCTTGTTTCTTCATCTCCATGGAGATGTGCGAGAAGCGGTGCAGATGGAGATATGCAAAACAGAGAGATAAATAACATTGGAGTTTGAATATGATCAGCCAAGAATCTGCAGAAGTTTCAGGGAGATATTTCTCTGCTGGAGAAGCCGGTGGGGCAGTGGGGCAGCTGGGTAGCGTTACATCAGTGCTTTACCTTCCTGGGCATCTCTCTCTTGAGAGATTAAATCTTCTGTGCCCTGCAGCAGACACACAATGAACTTGAGAAATCAACTTGTCAAGTGAATAAACCCCCAGTCCTCAGGAGGGAAAACACAGTCAAAACCAGATTCACCATGGGAATTTACCCCTCTAGGGGGTTAGAGAAAAGGGATTCGCTGCCCTTACTTGGCCCCTGGCTCTTACCTGCACTGTGAGCACCCACCTTAGCCCAGGTAAATAGCCTGTCCAGGCTGACTTGAGCTAAGCTAAATCAGCAGAAAATTGTCCCTTAACGCCGGTTTATATGCTAGTTTTACTCCCATGTGCAGACATCACTGCCAGTTCAAGAGGTGACAGGAACATGCAGCTGGAGGATGGGGTGGGGGGAAGAGGGACCACAGCAGCATGGCTCCGACAGCTTAAGTTTCCTTCCTGTTCTTTGCTATAACCCTGGCTTGAATTGCTTGACGTGCCGGAGTAGACGAGGGAGGGACTGTAAAGGACAATTTAAAATTAAGCTGCTCTGAATATCAGGTTTTCTTCCTTTCAGCCAGTCACAGGCACAGCATTGGAGGGAGGCAGGTAGGAGAAGGGATATAAAATACCTGAGACAGCTTTTTCACTGTGCCCACGCATCACACTGGTACCTACACCGAGAAGGGTGCTGGAAGGCACAAGGGGATGTAAGTTCATCTGGCCTGTCACTAATTAGGAGCTGGCTTTAAGGAATTGGGGCTGAGGATGCACTGGTTCTTGCTGCCTGGCTGAAAAGGTGAACCGAGCAGAGCAGTGGCACTGCTGGAGGCTGCTGTGCTTGGCTTTGCTGTCAGTGCACAGGCCACTGCAGCGATTGCTTTGGGGTGTGCTGTGGAACAGCCATCTGGAGGGCCTGGGGTAAGCTGGGGGCTTCATTTTGTTTGACAGGATAGGGAGAAAGGCATTTGAATGAGCACTAGGAGGCTAAAGCCTGTGTAAAGCTGCCTGGCTGCCAGCAGCAGGGCTACAGTTCTATCACAAGAAATAGCTCAAAGTTCCTGCTCGTGGTAGCAAGAAGACATTTGATAAGAGAGGCTGTTGGTGGCTCCAGTCCCTGGTGTTGCTCATACTGACCGTGAAGATTTCAGAAGTGGCAGGAACAGGGTTGTCAGTATTACAAGCCAGAATCTACTGATTTTGGAGCTGATTGGCTATAGTGAATCCATGAAACCAGATAGGTTGGTTTCTTTTCATGCCTCTTCCCTGCTATCGTCAGCAAAGTGTTTACTGGGCGCTTTCTGGTCTTCCCTTGGCTCCACACCACCACAGAAAGATGCTGATGCAGCCAAAGATTATTCCACAGCGTTCTTTCCAAAATCATCCAAAAGGCCAGTTGTTGGCATATTGCTTAACATGGACGTACTAGGCAAGAAAAGGCTCCCAACCCCTCTGGCTTTGCTGTGGCAGCAGGGAAGGGGCAGCCACCAGGCTTGGTGACCATTGCGCAACCTCTGCTTTCGCTCCAGTCACGGGATCATCATAAGGCCTCATTTTTCTTCTCGTTACCAAGCTGCGCAGATAAAGCGTGATGGTTTTGAAACCCTAGGGTTAACCACACTCGCTCGAATTAGGCACAGCGTGCCCCACAGAGAGACACAGGCCAGTTCCTTCTTCTCCATTCCTGCCCACGCCATTTCTTTATCAGGGTGCACTTCTGAGCTAGCCTGAGCGTGGCCACGCTGCTCACGAACACACTCTGCTCTGTGTTGGGGTTTCCCTACCTCTGCAGGCAAGATCCTGCCTTCAGTAACCTGCTCAGGCCCTGACACAGCTCCACCTTTTTGGTCTTGTTTAAACCCTGAGCACATTCTGAGAAGGTCCTGCAATTCTGTACTGGTCTGGAGTCAGATACGTCTACTGGGAATGAAGACAGGGACAAGCAGATCTTAGCTGACCCGCAGTTTCTGAGCATACTCGACCTGATTCTCCTGCTGTTCGCTCACCAGCCTCCGATCTGAGTAGGCTGGAGCAGGCCAGGAGGGTTATCAGCCTCTCATAGCGCCTCAGGTCCCAGTTTGGCACCTCCCTACCCACAGAGAAGCTGTGGCTGCGCTGTAGCATCCCACCTGTCCCTGGGGTAAACCTCTGGGAAATTGTCACATCTCATCCCCTGGTGACAGCCAAGCTGAGTACTGGCCACTGTCTGAATGGAAAGTAATTCTAAACCAGCTGCTGAAAGGGAGAGAAAGAGCCTGCAGATGGTGTTTCTGAGGCGGGCTGCGCGGTGGGGAGGAGGTGGGGGGCTGCAGGGCACGACCGCGCTCATCTGCCCACTGAGGGCTGAGTTCATCCAGCATCCCCAGAGCCTTTTCCTTCGCAGCTCTCCCTGAAGAGCAGAGGGGACAATGAGCCAGGATGACTCCGGTTTAGAGAGCAGAGCGTACAACCATCTCTTCGGGGGATGGGGAGGGAGTCATGGCAGGACTGCTCAGGGATCTCCTTTTGGCTGCCTTCGCTCAAAATTTTCTTCCAGGCCAAGGACTCCCTCTGCCTGCTGGCTACGGGCTGAAGGAGAGGATTGCTGCAGCCGCCGTGCCGGAGCTGACAGCAGCCCGTAAATCTGTGCGGGGAGATGGCGAGCTTGCGTAACCCCCGGCTGCTGCTAACCCCTGGTCCTGCTGCTCCGAGCATCCCCGCATCCCCCGGAGCAGCCCATGTCCTGCCTTGCCCTTAACCTCCTGGGTCTGACCTGCAAAGCAGCTGCCCCCCGCCTGGTGCAGCCCTTTGCCCAATGCCTGCCACGGCACTGGGAGATTTTTTGCTATGACTCCTGCTTGCATGATGGGGAAAAAAAAAAAAAGAGAGAGAGAGATAAATGAGAGCTTTAAAACCCTCCTGGTATCTTCTAGCTACAGCCAGACATTTACAGCTAACTGCTGAACGATCCATGGAGGCACTTCACGGTCATTAGCTAATTAACCGTCAGAACAGCTTTGTGAGATGGTCACATTAGGCCTGGTCAGCGGAGAGGAGCTTCTTGTCCCAAAGCTGCTTCAGAGCCGGCCAGGCCCAAGGCGTCCCCCCCTCCACCTGCAGCCCCCGCCTCAGCCAAGGGGCTATTTTAAGCCACAGCGCCAGCCTTATGAAAGGCTTGGCCAGTCACCCTGACGAGCCCCAGCGTGTCCCCTCTGCCGCTCTCCAAAGATAAACCGTGTCCCGTGGCACAGCACGCAGCGGGGAGCTGCAGGGCTCTGGGGCTGGTGCACAGCCCAGCGTCCCAACTCCGCAGAGGGGTCAAGTGCAAACGCCATTCTGGGAGCTGCTGCTGCCACGCAGCCCCTTCGGCCACAGAGACATCATCTCTGGGTGGCAGGGAGGGCTGGTTCATAAGCAGGAGGAGAAGGTATATTAGAGGCACCTCTACCAGCCTGGTTTTTAAAAGAATGTCCTTAAAATACCCGACAGGCACTGAACACACAGTCTATGGTTGTGGCATCTTCGTGCCTTTCCTCTGCAAGTATCTAACCCTTCTTCTGACACAGTTACCGTAGTTTTACTTCTATGGGCAAACCTAATCTTCAAAATTAAATTTGAAGTTAATAAATCCAAGTTGTGCATCAGCTTTACAAGGTGAGGGAGGAACATTTTTCACTTACTTTCTTGCTAGAAAGACTGACCTTTCTGTCGGTCTCACAAGCGCAGCACACAGACGACCAGCTCAGGCAGTTTTACAAGCTGGCTGACCTCGGTTTCTCTGATTACTGTAACACCATCCCCAGCCTGGAGCCTTTGAACTGGGTCCTTCCAAGGGCTGGAGAAGGATGGGTTACACTTCCAGTGCCAGGCACACGCTGTGGAAGGACGGTGGTTTATCTAGAGAGAGAAAAGAAGGGTTCACTGGTAGGGACTGAAAAGAACAGAATGGGGCAATGGGAACCTTTATGGTCCAGTTGAGTCCTTGATCTTCCTTCCACTGCTCTTCTGTCACCTCAGCCCCAGGGCCAGCTCTGAGCTTGCCTGGTCTCCTGCTGACATGGGAGGTTTTGTGCTATTGAGGGAAAGAAACTCGGCGCTGAGCCTTGTTCTCACCGGCGCAGGAGCTGAGATCCTGAGCGTGGTGCTGGAGCGAGTCCTTGTGTTCAGCTGGGCTCAGACAGCCAAGAGGCTGAAAGAAGATACCTGCAACACTGGATGTTCTCCAGCACTGGAGCTTTCCTGAGCACTTACCCTTTGCAGCCTTACGTAAACACCAACATATTTTGAGCCACTCCAGGTAGCCGCTGGTTCCTGCAGGGAAAGCCCTGGCCCTGCAGGGAGGTGGCTCCTCAGTGAGGTTTAACAGCAGGACAGACTTTCACAATCAGTCCTGGAAATGCGCAGACACAGTTTTAAAGGCAGGGATGAGCTCTTTCGGCAGGATGGTGTGAAAGGCACAAATTCCAGCAGGAGCTAAAAGGGGAACGTGGTCACAACTCCTTCCTCTCCTTCCTTGAAGTCCAGCATGTTTCTAAGCAGATTAATTAATGCCTTTTCTGCAATGTGTTGCTGATTATGGCAGGTCAAGTTGGGAGCTTCCAGATCTACTGGACGGCAAAATCCAGGCCATCAGTGACTCAGATGGAGTGAACTATCCCTGGTACGGAAACACGACCGAAACTTGCACCATCGTGGGTCCTACAAAGAAGGAGTCCAAGTTCAACATCAGCATGAACGACAACTTCTACCCGAGCGTGACGTGGGCGGTGCCCGTCAGCGAGAGCAACGTGGCCAAACTCACGAGCATTCACCGGGATCAAAGCTTCACCACCTGGCTGGTCGCAACCAACACGGCTACCAACGAAATGGTGACCTTGCAGACTATCAAATGGCGCATGAGGCTGGGCATCGAGGTGAATCCCAGCAGACCCCTGGGGCAGCGTGCCAAGCTGCAGGAGCCCTCTGCTCAAGAGCAGCCCCAGGTCCTTAGCAAGAATGAGCCAATACCACCCAGTGCCCTTGTCAAACCCAATGCCAATGATGCTCAGGTACTCATGTGGAGGCCAAAGGATGGACCACCGCTTGTGGTGATACCTCCGAAACATCGATAATACAAACCTGGCGTCCCGGCACCAAAAAGGGAGAATAAAAAGCAAAACCCGAAGCAAAACAATCACTTAGGTATTAGAATACACACATATAATCTGAGCAAAATCAAAATGCACTTTCTAGTCATTCAACAAATGCAACCATTCTACCTTCTCCCATTGGGACGGATTTCACTGTGCTAAAGCTAAAGAGGAGACCTTTGACTGGGGTCTGTCTCATCACTGGATTCCTAAGGGAAGAAACTAACACTGATGTCTACCCGTATAGCTTTTTTTTTTTCTTCCCTACTTTAGTTACTCTTTGAACTTCAGTCTCATTAGCTTGTCCAGACTGCCCAGAACAATAAGAACATTTTATTTGGGATTTTAAGAGTCTTTTTTTTGGTTTTTTTTTTTTTGGTTGAGAACAAAACAAGTTCCTGGAGCAAAAAGTTGACTATTTAAGATAAGGATTTTTTTTTCTTTTTTTTAAAGCTGTAAGGTTCTGAGTTGCAAATCCAAGTCATGCGGCCTTATGTAGACTTT
Organism: Baryphthengus martii; assembly: GCA_013396935.1. Taxonomy (NCBI): domain Eukaryota; kingdom Metazoa; phylum Chordata; class Aves; order Coraciiformes; family Momotidae; genus Baryphthengus; species Baryphthengus martii. The sequence continues at coordinate 432,185 of VWZK01009001.1, read as the reverse complement.
GCTTTGCATTGCCAAACTTTTGCCTTAAAGCTATGTTTGAAAAAAAAACAAAAACAAAACCAACAAACAACAGAACAAACACCACCACCAGGCAGAATGTCCTTTCTACAGAATTTCTGGGAGAAAGTTTTGGAACAAGGAGTAGATTGTCAGTGTGTCACGGACTGATGGATGAAAAGGGCATGAAGCTGGAAGAAGTGTGATTAAAAAATGAAAATCTTCCTGGTTTTAAAACCTGGAACAAGGAAGCATGGAAATAACCCCAGTTTCAAAGCAATGGAAATAAACCTGCTGTAGGATGTCTCTCAAGTGGGAGCTACTAGGCCCATCTCCCTGCTTCGCAGAACGGGTAGCGAGCGAGCTTGCGCTGCTTACACTGGTGATCTCAGTCTCCCGTTAGCATTATAAGGTGGGATAATCTCACAGCTGGAATTGTGGCCCTGGGAGTCAATATAAACCAAGAGGGGGGAAATGTCCCACTGGGTTTGTCTTGAGAACAAGCAGATGTTTGACCAGCTAGCCCCGCAGTCTCACCTTCTTGCGGTGTAAGAGCCAAGGGCTCGTGCAGTGGCTGTTGTTGGGTGAAACTCTGTTGCCCCGTTTCCCCATGAAATCCAACTGACGGTGCTGTAAGAAGAGCAGGATATAAAAAGGATCCTTCAGGAGTCACTGGAGATGCATGGGTGTAAGCGAGGGCAGATCTTATCTATCGAGTCTACCCAGCAATATCCATAATTCAGGAACAGCCACATCTGAAAAGAAGCACCCATTCCTGGCAAACACCAGAAGCAAAAGCTATGAAAAATTCTTCCTCCTATGATAACAAATCACGTTGGGGTTACTAGATGATATTCTTCCAGATGACCTCGTGATCTCCACGACTGTCAGGGATGGGATACAGACAGGACCACAGGTGATCCTGTACCTGTCTGGTTATGGCACAAACATCTGAGTAGCAAAGGGTAATGCACGAGAAGGTGCAGGCAGGGCAACGCCCCAGCCCTGGGTGTAGATCCTCCAGTGAGTAAGGTGCGTTTGGAGCAGGAGGTGGAACCTGTAGGTTTTGATAAGGGCCTTGTCCAAATGGCTTCAGAGATAACCAGATGCACTTCTGCAGAGGAAGGCAGCACGGAGGGGCCATTTGAATGGGAGGAATTTCTGCTGTAGAGGTGGCATCTGGAGGACAGGGCACTGGACGGGGAGCAGAGGATCTGCTCTCTTGCTCCAGCACGTGGCCCGAGGCAGATCACTTCCCTTTCCCTCTGCAGATCCTTCCCCTAGATAACATTTCTTCCTCTTACTAACAATCTGCCTCAAGAGCTAGGACTGAAGAGAGCTCAGCGTGCCAGCTACAAGCCTGGCCCTGCTGAGCTGGTCTGAACAGGTCTCACAACCACACACACGCTGCTCAAAAGGCTCTCCCCTTGGAGAGGCACCAATTAGCTGCTATTGCCACCTTCATCTTCCACATGGGATGTTACCAGCAAGAAATTCTCTTTCCTCACTTCTGCAAAGCCACGCCATCTACTCCAACAGGTTCAACATCACCACCTGCCTGGTGAAAGCAAGCCCAGAAGATATGCCCCCTACTATGACAGTCTCAAACCAGCAAACAAGGAGCCTGGGTCCCTGCAACCGTGCCCCCATCCCTGGGGGAGACTGTCCTCCTCCACACACCGCTTTCCAGAGATGCTCAGCCACAGAGCTGCTCTAACAGGCAGACCTCTGAGGTAGGAAATCCAGCATTACAAGCAGCTTGCAAGCAAACGGACTGGATCAAATCCAAATCCACGAACCAAAGGTCGCCTAAATCTAGGCTTTGGGACTACAAAGGATGAAGCTGGGGAGACTTTGACTTGCACAGTCACTCTCTGTATTAAACTCCATTTTCTTACACGGATTCAGATCCTAACTCTAGCTCTACTGGCACAGCCCTTTGGGATTTGTCTGTATTTTCTCCTAGGCAATACACGCAGAAGAGGACAAACTGTGAGCTGTGGGTGAATAGCTGATAAAGCTTGCACGTATCTCGGCTCCTGCACTTCTGGGCAGTCCCGTGGGTGGGAGCAGAAAGGGTATTTATGTCTGGTATTCACTTTGTCTCCAGGTGCTGAGTACTTACAGTTCTCACTGATGTCAGCATGGGTCGAAGAAATTGGACCCGGTTGTCTTAATTAGCTGCATGAAGGAATTCCAAGGAAAGATTTCTTCTCAGTCACCAAAAACCACATTCAGGGAACACCTACGTCCTTTTCCACTTAGCTTTGTGTTGGACTTAGTCTCCCAGTGCATTAAGTAAATCAGATTCCTCCTACTCCCTCTACCTGACGGACTGGATGCATCCGTGCAATTTGATAGTAACCTCCTGGCTAATTTCGTCCTGTTGCACTGAACAGACCCAGCTAAGCAGTAAATACGAAATTCAAGTGTCACGTCGGGGTCGGCTTTGCATGGACTTCTCCCTTCCCAAAGAATGCCTTTATCCCGTGCCTAGGTTGAAACGTGCCCCTCCACCTCCATCCGCGTCACCAGACAACGGCATAGGAAAGCGATGCTGCCTCTTAGGAGATTCCACGCGTTGCGATTGAAAGTGATGTTTTTCCAGTGCTGCTTCGTTACAAAACTGACGGGGACGGACTGACGCTAGAAGGAACGGTGGCTGGAAGTAATAGGTGCTATAGACATTGCTATTGATACAGCTGCTTAATGGCCATAGGGTTAGAACGGGGATTGGCAGCGTCCTAACGGGGACTGAAATGTCTGGTGACCTGGGGCATCCTGCACCCAGTAAGGTGGTAAAGAAACCAAGGTAAATAAAGCTCCTCCTCTGGCAGCTTTATGCAGAAGCGGGAGCGTGCAAAGGATACGCTGGGAAGGTGGTGGGGCACCGATGTGCGATACTGACGTAGGCGAGCTCGTCTCTGCCTCACCTCCCCCATCAGGGATGCTCAGCTCTTTATGGCCCCCAGTCACCACGAGAGCCGAGAGTGTCACCTGAACATCCCTGTCAGAATCCCGAAGCAATCCGGGATGGGAAGCCACGGGGCAGGGGCTGGCAGACACTGTCGAGGCCGGGCCAACACACCGAGCAGCATCACGGACCATTTGGTTCCCATTTCCTACCCTTGACGCCAAGAGGAGCGTGGCAAGAATGGGGCAGCCCCTCGGAGAATCAATAAAGATAATTCAGCAGTGTTGGGAGGGGAGGTTTGACCTGTTGAGCGGGTGCAGTGGGGAGCAAGGCCGGGTCCAGCAGCTGGGGGGTGAGGCGAGGGCTGCCCGAGCTTCGGCACCCCTGTCCCTCTTGCCCTGGCTCCTGGCGCAGCAATAAGAATTGTCCTTGGGCTTGCAGAGATACTGTGAAAACAAAACCAAGATGTACCGAGTCTGGACACTTCAGAGATGTACAACACAAAACCCTGCTTTTATAACAGACCGAGAAATAAAGTGAAGTTTTCGAACGCGTCTGCCTGAAGTGGTTTGGGCGGTGGCTGTTTCCAAGGAAGGGCCCCACCACCTCTGCACTCACGTTTCGAGGTGGCAATAACCACCCTATTCACCACCAACGCCTTTGCTCTCCCTTTTCAGTTGCATCAGATGGAGGGTGGAGGTTGCTGGTTCAAAATACCAGCCGACATCCCGCGTTTCTCACAATCAGGCTGCTGTGCATCTTCCGACGGCAGGACAGAGCTGAACCGGTTGGAGCAGGCGGCAGCTGAACTTCCGCAGTTCGGTTTCCTGACACCATTTGCTTATTTAGCAAAAGCCTGGTCAGATGTTTGCTGTAAATACCACATCTGGAGAGAGGCGGCCGCTCAGGCAGGCGCTGGCACCCCGGCCACAGAGCACAGGGGCAGGACACGGCTGGTTTGCAGATGCCACGCTCTGTTCAGTTCAGGATTTCCCCCACATTTGTCATATTGAGGGTCTGCTTGTTTTCCAGAAAAGGAAACTGGCTGAAATTGTTTTTCAGAGAGAAGAGAGATGCCTGGCCGAGCAGCCGGCACAGTTCCCACTCTAAGCCATTAGCTGCAGAGCCCAACCTTGGCACCTTCCAGGTCCGTGCTCCAGTTCCTCCTGCCATGGGCTCATCCCACCACAGGCTCACCTCCCACGGCTGTGCCCCAAGGAGACACAGATTTCTCCTTTTCTGTTGTTTCAGTAGTTTTGCTGCTCTCTGATCCAGCCTGCAAAGACGCATCAACGCTTCTCCAAAAAGCAGCAGAGGACAGAGTCTCTCTGCTCCAAGTTCATGCTGCAGCATCACCCACCCAGCACCCCAGGACCCTCCTGTCTGGTTGGGCTGCTGGAGCCACGTTGTGCTCAGGGCTTTCCCAGCACATGCTGTGAGCACACGGGGCTGGACTCTTACCTGTGAAGCACTCCCCAACAAGGTGCACCTCACATGGATGTCTCCACTACATCTCCCTGGCTCCTGCCTGGAGTGAACAGGAGCTCGTTACAAGCCCATTACGCCTCTTAAAGGTCACAGCCAACCTTTCTGCCTCGAGAGCCCTTTGCACACTGCTGCCAGGACCTGGCACCATCATCCACAGCCCCCTGAGGTGCGTGCCCACAGAAAACACCCACAGCCACAGAGTCAGCTGGGGAAGCCCCTCCAGCCCGTAGCAGTGACACAACCCCAAGTGTGGGAGAAGGGGAGGAATGAAACCTATGGGAAGTCACAGCTCCAGGAAAGGAATGCGCACGGATGGAGCCTGAGGAGAGGTTTTTGAGTGGGATTCCTTTCCACAGTGGAAACTCTCCAGCCTCATCTGTTGATAGCAGGTTAAATTTAGATGTCCTAGTTCTGGAGGGAGAGTGGGAGGGGTGAAGAGGGGACACCAACCAACTCACAGCTGTTTTGGGTGACATCAAAAGCGGCCGGTCACTTATTGTCTGCACAGAGGCACTGGAAACTCCCCTGAGGAAGATCAGGAGGGTGGTGGGAAGGACTTCAGCTGCTAAACCAAGCAGAGCCTGGGTGATGGTGGAGCCCAGTTCTGCTGCTTCAGGTAACACGGACGTTCATCCTTTATGCACTTGAGAAGGCTGAAGCTACAAATCAAATGTCACCTTTCTAGAGGTTTTGTTGCTTGCCTTTGTGATTTTTTTAACCTCAGTTTTAAGCAGATTGAGGCAACAGTTCCTTTGTTTGAAGAAATACCCTCTGGCCTCCAAGGTCCCTGCTCGAAACTTTGCGGGGACTTCCCTCTGCTGATGCAAATCGGGTTTCGTTTGCCATTTCTTCCATCTCACACCTTGCTAAGCTGTTCACAGGCAGCAGCTGCAAACACTCATTCCTTCACGTTTTCAAGCTTAAATAAAATATTTTTAGCAATGCACTGAACAGTCTTGAAGCATCTATTGAAAAAAACAAACCAACAACAACAACCTGTGTCGTGTTGCACGCACAAAATTGTAACAGCTCCTCAAACAATCTGCACAGAGACTTCTGCAAAGAGCACCGACGCCAGCACCCTGCTCTGAGAGAGGGTGGGGTAAGATCATAGAATCACGGAATTGCCACGGTTGGAAAAGACCTCTAAGATCACCGCGTTCAACCACCAACCCAGAAAAAAAGAACAAACAACAAAGCAAGAAACCAAAACACCACCCCACAAAATGCAGAAAACCCCTCACCATCCCACTAGGGCATGGTCTGAAGTGCCACATCTACGTGTCTTTTTGAACATCTCCAGGGATGATGACTCCGACTCCACCACCTCCCTGGGCAGTCCATTCCAATGCCTGATGACTCTTTCAGGAGTGAAATTCTTCCTAATATCCAATCTAAACCTCCTTTGGTGCAACTGGGGGCCATTTCCTCTAGTCCTGTTGTTATTTACTTGAGAGAAGAGGCCAACCCACCTCACTACAATCTCGTTTCACAGAGTTGTAGAGAGTGAGGAGGTCTCTCAAGATGGTGGGGGTCTCTTCCACCGCTGGAAGGGGACGCTGTGGCGAGGCAGGACCGTAGCCTGAGGGCAGAGCGTGGCTTGTGGCTGCGTGCACCCAGGAACAGTGCCACTGAGCCAGCCCTGAAGGATTGTCCGAGTTGTCCGAGCAACGCGCTCGCTGGCAAAAGGCAGCTTCGCTCTTATCTCGCGCTCAGGGAGCAGCACGAGCGCAGATACGGACCCCGGCAGCACAGAGTGCCCCTGTATGATAAAGGCATGAACGGCGAAGTCCCAGCTCTGCGGCAGGAGCCAGAGACACGTTTGCAGAGGAGTTTTGGGACCTACTGGGAGTTGCAGGAAAATGAGGTGGGGAATGTGCCGAGCATAACCGCGGGGCCCTTGAGCCAAGACAGGAGCCCGTGAGCACATGGAGGCGCTGACACATCCAAGCTCATCCTGTAGTGAGAAAGAGCTGGTCCTTTCCCAACGGTTTCAAGACTCCAGGGCCTCGCTGCTGCTGGGAGGAGGAAGGACCGAGCTCATCTCACTGCCGAGCGAGGGCTGCTCATCCCTACCGAGCGTTGGCCGCCTCTTCCCAGCCCCTGGGGTTCGACGTGACATTTATCTAGGAACAAAACCACCCTCGGCACTACCAGATGCTCTCATGCAGGATTATTTTTCCTCGTAAGCAACGCTGACAGCAACGCACGAGGGCAGGACGCATGATAACTAAGAAGGGATAAACAAAATGTCAGTTGAGGCTCCGGGTCCACGGCGGCAGGGACACGTACCCGGGCCGACGGGGCGAAGGGAGGCAGCTCCACGCAGGATGCCTGGCAAGGGGCAGAGATTGTGCCCCTGGGTCCTGGGCAAAGGGGTGGGTGAAGAGACAGTGCCACCACCTGCCTTCCCCTTTTCACTGCCTCACTCGCTGCTCCCAGCAGCTGGAACAAAGTATTGAGATGCTCAGCAGCATTTTTCTGACCTCCACCATCCCTCACAGGGATGCTGCTCATCCCCGAGACTCACCACACACATGCAAACAGGCCACCAGAAGAAATAATTCTTCTTTTCTTTTGTGCCTCTGTGAGCAAGCTATGTTTTGGCCCTTTTCCAGAAAAAGGCACTTCTCTCTGTCACTCTTTTAGCCTTTGAGGAAGCAAAAATCCCAGCTCTGGTCTCTCCATGGGCCTGGGGAGATCCTGTGTCTGCCTCAGGCTCCCCTCTGCCCACCAACTCTGTCACACCATAATTAGTGCTCTGCCACAGCAGAGCATCCCCAGCACTCGGCCTTCCACTGCCCTGAGGCTGTGGCGTAGTCCCAGGGGAGGGAAAAAGAAATGTGCTCTTTCGTTAGAAATAATTAAGAATCCACCTTTGATAAAAGCCTTGGAAGACTTCTTCTCATACTGAAATGGCAAGATTAAAAAAAAAAACGGTACAACCACAATAGCACAGACAAAATGAGAAGTTCCTTCAGAGTAGTCATGGAACGGTTGGGATTAGTTATTTGGGGATTAATCAGCACGGACAACACAACTACCGAAATGAGGGCTCCAAGCCCACCTAGTCCTTGGCTTCCTTACCAGCTGTGCCAAGACAGAGGCTATCTACATTAGTACCTTTATTCTTTGGCGGACATCTGTCCACAAAAACCTGGCCAGAGGCCATGAGATCACAGGCCACCTAACGCGGATGACAGACTCAAACAGCTTCTGGCAACCACCAGCCGAGCGCCACACGCCAAGGCCCTGAGTCATCTCATAAAAATGCAGATTTTTTCAAAGACGACTTTGCTCCGTTTCGTGCGTATTCCTGTAGGCTTGTGGTCACGATCAGCCTCTCTACGCCGCTCAGCTCCTCCAGCAGCTACTATGGAAACCAGGAGCAGCACCCATTTCTCAAGGACAGATAGTTCAGGGGGTTGGGTTGTTTCAGCCAGGATTTTGGAAACGCTACAAGGAAACGAGTGGTCGGTCAGGATCTGGAGTCATTCTAAGGGCCCTTCACTGGCAGAGGGTTAAGGAGTTAAACCAGTACCAAGCAGCACAGCAGGGACAACCCTCAACTGCTCCCATCATTCCAAAAAAGCAACTTTAAATGGCTCAGCGTGCCAACATCGCATTCTTACCAAGCCAATCTTCTCCATAGCAAGAGGTTTATTAGCTATCTGGGGGAGCACAGCTGATAGGGCCTCGCTAGGAGGTGTCACATGCCACAGCCAGGGGAGATTAATGCAAAGAATTTAAGGTCAATGGTTTGGGCCAGCTGCTATTTATAAAGAGGAAGAAAAGCAGAACAGCAGTAACACCTCTAGGCTTTAAGTAACGTTGTATAATCAAGGAGAACATACTGGGAGCGCACACTTCAACCCATCTTCAGCTTTTTCTTCTACCTTCAAAGCAGCAAACTTCAAAAAAATTCCCCTCTCTGTGTTCCCAGGACCACTCACTCTCGCTCTCCAGAAACAGAGGGGAATGGAGATCACAAACCGAGGCCTGGCAAGGGCTCTGCTCTCTCTGGGACGACACGGGGAGTGCCAGGGGCCATGATCCTGGGTAGATGTAAAACCCTCACAACCTCTAGCCTCGCAGAGCCCCCCCCCAGATATAAAAAGAAGCCCTCCTTGTACATTCTATTTTCCATATTTTGGGGTCTTCCTTTTGAAAGGGAACCTCCCTAATGTCATCCCAGGTACGGAGTAGGAAAGATCCTTCCCACAACTAGGACAGGAGTGAGGACGAACATTACTGTTTTAGGTTGACTAGAAAAAACAAACGATTTCTTCAGGAACTGCTGAGAGAGAGAAGTATTTAGTTTATAACACTGGACAGGAGAACAAACAATTATCAACTATTTACAATTCCAAACAGTGGCCACATGGCCACCAAACCAGAAAATGACACTTGCCGTCATACTGTGCAGTATCAAAAGAAATACCAACAAAAAACCCCAAAAGAAACGTTAGAATGTTTCTGCTGAAAACAGAAAAGGCAGAAATACTCCAAAATGTCCCAATTGGACCAAGATAACCCCATCCAATCTGCATGTATTCAACTCATACAGAAGCTGTTCTTTCAAATGCATTTTTTCACAGAGCAACAAAAACCCATTACATCATTTAGAGGTTTCATGGAGGTCAGATGCATCAAATAGAAAAAGTGTCTGTCCAGAACCCCTTCTGGGCATTCTTTAAAACATTTGCTCAGTATGTTCAAGTATAAACATGAGAATTTTACAAACGATATTGACTAAAGCCAAGAGCTACAGGGAAAAAGTACAATCTCAAACATGTTTGAAAAAAAAATTAAAAAAAAAAATGTAGCTGACAGTAGAATCCAACAGCCCAAGCCATAGGCTGCCAAATCACTAATGCCTCTGGATGGAGGTCACACTTCTAATTTAAGGGCCAAAAGTTTTCCCTATAACCTGAGTTCCATTTTCTGAGCTCTGTAAATTTTACAGAAAGGTAAAAATAGGAGAGCTTTTACTTCCCACCTCTTCGCTGAATGCTACTGCCATGGGAACATGTTCTGCACGCCGCCAGTTTCTTCTCAGATAATTTCCTATTTCTCCACTAAGCCTCTGGCTCACACATGACTCAGTTTTAGCACTTCAGTGAGATAAGCATGTGCCCCATCCTATACTTAAAATTAGCAGGGCAAACTTCAGCTCCTTCTTAATGGCTGAGGATAATCAGTCCTTCTCTTCAATGAAAAATGTGCTGGTTTGTATCAGGAACCAACCTGAGCTACTCCCTTGTCTAGGCAAGAGATGAACAACAGAAAGCTAAGTCCAGTACAGGACCGGTAACCACAACATAACTCTATTTCTTCTAGATGCAGGAAGATAAACCCTTCCAACACAAATAACATCAAGGCAGACAAAATAGTTTAATATAGAGCGAGAATAAGTGTTGCATAAAAATAAGCAAAATCTTTTCCTTAAAAAAAAAGTCTGAGAACTCATATTTAAAAGAAAATCTCTTTGAATATCGTTCATGTAGGTGACTCATGAATGCAGGAGCTACGGCAGCACAGTTCTACGGGAGAGTTCAGGACGTTCCTAGCTTCTCCATGCACTAAATCCAGAGGAAGATCTGTGGAGCAAGAGAAAACAAAACACCAACACAGCAATGAGTGCCAGAGCCTCCCTCAGGCAGTATTAATTCAGCAGCTCTCTCGAACAAACTTCCAGTCTCCCTCGGATCAGCAGCTTGTTATAAGAACACGTTGATATTTCCAGCAGTTTTCACCTGAATCTGCATCAACACACAACTAGATATAACTGTGCTTATTCTAGAGCCTACCATCTGGAGGGATACACACTCACCCTACTTCCCAGGGAAACAGAGGTTAAGCAACTTGCTCAAAGTAACCCAGCAAGCCAGCAGCAGAGCGGGTGACAGAGTTCACCTCGGCTCGGTCCTGTTCTTTAACTGTAAAATCATCACCTCAAGTCAGCCAGAAAAGTCCTCATTCATTTCACTCCTCGTTTCAACCCGATAAATGGAGGAGATACCAAGATTCACACACGCAGCTTGAGCACACACGTTACGTGCCCGAGAGGTGGAGAATGAGCACGATCTAACTGAAAATTCTCTCTTGTATGGAAGACTAATCTCACTGGGAGCACACATTCAGAGCCTGGACTTGGAGCTACGTGGTGCCACTAAAAAGGAAATCAGAACTAGGATGTTATTGCTACTTTCAAAGCTTTTCTTGTAAACCATTCAACTCTTCTATTCTAGTTGTATTTTTAATTAAGAATTAGACACAAAACGGTACTTACGTGTTAGATGATCCAAAACCAAACCCTGAAAGAAAGGCAAGGTTAGAAAAAAGAATTGTTAAGAGGTGAAATGAATGCATAGGATTTGTAGTACATGTCCCCTCCCACGCACAGATTGAAAAACATTTCTTTCCTGCCTTAGGCCAGGGAAAGAGCGATGGGCAAACAATGAAAGTCACATCTCCATCGAGCAGAAAAGTGACTTGCTTGGGTTCCTGAGAGGGCTTTGCTTTCACTGCTAATCACCTGGTTCCATTCATTAGCAGTGACTGCACACAATGGGCCTGGTTTATTCACCTCCTGAACAGAAGGCCGCTTTCTGAAGATGGGAGTTTGTGCTTAATGCAAACCGGTGGCGACAGGCAGACCCCCAGTGACCGTGTCCTCCCTTCTCTTCTCAGCCCTGGGTGCATCACTGCAGCTTCACTGAGTTACAGCAGACAACAAATGGGGCTACTGGTGTTCTAACTCAGTTTTGCAGTGCAGATTCTTTTGACAGGAAGTACTTAAGTAATAGAGACACCCATGCCTATGGTACTGAAGAGATATTTGTTATTTCTCAATATTTTCCTTTGAGAAAGAACGACTCCAAAACAAGGGGTAAAAAGCACCAATGTGGTGAGGTGTGCAGAAGACGACTTATCAACACGTCACACAGCAAAACAGGGATGGAATTATGAGCTAAATTCTGAGAAGATGCTACACCCCACCCTGCAGATCACTTCTCCAGGACACAGGGCCTTCCCTAGAGCAGGAGCAGGACCAGGCAGATTTTTGACAGGGAGCTGGGGTCACACCCAAGTTCCAGGGAAAAGTGGAGACATGGGGCCTCTTGGGTTCATTATTTTTAAGTTTCTCCTACCTCCTCCACCTGTCCCAAAGGCTGAGAATCCACTGCTCTGCGTGCCGAAACCAGTACCCTGTTGTGAGAGCGATCCAAACGTCGGGGTATTTTGATTTGCTAGCGTGCCAAATGATGCCGTGTTGTTACTGGTACCACCAAACCTGCAGTTTAAAGAGAAAATTTGTGTTTGCAAGGATCCTCTCACTTACACTGGAAGTTCATCCCCACACCTGCTATGATAACAGTGCACTCCTTAAATGAGGATACATCAAAAGAGCGAGTGCTTGGAAATACCAACTCCAGCCATCAAAGGGAAGATATTAATTCACCCTTGTGTGTAGTTTTCACCCTTTCGCCTCAAAAGTACAGCATTGGTTTGTTTCCCAAACAGGGCAGCACACAACAATTGGGAGGAGCTGCTTGTGGCCAGAGCACAAAGCACAGCTCAGAGTCAAAACCCAGACAACCAAATTTCAGACGGCCCCTTACCTACTGCCCACATAAACCAGCTGCAGATTTCTCAATTCCTTTCTCTCCCCAGCTCATTTTCCTCAGCTTTCCTAAAGATCTGCACCTACCTGGCACTTGTCCCCACTACCTCTGGATTACTTCCCTAATTGCTTTTGGGGACTGAAGTAAGAAACACTTTTCTGCAGGGAAACTGGTGTCCTTTCTCCACCCACTCCGTCCAGCCAGGCATTGCAGAGCTATCAGGACGACACACTAATGAGACCACGATATGAAAGAGCTGCACTCAAAAAAACGAGCTTCAGGTGTTTCTCTAACTTAAACTGGGCAAAAAGCAGACACAAAATTTTCCAGTGACAAGCTCTGCAAGTGCACAATGCTCCCAGTACTAATCCAGCATCAGCCCTTGCCTGTGCAGACAGTTGGTCAAGTCAAATAGTGAGCCAGCTTTGCAAGGCTGTGCCTCACATGAGCTCCTGTCATTTCTGACTATAAATACGAACTGACAGCACGTTAACTCACCTCTCCATCCATTCAGATCTAGTTGACTTTAAAAAAAAAAAGCCCACCCACATCAAAACGTATCTCTCCAGATAAAAGACAACCCTTGTAGCGGTGTGACAAGCAATTCATCTGGTAAAGGACATCACCTCTCCTGTCCCAGACATGTCAACTGTACACGCTGCTTCCACATACAGCTTCAGATGCAACGGGCAGGTCAGGGACTTTGCATCTTTGGCTCCATCTCCTGTGCCCCTGCTTTGGCTCTTGACCCATGTACCTTGCAGACAACTTTGGCTCCGAACCCCAAATTTGTTCTTCTCAGAAAGGGCAGAAGAGGTTTAGTAGGTCTTTTTAAAAAGAAGGAAGATGCAAAACACATCACCCCAAGAGGAGGTTTTTACAGTGCTCCATCTCCTCAGGACTGCGCCACTAAACACACAAATCACGTCTACTCAGTGAAAGGAAGAGGAGGTGAAAATAGTGACAGGGAACCTTGTGGTTCAAACTGCTTCCTTCAGCTGCAACTAGAAGAACATGCCTGTTGAAAAAATCTAAGCATAGTACGAGTAGAGAAACGGCTTAAGCTATGGACAGATATATTTTTATAACCCTACAGAAGACACGAGATACAGTCATTGCCTGATAACAATTTAATCAAACCAATCTTGCCCAGACTTTCAGGTCTTTTGTAAAGCTCCTACAAGCAAAACAGAATTGAGAGGACTTGAGTTTAGTTTATGAAAGCAATTACCAAAACATTATTTGCTCAGTCAGAACTGCAGACTTTGAGGAAGTGTAGTCGTTTCTGGTTTTGATACCCAAGCCATTTATCAAGTGATGTAGATTTTTCAGAATTGAAGCAGCAATAAATTGCATGTATCCAAGTGAGCAGGGTGTTCTCAGGAGCTCAGAGCTAACACCGCACAAAGTACCAGCAAGTAACTTCTCTGCATTTGGGATTTTTCAAGCTCATTTCAAGAGAAAAGCAGAAAGGAAGTCCTGCACCAGCACCACCTCGCACTGCAGAATTAAACTACCGCTCAAGATCTGCAGAGTTGTAAAACTGTCTGGGAGTTTTGCACACTCTTTAATAAAAGTTTTAAAAATCCAAGTCAAATTCCTCAGGCAACTCTGAAAAATGGCAGACTGAGTCCGCACACCTTTCTGATAGAGAAGAAATTCTCAAAACTTCCGAGTTTTGCACTGAATTATCGTTCCTGAGCCTGCAGACTGCTTATGCAAGACCTCAGTTTGCATCACCACGCTGCTTGTTCCCATTCTATTTTATCTTTAAGCTCCCAACATTGTCACTGAGCACATCCAGTCTCAGAACAAAATCCTGCAGCACGACGGCTGAAGGTTGGAACTGAAGAAAATATCAGTTGAATTGAAGCTAAGTCGTCCCTACAAGCGCATCCTTCTTTCTGGAGATTTAATTAAGCTGCCTCTTTTTTTTTCCCTGTTCCAAAGGGACTCTCCCATGTGTTCAGGACATAGCAGAACCACCCAGTTGCTGCCTCCCACAGCTCAGGGGTGCCCTGGCAGATGGGAATCTGCCGAAATTCACAGAGAATGAACAACTCCTGGATGTTCTAATGTGCTTTACATAAAGACAGTTCCTCCTGAAACCGAAGACAAACGCTTGTGAAATAAATAAATATGAAAATTTCTCTTTTTGCTGTAAGTTTTTCTTTTTTTTTTTTTCAGTCGGATCTGTTCAGTCTGAATATCATTGCAGGGCGTGAAGGAGTCGCCTGCTGGTAGTGCAACGCTGAAGAAGTACGTTTGCTGCCTATTGTGAAAACTGCTTTGGAAGGTTTGAAAGTCTGTATTTGCTGAATAAAACGTGGAATAACGTGCTGTCTGCCCTGGTGCCCAGCACAGGCTTCAGGGGTAAAGAAACAAGTAACAACAATCAGCGTGGGATAAACAGGAAGGGCTCTGGGAGCGCAGGCACTTAAAAGAGCTTTGTCCCAGCCCTGAAAGGTGAGGGAACAGACTGAATTCTCATTAGTATCTCTCGCCCAAATCTAACAAGTGGATAAGGTGGCCAGACAGAACCACAGAGACTGATACATATTATTTTCTTTGCTAAGCATAGTTTGTAGGCCTAGATTTGCACTCATCAAGTGCGCACACCGAAAATACTCCTGCATTTCCTCAGACACTTGCAAGATGACTCACATTCCCCTCCCCCACCAATCTCTAAAGCTGAAGATTCAACATAGTAGTTTCAGCATTAAAATGAGATCACAGACAGTATTTCCTTTGAAGTAAAAGTCTTACTTTTATGCTTTTTAAAACATTTAAAAAAAAATAAAAACAAACCACCAACTAAACCAAGGACACTTAGAGCTTAGCAATCAACCACAGACCATATTCTTTACATTAATACAGAAATAACCAAGCAGAACAATTTTTGTCAGGCAAGAACATTGTTTTCCCCCACCAGGTTGGCTTACCCAAATCCTCCAGTGCTGGCTGCTGCCGTACCCTCGCCGAACACTTTGCCTCCCATTGAGCCCAGAGGGCTTGAAAAGGTTGGGGCTGAACCGAATGCTGGCACCCCTCCGAACCCAGGGGATCCCCCGAAAGCGGGAGGGCTGCCAAACACTGGAGCAGCACCGAAGCCACCTGAGCAAAACAAAAACAGAGGAAAAAAAAAAAAAAAAAGGGACAAGAACATCACGTAAACAGTAATGCAGAAAGAGAAAACAACATTTCCAAGTAGACAATCTCCATAACGGGGCCGTTCATCTTATCTTATGGACACAGTATTATTTATTACAACAACTGCCACAAAGCTTCCAAACCGAGGGTGTTTTGTTACAGATGACAGGGTGAAGTGTCTGAATGCATGCAAAAGGACTGCAGCTGAATTAAGAGCATATCCAGAAGGAAACCATATTTTGAGTCTCTAGAACATTTGAGCAAAGGATCAACTCAATCCCCAGAGCTGTACTAGAAGGTGGCAATATCTCCTACAGGCTTGCACACTGTGAAGGAATCTCCACTTGTTTTATATAAAAAAGATGGATATCTTAATAGTGAGATAGCAAGCGTGCACAATAGCCAAGTTAGAGTGAATATAATAGATGCTAGACTGATGCTTTTATTTAAAAAAAAGACGGACACATCCATCCTTCACCATCAAACCAGTGCTCCTTACAAGAAAAAAAGCTTAGCATAAGGTTTGAAGTAAAGCTCTGCTCATCACCATTTAAATAAGTTACTGCCCATGACAGCACAGAACAAGAAGCCTCCTGTACAAATTGGCTTCCGGAACGTTCACTGCTGTGGTTTGGTTGCGATGTTTCACCCTGGCTTCTCATCTAAGGCTCTGGAAGGACATACACGTGTCCCGTGGACAGAACTCCATGCCTGCAAGTGCTTAAACTGGAAGAACTCCTCAGCGCAGTGGGCGAGTCTCCGCCGTCTCTTCAGATCAGACAGTAGAGAGCAAGCTTGGGTTTTAGGTGCTCCAGTGATGCAAAAAGACTCAAGAGGTTGGGTATTAACTAATCCTGGTTTAAGTGGTGGAAACTAAGACACAATGATTAAATGCCAGGTCAGGGGAATTGTACGATTCCTGCAGGGAATCAAGAACTGAACTCCGCTCTTGGCAGTTTCTGTTCAGAGCTTAGCTGCCTTCTGCAGCTCCAAATGGACCTCTACCCAGATTATTTTATTTTGTTTTCATCTGTTTATATTACTGGCCTGTTCCTACTTGACACTGTGGAACACCAAGGACACCTGCTCCTTTGTTTGCCAAGGGATAAGGATGGGATACCACGACACATTTTAATACCCTGGGTGAAATTCCAGTCCATGTCAAGGTAACGGACACCGTTTGGCTGTAAACACAAAAGGTCTGGAAAAAATAAATGCTAGACCTGAATTATTTAGACACCAGTCGGATATCTTGTTACCTCTGTCTCTATGAAGTTACAAGTATTTAGCACAGAGGCTGACGCTTTGCTTGGTCTAAACTTGTGGTGAGGTCTTCTCTAAGTGGTGAAATGGAGTTGAAGGGGGATTCAAATCCCACTGCAGTTGGGAGATGAAGACACACCATTCATTTCAATATTTAGCAAATATAACCAGAGGGGGGAAGGATCTGAGGGGCTCTGCGTGAGTGGATTTACCTTCCACGGAAACCTCTTGAGAATCCTATCTCAAGAAGAAATTTGAAATCAAAATAAATCAAAAGCAAGGGAAGAGTCATTGGGTGAATGAAAAAGACCTTTCTTTGGCAACAGCCTTCTCCTCCAGCAAAAACAACAGATGGGAAGCGAGCCTGAGACCAGAAAGTCAGTCCACTTCCAAGCACAATCCAGTACTTGAGAAAGACCTTATAAATGGCTGTGGGATCGGACAGCAGCAGCATCCACTTCCCTACCAGCAGAGCACAGCTCCCGCCAAAGCAGAGAGCGCTTCCTCTCAAAGCACGGCTTCGCCAAAGGGGCTCCTTGAGCGCCCCTGTCTCAAGACAACTCCAAGGATGACCAAGCCTCCCCTACTTCCCCCAGTGATGAAGCTTCAATAGACACGCTTGCAGCAGAACACTTATCTTCATCAGTGTCCGTTGTAAGGACAGCCTGAGGATAGAGGAGAAAAGCTTTGCTCTGCCTGACCCATTGGGCCTCCAGTTTTGCCTGGTAATGAACAAAATGAACATTTTGCCATTCAGTTCTAAAGAACACGCCGCAGTCACCGCTACTTTCGTGGCTCGCTCTTTGGGCAGAAGACAGTAAAAAGAAAAGAGTTTTTGTCAAATATCCAATATTGGATTCAATTAACTCAACAGCTCAACGACAGAAGGAAGTATGAGGACAGGTCAGTGATTTCAAAAGAGAAGGACCTGAAGCGTGTCTGATATGAATTTTATGAGGAAGCTTTCCCATTGTAGACAGCTGTGCATTCACCCTCACATGAAGGAATGGGAACAAAAAGGGTTACGAAACCCAGAGTGAAGTTTGAAAGATGATATTCCAAGGAAGCACCTAAAATAGGAAAAATTTATTCAGTTTCATATTCTGTACCCTTCATTGTACAGTACATAAGACCAGAACTAATTCACACAGCTCTCTGCTCTTAAACTGCAATGGGCATTTTTGGAATGAACACCTGAAAATGTGGTTTACTGGATGCTTTTCTGCACAAGAGATTGTAAATCTCCTCCATGAATTCATCAGCTAAAATTCCATTCACTAAGCCATTTTTTATTTATTGTTCAGAGACAATTCCTGCTCCCACACCGAGCCCAGGCTGTAGATGTCTAAATGGTAAAATACTCTACACTAAACATCTCACAGATAACCGTGGGTGTTCACAGTGGGTGGGTTGACAAAGTACCTGCTTTGTTTGGACTGGAGAACCCAAAGCCTTGAGATGCCACGCTTCCACCACCGGAGCTGAAAGTGCCTGTAGGCTTCTGCTCTCCAAAAGATGAGCTGCCAAACCCAAAAGTCTTTGCTCCGCTGTTTCCAAACAAGTTAGAAGAATCTGAGGAGATGAAGAATACTAGTAAAGCTCTAAACAGACAATATTCTACATCACGCTTCATTAACTGCATCAGGAAAAAGGGAAACATCTTTTACTTTCCCAGCTCCCAAGCACAAAATGACAGTACGCTGAAAACAGCACTCTGCAGAGTGAAGTCAAGCCTTCCCCTTTTCCTGCAGGGCTTTGTAGCTCCACCAAGATCCATTCTGGATCTGACAGACCACTAACAACCCTTTACTGCTGCAATCCAGCAAACGCAGCAATGGATGATTTGTTTAGTTGCATCCTGTGCTGCAGTCACTAAAAGACAATCCCTCAAATGAGAAATGACAGCAGCTACAATCAGTCTCTGGTGACAACATAGATATCAGTCCACCACAGATTAAAGATTCTCAGCTGGTATTTCTTAACATGACTATCTGTCAGGACCTTAAAGGAGGAGCAAAACCTTTCCAGTCTTACTGGGAAATAATTCAAGTTTTCATCTTTTCCAAGGCTACACAGAGTTTTAGAATCTAGTAGCAGGACGCAAAATAACCACAGCTTCTCTCTGGTGAACCATCTGTTTTATTTCATCACAAAACCCAGCGCTGCAATAAAGGAGCACTAATTTAATACAGTTAGAGAACTGCCCTCAACCATTAATCTCAACGGATGATTAAAGATGTAATAAAATAAATGGATTTGCACTCTCAAGACTTGAAGTGCTACTTCCAGCCACTTGCGGCTTAATTCTACAGCTTTCCTTTGTTCCCCTACTTTTACGACTTAGATGCTGCTGCCCCTTCTTTGCGCTTTCTACCTGCTGGACCCCACCTCTTCTGTTTTCCCTCTCTGCCAAACCCAAGTTACAAGTGATGAAATAATGAAGCTGGGCAGCCTTGTTAAAGAGAAGCCACGCTCAGGAAATGATTATGAATGGCTTTTGTGATGTACAAACACAGGTAACAAGCGGAGATCTGCAAGAGCTGCATGTAGAAGGCACAAGATCCTGCTAGTTCGTATTCCACACCACTTGCTGGAGCAGACAATGGCATTGTGCACCCCAGCTCAAATTTTAGAGTATTACCAAGACCTTTTAGTCTAGAAAACTCAAAGACAAATGTGTTTTTAACTTGACTCTGGCATTTAAAAAAAATAAATCCATACACTGATAGACAGTGATTGATTCTTGCCTTTACAGTTAATCCTTTATAGCTTCCAGGAAAAAAAAATTTCTAACGGTCCCTTCAAGTCCCTGGTGCAAAGGATCTTGCAGGCAGCTTTAATGTATCCTGAACTACTTTTTGTGCCTCCGTTTGTGAGGTTGGTCGGTGGGCAAGAAGCAATGTGCAGGAGGGCTGGTGTGGCACCTCACGCACAGATTGATTTCGCTAAAACGCACGTGTGAAGTGATGCTTTTTAGCTGGCAGTTCGAGCAAAAGAAAGAAGAAATGCTGAGCCCTCCTCCCAAAGAGGCCTTTCACACAATTCCTCTCACCTCCCCAGCTCTCACAAGGCTTCTAAGAGTTTATCTGTGAAAGACTCACCCTGCCTATCAAATTTGGATAAAACCTGGTAAGAGGAACACTACAATTTTGCTTCCTTACCAAAGCTGACCACACCCCCAAACCAATCACTGAGCTACATCCATGTGACTGAAAAAAATCCTATCTCCTCCTAGACATGAAAAACAACTGCGAGTTCATCCATTACAGCAAATTCTGATAAAATATCTTGCACGTACGACAAAGATCGCCATTTTTTCGGATGAGGCTGAGGACACTGCTATCCATCAAATACTTGTTAACTTGGTTTCTCTTGAGCATGGGATTCTTAACAATTTTTACAGTGCTAGGGCAGATGAGAAATAAGTAAAGCCTTCTAATTTCCAACCAAGTTGGGAGTAGAAATTCAGTGACAATAATTTAGAGTATTTGATTTTAAAGAAGCATCTGGCCAAGAATTCCCTACAGAATATAGATATTTTTCACTCTTCTTGTTTGTTTCAGAGGCTTCTCCACTTGTTCTCCATAAAGCTAAAAGAAAAATTCTGGATTACACATCTCTGCCTCTGTTACCCCCCTAGAAGCTTTTCATGTTAACACAGCATTTACTCAAAGACAACCAACAGCAGAAAAGCAGATGGGCTCACAAAAGCAGATGGAAATCACAGCACATTTTGTATTCTTGTTTTGTTCACTTACTCTGGGAAGCGGCAGATCCAAATCCTCCACTGGAGGAACTGAAGGGATTCTTATTGGCTGCATCCTGACTTGGCTTTCCTCCCAAACCACTGAAGAAGCCTCCACTTCTCCCACCACTTCCAGTTCCAAACAAGCCTCCACTGGAAGAAGATGGCTGCTAGAACAAAATAAAAAAAAAAAAAAAAAAAAAAAGAAAAAAAAAAAAAAAGAGGGATTTAAGCCAAGTCAAAACAGCACATGCCCCCAAGGCTGATTTTTCTGTCTGGCCTGTTCCTCTGGCTGTAGGAAGGGGCTGATGAAGCAGCAAGCAATTACCTTACAACGTGGAATACAACGAAATTTCATTTAAGTCTGTCTTAAACCTTGACTATAGTACAGAATAACGCCTTTGAAACTTGCCCTACACTGTCCACTTTCCACTTAGAACAAAGGCAAGTGACTTACTGCATCTCTGTCTTATCTTTCATGTGATAAAAATATTTGTCTCTCCATACCCCTTGGAAAATATTTATGCAGATGCTGCTTTGGTGCCCACAACAATAGCCAGTACTTCCAGTAAAGACTCGGACACTTTCTACTGAGCATGTAAAACTATGGTTTATTATTTTTTAAAAATATATCAGAAAAGAGCAGGGAACCCTGAACAAGTTCATTATACATAACAGCCCCTTATTTCATCAAAAGCAACTTGCCTGGCCAAAGACAGTGCCTCCAGTATTAGCTGCTTGCCCAAACACAGAACCTGTGTTACTGGAACCAAAACCTGCTAAGAAAAGAAAGGAAAATAAACCACCAGAACTAGTAGTAGGGGATAAGACAACTCAGGAAGGGGACACTAGTCCAGGACAGGGAAAGGACAGGTCTCCCATGGCAAAACACAGGGATACAAGTGACGTAACCCGATGTAACTAGGTTGGACAAATTTAAAGTATGTGCCAAGAGACAAATAATAAATTCCATTGAAAGTTTATTTGAAAGCCATTCTCCTTTTTCAGCCAACTTAAGATCAAATAGAAAACAAAAAGCCTTTTCACTCGTGGGATTGTTGCTGACAATATAAGAGAATTGGATTTCTGTTAACGTTGCTATAATAATGCTGCAAGTCATGAACAAGCACTGCAGTTCTGTGTAGGGAGGGATCAGAGCTTTGTTACCTACAGGTTCCTGGTAGAGATAATGAAATGTTTTGATAAAAAAAAAAACAACTCCTCATTCCATTTCCCAGTTCACTTAAATGTGCATTTTGTAATAAAACTTGCATTTCTATAATTAGGAACACTCAAGCAGAGTTCACTTCCCCTCATTTAACTATTCTCTGCTACTGTAGTTAAAATGAGCAAGCAGTTTGCCTACAGTGCCATCGTTTTTAATTAAAGGAGCCTAATTAGTTTTTCTTCTTTAGAAATACACGTTCTCTATTATTACTATGTACTTTTCACTTTTCCCTGGGAGCTCTCTGAAGATTGTACAGATAAAGCTTTGGTAAAAAAAACCCAATATACTGTAGCACTGTGGAGAAGAAAAGGAGACTGCCAAAGGAGGGTCGGTCTGAGCAAGTACTCAATTTAACCCCGTTGACAGGTAGCGGATGCTCGTTACCGCTCTGGTTAAGTTTGAGATGCAAAAGTGGATTTAACAGATTAGTCCCGTGATAACTCATCCCTTTGAGGGCTTAACAGATTTATTTTTTTTTTTTTTTTGCCATCCCAGATGATGATGCAGGACTACACCTGGCTACACATCCGCAGTTGCACAACTGAAGGAAGGGCCGCAGTTGGATTCGCTGCCCAGACGGTGGTGTCAGAGCTGCCTTCCCCCTTCAGGGTAACAATTTACAACAAGATAGCAGTTGAAGAACTTTTCCACCACGCTGAAGCCAACCCACTTCTTGTGCAACAGGCAGGACAAAACTTAACTCAAAATTATGTCAAGGCAGACTTGTAAGTAAAAAATAAACACAAGAGTGGATTGAAAAGGCTACATCCAGAGGCCTCCTGATGAATAGCGAAGCAGAGCAAAAGCTTCTTTGGTCTCCAACATCAGCCTCACCCTCACTTACTGCAGCTCCTATTCTTACTAATTGAAAAAAAAACCAAAAAAACAAACAAAAAAACCCCCAAAAAGATGCCGGAGGGGGGAAAAAAAAAAATATAAGGCATTAAAAGCCATCCTACCTTCCCGGGTGATGCCCTGCTCGCTGTTACTCACAGCACCACTGGGATATTGCACCTCCCTGCAGTTTGTTCTTACCTGAAGCCTGGCAGAAGCTGAACCCAGCAGATGATGTCGTAGTAGTAACGGCGGCACTACCAAAGACGGGTCCTCCTTGCCCAAAGCCCGTGTTCTGCCCAAACACTGGAGGGCTGCTCTGTGCAAACAACCCCCCGCCGGCACTGGCAGCCGGTTGTCCAAAGGAAAAGGAGCCGGCGCTGTTGGTGCTCGTGGGTGCTCCAAAAACACTGCCGCTGCTCGACGTTGCTGTGGAAGCCGCTGGCTGGCCGAAGGCCGGCATCGTCCCAAACCCCGACTGGCTAAAGGTAAAACCACCCGAAGAACTACTCGCTGGTTGTCCAAAGGTCGGTGCTTGTCCAAAGGCCGGTTGACCAAAGCCCCCGGTAGTGGTGGTGCCGAAAGCAGAAGTACCAAAACCTGAGCTGGCAGCCTGCGTGGTAGCGGTGGCGCTGGACAAGGTACTGGTGGCAAGTTGCCCAAAGGGAGAGGATGCCGTGGTACCTGTTGGTAGTTGTCCGAAAACAGGTGGTGTGGAAGGAGTGGCAGTTGTATCACCAGCGGGCTGGCTGAACGCTGAGCCAGAAGAGCTGGAACTTGGAGGCTGAGAGAACACCGAGGAGCCTGCGGACGTGGGGGCAAACACGGAGGCACCGACGACTGGACTCTGAACGCACGTAGGAATGTCAGAGGTAGCGGCCAACGTGCTTGTGGCTCCTGCAGGAGAGGCAACGTTGGTTGTTGAAGTGGTTGCTGAGACAGTCTGATCTGGAGCAGCAGAAGCAGAGATGGCGGGAAGCACCGGAGCCTTCAAATCGCTTGTGGAGGCAGGAGCTGCGACGGTGTCAGGGGTGGGTGCTGCCGATGCGGTGCCAGAGCCCGCAGAGATGGTGTCCCCAGCTGCGCCCTGGGGTAAAGCGGGTTCTTTAGCAGACTCTGAAAGCTGGATCTGTGGCGGTGGTGCCTGTGTCACTGGAGGTGAAGACCCAGCTGCTATAGCTTCATTTTCAGACGGCTTTTCTGACACAGACTGTAATTTGGCATCCCCTGCACCCTTATTAGAAGCTGCAGCAGGGACAGAAGTTTGTGATGAACTCAAGAAACTTCCAAATGAGACGGATGTTGAAGCAGAGAGAGTAGAAGGTGTGGAGGTGGATGTGCTCAGACTGTTTGCTTGCTGAATACCAAAAGTAAAGGTGGGCTTGTTGCCACTGGAGCCTCCAAGATTAAATACCCCGGAAGCCCCTGTGTTGGTTATCTGGACATTGCCAAACAGACTGCTTGTGGTACTGGTGCTGACGGATGGGGATGCTGTGCCAGCTGACGTGACTGACGTTGAAGCAGCTTCTCCAGGTTTTCCTAATGACAAGGGAGCACCAAAAGTAAACCCAGAAGGTATCGTAGATGCTTTAGTCGACTGTGCTCCTGCAGCAGTGGTAGGTGGTGCTTTAGTGGTGGTCTTAGCATTATCATCAACTTGACCAACCCGTAGTCCTGAGAAGCTCCCAAGAGTTTCCCCAGCTAGATTGCTCTGAAACAAGTGATCTGCTTTAGATGGAGAGATATCCAACTTGCCAGAGGCTGCGGAGGGAGCAGAAGACGTTGTTGCAGCAGGTTTGTTTGACTGGGTGCCATCTGCTGAGGAGCTACTTCCTGCTACGGCTCCCGGAGCACTTGCTGACTTGAGAGACCCAAAAGCAAAGGAGCTCTCAGGGACTGCTCCAAATTTGGAACTCCCAGCAAGTGAAAATGATTCGGTCTGGGTGGGCTCTTTAGCAGGGGCTGTCAGTGAGAGAGACAGAAGTCACACATTGAGTTACGGTACGCAAAGCTCACTCATCGGTCGTACAACAGCAGTGTGTTCTAGTGCTTCACGGATTGTTAGACAGAGCTCCTGCCTCGAAACTATAAAGCCTCTGACCATCAGGTAACTGCCACTTCCATGTGCATTCAGGAGACAACAGTGACATCTGAAGCCTTTAGGGACAGGGTTGCAGTGACAAACCACTTACTTTCATGTCATAGTCTCCACTTAACCATCCTTCTCTTGAGTACAATTTTAGCCTTTGGCTCCTATCTCTTTATCAACAGTTTTGATAAAAACATAAAATTCCCAACATTCACTACAGAACTCTGTTTAAATCAATAGCTCAGAACAAAGTTTGGGTCAAATAACTTTCTGGCACTTGAAAAGTCTTCTACAGAAGCAAATCTTTCTTTACAAATTCAGCTATTTATAGACCACCAACCAGTTTTTATGCAGTGTGTTTTCAGCTTTGAAAGACTAGAGAAAAACTCTCCAAACTAATTGCCAAAGCAGCTCCACTCGTAAGCTCTACTGCTGTCCTGCAGCACAAAACTGCTGAAGTTTTAAGGGAGACTGGACAAGTTTTATCTGATGTACTGTCATTTCATTGCTGAGCACCAGCGACTTGAAGACGCTGCGTTGGTGTTTGGACCATGAGTTGATTTGGACAAGGTACAGGAAATCTGTATGGAGATCAAATAATAAAGAGTAAAAGCTTCTTAGCATGGCTGGTATCATCCTTATGTTTTACCCTTTAAGTATCTTGAAATATATTAGTAACTGACACTGAATAACACACCATTTGTTTCCTCCTGAGGCACTGAAATTCCTTCTGTTGTTCTTCCATCACCAGCTATGAGGCGAAGCTGCTCCAACCACCTCATGGAGCAGCGTGAAATAACTGCCCTCCCACAACACTGGGGTTTGCAGTCTGTCCCCTGCACCTCCCATCCCTCCTTTCACCAGTGGTATTTACATAAGCTTTTAAATTAACTGAATCTTCATGTTTTAAGCCAAGATAGTGTTCTCTGATTAATGTCAGCAGTGCATTAGTAGCGCTGATGGTCTAAGGATAGAAGCAAGGCAAGATTTGTAAGAAGAGCTGATATCCTTCGATACAGCAACCAATAACACTGAAAGTGAGCTTTTGACCATACAATCTCTTTTGAAATTAGAAGCAGAAAACTTCAAAAATATAAAGCAGAGGTCTAAGACCCTTTTTTTCCAGACAGGGCAATTATGGTCTACCTATGGAAACGGAAAGGCAGCCTATATATATTGTCAACTCAACTGCAGAAGCAACACAAAGGCCTCCCAAGCTTTCCCTTCCCATCACTAAACGCTCAATCCACTTAATGAGCTTTCTGTGTCAGACCACCTCGGCAACTTGAAATCCGCAGCTTAAAGACAGCAGAAGACACGACTACAGATGTTATCCTTTTCGAAAACTAGTACCTCCTAGTTGTTCTTGGCAGCAAATATTTTGCTTATTCTTAACGGAAGGGCAGGTGGCCTAGATTTCTGTGCATTACCGGGCATAATCCAGCATATGGCTATAATGGTATTGCAGTGACTGCAATTTTAATAATAGAACTGCAAAATAAAACAAGAACCACACAAATTAGGAAGACTAAGTGTTCTCTTTAGCAGGGAAGAGACGTTATTTGCACACTCCTCCAAACCAACCTTGTGAGGAAGAGAGGCTGGGCAGCGTCGGTGATGAAGCGGCCGATGTAACAATGCCAAAATTAAATCCAGACCTAGGAGGAAAGAGGAGAAAGGGAAAGAACGACACTCAGCTCAGAGTGCTGAAACTTCCAATCCCATCATTAACCCAACTTTGAGACTCAGATTTGCAGCACACGAAGAGTTTCTCCAACAACTAAACAGAGAAGCACACACACAGACTGGGCTCTGTTTGTTTCCCCTCTGACAAGGCTTCTAGAGGGTTACAAAGAGGCAGAGTTCAAAGTTCTTTGGACCACCCTTCACCCTCCCATATTCTTTCCTTTCTGCTCTCTATTTCTTCCCCATTCAGCTTGGCAGCTGAGCACCACATACCAAGTCCTGGTAAGTTTTGAGAGACTGGCAAGTGCAGAAGCCACAGTGGCAACCAGAGTGTGTTCAGAAGAGCAGTTAATGCACAAGAGGGAATACCTGGATACTCCCACCTGTCAAAGAGATTGCTCAGAGCAAGACAGAAATTAAAAGGTTCCGTGACTATTTCACACTAAAAATATTCTGCCTTGCAACAATACTGTGATCTTTCATAAAGAGCAGTGGGGTCCTCCAGAGACCTTCATTCCCTGAGGCTTTTTAAGCTTTCTCTCCCATTTTCAAAGACCAGCTGCCGATACAGAAGTCAGGCCGTGTAACATCACTGACAACGGCGCTGCATTTAGCGTATGATTTACAGACTGAGGCGTCGCAGCCTGGGACAAAGGCAGGGTTTGTTTGCTTTTTGAATCTGAATTTCCATCTCTCAAAAGGACTATTTTAGCCCTTTGAAGAGCACAGCAAGGTGTTTGGGTAAATTGCACTTGATAAACTTGCAGAGAAATGATTAAGACTGAAAGAAACCAGCCACTTGAAAGCACCCGTGCTCTGAAAGACTTCATGTTACCCACTTCATAAAGAGAAATTCACTTGAGTATTAAATAGGTAAACATGCAGAATTTCAAACAATCATTTCTCAGGAGTCGTCCTTCTCTCTCAAACGTAAGATACGATCAAAGAAATATTTTTGTCATCCTTGAAAAAAAAAGATTCCATAAGAGAGGTTTCAGGACAGCCACGTGTTCCTGCGTGCTCTGTGTAATTGTTATGTAACTGAGATCACCAGATGGCTTGGGGATTCTCTAGTCACCTTCACAGACTTTGGCTTTTCAAGCCAAAACGTGGAATTTGTTCTGTTGTACTGAAATAACTAAGTAATTCCGCAAGTTTGACCATCAGCACAGATTTCAAGTCCTACTTGGGAATTCCAGCACTTCTGTCTCTCTAACCTCTGCCAGCACTTGAAACCTGTGTCTGGATGCCCAGGCTAGAAACTCAAACTTCATTCTCGTTGGAATCCATCTTCAGAGGGCACAAGTGTTAACACAACCATGCTCAGGTTTTGTATTCTTCTCTGGGAGCAGAAGCTTCTAACGTTCAACCTCTTCTCCTGCTGCTGTAAAGCCAAAGCTCATTCTCACAAGCCTCTGCACAACTTGCTAGGGATGATTTCCTGCTACTGCTCTTTGGTGACCAAATTAAGAACAAGGTTTAAAGCTAGCTATGCTCTGCCTCTTTGCCCCTCTTCCTTAATCTCAACATATAAGGTACAGCATAAATGTTCTTTTCTTCTCTGCCTCTACAAGAAGTCTATCGCACAGTCTATGATTAGTTCACTAGTCCACTATAGATAAACCTGAGCAGAAAGCCAGTAATTATTTACTCTTAACTAATTACAGACCGAAAAAACCTCAAAGTAACACAATATCGTGCCAAATTCTCACAGCCCTTCAGACCTCACTCAAAACAACTTCCACAAACGAGAAAGTCTTCCAAGAATCCTGGTGCTACCCCTGTCCTCCCAAATATAACATTTGCAGGAATCATTTTGCAGCTTGCAGGTAACACTTGCTATAAGAGAAGATTCAATGTCAACCACAAAGAAATCTTAACGCTCATACAGACCCCACGGAAGAAAACCAGAATGCTTTGTTAGGCTGCGCCGTTGTTGCTGGTGCTGATGCCACTGTAGAAGAAGTCACAGCTGTAACTGTCTTTACTATCCCTTGTCCTGTAAGTTACAAGAACAAGTATTACAACAACAAAAAAAAAAGTACTTTGTCTTCTAACTATCAAAAAAGAAAGGAATAATTTGCACCCACAGCCTGTGATTTTATCAGTTGGAAACAAAGCTTGTTTGCCACTTATACCAGGTCTGGTATTTGTGCACAGAAACATACCTGCTGCTGTTACAAGGTCAGAGAACACAGGAATTATTTCAAAGATTTAAGGCATATATCCAATTAAAGACAGGTGTCATCATCTTGACAATAAATATTAACCAATTAAAAAATAAATCAAGAAATCCTCAATATAATCTCTCATCAACATATCAAAACACATTTGAAATAAAAAGGAAGGGCTGTTAAATTCAGGAGCTGCCATTTTCAATAAAGCAAAATTTAAGAAGCATTTGCCAAGTCAAATATGATTCCCAGCTATTTTTACTGCTTCTTACCCCTGGCTAAGAGGCAACCTATATCCACGGATTAAAGGCAGAAAAGCAACAGAGATGGATTTCAGACATTTATGCAAGAGGCTTATAAAACCATGTCCAATGCAAGCATTATCATCTAATACACATTAAAAATCAATTCATTCCTTCCTTCCCTAAGAGTTTCCTCTTCCTCTGTTTGCATGGAGTGATGTAAACTGAGCATTCCTTTCCTTAGAAACTTCTAAACTGTGCACAACAGACCACAGTATCTGAGCAGAAATACTCGTCAGACATCAATGTGTGGGAAAACCATTCTTGTTACTTCAGGACGGCATCATTTTCCTGCTAAAATGCAACAACTTTTCATGTTTGAAAACATCAACCAGCAAAGGCGGCTGCTCTCAATTTGCTGTCAAGCCACAGCAGCCTTTGGCAGATGTGCTTTCAACATTTCTTGTTAAGGGTTCTACATTCTGAATCCACTGTGAACGAGGAGTTGTATTATCGAATTCTAGATGCAGGCAGAAGGACAAAACACAGGGCTGGATCCAAACCCACTCTCCTGCTCTTCTAAACTTTGGTTTTTCACATTCTCTCCCCTCGAGATTGGCGCAGCAGCCTCTAAGTGGAGTCAGGTCTTTTTTCCTCAGTGTCTTCATTTTCTGGATCACACATCCTGATAGGTGGCAAGAGACATCTCAGTCCTATTTCCATCTCCACCAAAGACAACTTACCTGAGGTTTTGTTGCCAGATGACGTTGGACCAGCTGTAGATGCCACAGGACAGGGTGTACACACAGAGGAAGGTGGAGTCTGTCCCTTCACCGAGCTCGTTAGAGGTGTCTAAAAGTACAAAACCACTTCAGGTGAGTGCATTCTGTCCATTAGCAAGGGTCCTTCTAACCTTGGTTTGGTATAATGAGTCATGAAATGACTTAGGAACGGGCTAGAGGAAGGTGGTCAAAGCACTTCGAGCCTCTCAATCTTGGGTGCATTATGTCTTTGACAAATACAGGCTCAATACTCAAGGTTTTTGAGAAGTCTCTTGAAGAGACCAGTAAGCCTCCATGAGCAACAGCTCAATGGATTCCAGACTGATGTGTGGTTTTTTGATGTGTGGACATAAAACCTAGCAGCTTATTGACCAGTAAGAAATGTTTTCAGTGGAATAATCAATCGGATGGGCAAACTACTCTCTCCCTTGATGGCTTAGCACTTTTTTTTAGGGGGTAAAATTTAGGTGATCCTACCTACTAGAGTTTCCTTTGCTGTCAGCTGCAACCCTTACTGCTACAGGGCTGCGGCCGTCCAAAAGCTTCAAGTCTCCAAAGGAGAGAAAAGACGAGACATAACAAAGATACGCCTCACATCACACTGTTGAGGTCACAGATAAATAAATGATTTGCCAAGAACACAGGGCAAGATGTGAAAAGAGAATTCTAGACAACCGATTCACGAACAATTAAACCCTCAAACTGCGTTGAGTGTGCCCAGGTACAGTATTCCATAGAGAAAAGGTTCTATATTAACATACCTGTTTAGCTTGATTTGTAGCAACAGTTGCCAAAACTTGGTGGACTGCCTGGGCTGCAGAGTGAGGTACAGATGACCTTAAAAAAAATAAAAAATTGTTAAATGAATGACTAATCTAAAAGAGAACTTCTTCACCTCTCAAAAAGCACAGCTTCCAAAAGCCTTGAATAACCATCGCTATTAAAGATTCCACACACAACTCCAAACGAACAAATCTGATTAGAGAATAAACCTCTTAAATGTGGCTGATTCATTTAACAAAGCAAGTCTGCAAATGTGGTTAAAGCTCGAGACTTAAACGATCGAGTCTTCTTCACACACTCTTGTCTCTGAAGAGAGTCAGGCCATTCTATTTTATAGGGAGTTGATGAAAAACCAGCAGGTAAGGGGATTACAATTTTATGCCTAGTGGATAACAAATTTAAGAAGCTTCCTTTCTAGCACGGAGCCCAGACAAATACATGAAACTCTAAGAAATGCTGAGCAAGGAGACAAAGCTGGGACAGGCAGGGGGGGAAGGGAAAGAGCTTCATGTCTTTGAAGAGTAGTATAACCATTAATGAAACCATAGCAAGAGCTGTGATAAAATTAACCTATATTCTACATTATAGCTTTGGGAATTTTGACCATGAAATGAACCGTACATCAGAGCCCTCAGACAACAACAAAGAAGAGAACAACAGAAGGTCTGTGAAAATCATGATAAGATGGAACCTTTCCCTCAGAAAAGTCTCAAGAACACTTGACCCACAGCCTCTCCATCAAGGCTATGGAAATGATGGGTTTGACTTCAGTTGTGGAAAGAAGTTTTTTTAATTTTTTTTCTGGACTGAAAACTATATATAAAGTAACGGGACTGGGACAACCAACACACCTAGTCACAGGCTATTGAACAACTGATAACAACTGAAAAATCATTACTGCCCAATAGCCCGACGAGTGTGCTGTGGTGGCAAAAGAGAGCTGGGATGTCTGAAGTAGCAAAAACTGATGAATTAACTTTGCTGCGTGAATGCTCTTTATTTTAGTGCTGAATCTGACTGTCAGGCACGGTTTGTTCGGGTAGAATTTTTAAAGAGTACATTTTTATGAGGTCAGCTATAAAATAAGACTGCAAAAAGCCTCAAGATTTCAACTTGACTTGTGCTCTATAAATTAGAGAGATCAATCAATCCTGCCAGTCTAAAACTACTCGAAAGTAAGGCAGGTCTTTAACTACACTTCAAGTGAGAACCAATCTCAGATATGTATCGCTCGCTCATGTCCTTGTCTATGTACAGCCAGTACTTTTTACTGTTTTCATCATAGTTTTGATGAAACAAAGGGTGGAAAACTCTTCCTGGCCATAACACTTCGCTTTTGGCAAAATTTCCCAACCTGAGCCATTTGCAAGTTTTACTTTCAAAAGATGTAGCACTGCCCTTTCCCCTCTCTCAGTTTATCACTTTTAGGAGAAAATAAAATTTTAAAAAGCTTTCAAACTGTTTCCTAATTAAAGTCCCCAAGGAACCATGAAGCAAATTTCAAAGTCAGCAGCAGTACAACCACTGTAAGACTCTGTTCCCTTTCTGTAAAGCAGCAGCAAAGGAATTTCACCTTTTTTCTTTGACAGTGAAGAGTCTACACACATGTAGGAAAACTAGACATGATGCAACAACAGAAATTGTTTCAGGAGCTGCATGTACAGCCCACACTTACACAGATAAAGCACTTGCAGCTCCATGTGGACTTATACTCAGATGGATGTGGTGAGTTTATGCACCAAGCCCAACTTTGCTCAGACTTTCCAGTAGTGTCCTTGCCTACCCAGCCCAGAAACAGCCACACACTAGCTTGATCTTTAAGCACTAGTAGGAACTTCAAGCAAAGACAGTTTCAAGGTCGTTATGACAACAGTGAAAAGGTCTAGTTCTGTGGCTGGTGACAGAGCCTGATGATAAGACAGAAATCTCTGGAATGAGCTGAGCTGGCTGTTGTCTGTAGGAGGCAGAGGAGTAGGAAAGCCAAGTGTTACAGCTAATTCACCAGAAATCTTAACAAATTCAAGGCTAAATATCAGAAAACAACAATCATCATTTACTCATGAGGAAGACAGTCTTGCAGCTCTGTATTTTTCCAAAGTGATCAGCCCCTACCGACACCCAACCCTTCAGTCAAAATTCTGATGTTAAAAAAATCTGAGCCAAGTTTCCAGAAAACCTTCCCTGAGAGGTTGAACCTGGAAACAGACAAAAGACGAATAACTCCAGGGGGTTTGTCTGTAACGGATGATGAAGTAGAAGGAACAACATCTGGACAGATTAAGGCCACAGACCACACTCAGCGACAGAGGGGTGCACTTCCCTGATAGAAACAGGTAGTGACTGGAAAGGTACCAGATCCAAAGTAGATATTAGGAGTAAAACCACTAGATTCCAAAAGGAGAGGATGCACTAAAATGCATTTCACAGCCTAATGGAGAAGGAGGTTAAATACTGGCCTCGTCGTTTGTTCAGGACAAGCCATTAGCAAAGCCCTGAATGACCTGGAAAGGAAATAGTTCTTCCTTTCATTCCACAAACTCTCTTTAAATTGATCCACTTCAGGTCTCAAGTCATCAGACCAAGGAAAATACTACTACTGCTCCCCAACGGTAGATGTGCTCTATTGCAACTGCTACTGGAGGCTACCAGCAAGAAGAGGGGCACCCACTCACCCTATTACCGCAGAGACAGCTGGAGTCATTGCACTAGTCTTGAGTTCTCGCACATTCACCACCTGAGGAACGTTTTTCAGAGTTGATTCAGTCAAGGAGGTGCTTACAGCTTTAAGGAAAAAAAAAGAAAAAAGAAAAAATGTATAGATCATCTCCATCTTAAGCACTTCATTCAATATGGTGCCTATGAGTAACTGCAAAAGAAATCCATCTAAGTTTCTAGAAGGTATTTGGTGTATCTGGCCCAGAACATCTGGTATCTCAGCCTTCAGGAAGGACATGAGAAGAAAGAGGCAGCTCTCTATAGAGTTAGCATATTTTTTTGTTGTTAGTTGATCAAATCTAATTATTCTTAGAAATTTTCCCTTACTTACATCGTAACGTCTTAGGTTAACAGAAATTACCTGTGTATTTGAAACACAGCTTCTGCCAGAATTTATGCCATGAGTTCACTTCCTGCACTTAGGCTCTCCTTGGGCAAGGAAAATAAATGAATCCAGTTCCTCTACCAATAACTGAATTTTGTTTCTTTCCTGCACTGATGCTACTGCAGAAGCACCTAGAAATGTCTAAAACCGAAGAAAAGCTTAAATTGGGGAGTCTTTCTCCTGTCAACTCAAAACTTTACAAGCAGATCCAAGGCTTAACTCAACAGTTTACCGCTAAGTTTTCAATACTAAAATTGTTTTACAATTCAGCTCTTTAATTGTATAGCTAATAATGAAGAGTTATTAATAGAGGCCAGTGACATCCTTTGTCTCTCTCCAGCAGTTTCTCACGCACAGATCAATTGCCCTGCCAGGAGCTTGTAAGAGCCATCGACGTTTCTGCCACTGCACTGATGGGAAGGGCTACAAAGAAACCTGAGGTGGGAGTTTCTCAGGAATTTCATACTGGCAGCTTACAGGGAGAAGGAAGACAAAGAAACACTGGATATCTCAGAGGTGCAAAAAATACAGATCTGAGTCATATTTTGTTTGATGATCTTCTCCTTTGAGGGCACTAAATTCCTGTGCAAGCTGCATTCAGCTGCTCAGAGGCCACTTGGGCAATTAGCCATCCTTTTACCTGGGGACTGGTTAGCCATCTGCCTCCGCAGAGCTGCAGCCCCAGCTGCTTGGGGCGCTGGAACAGTGACAGTGGGAGCAGGGGCCCCGTGTTTCACAGTCTTTGTCGCCAGCATTGTACTGTCTGTGCCCTGTGGTATCACCCTGTTTGAAGATGTGGGCACTAAAATAAGAAACAAACAAAAATATTACAGTTCACTGTTATCTCTACGAATCAGGGAGACTTGAAAGCCTCTGCTGAACTACAGCTTCTCTAAGCACACAGTTTCCTTCTGACGAGACTGACATGCAGGCCTTCTAAACAATCAACACAATCTGTCCCTGGCAGTTTCTGTATATTCCAATGAATTTAGCAATAAGTCTGAATAGCTGTCATTTCAAGGCATTAGATGATTCTCAGTTTGCTGTTCCAGGCATTTCTGCTGACACCTTATTTTTCGCTCTGGCTACAGAGATTAAAAAAAACCCTCTTGCACATAGAAAACTGAGTGTATGCAAATATAGTCCTTACTGTGACTCACTATGCTCAGCACTCCTAACCTTGGCCACACCAACCAAATGCAGCAGTACTTCAGCTTCCCAGTCTTTGGGCACTATTTTAAGAACTAGTGGCAAAGACTGAGGGTAAATTACTACAGGAAGACAATGCCACTTATAGTCAGTACTATGTAAAAGAAACATGCTGTCAGAAAAAACACAGTCAATGAGTTAAGGTACTTTAGTGCTTTTTAGCTCAAATTCATGAGGTTACAACAGCACTCTGGTAACTGCTGCTGGAAACCTAGCAATGTAAATCTGCAGGCTGCAATCTCATTTCTCCAAGACCTGAAGCACTGCTAGTGGAGAGAGTGGCTAAAAATACAGACAAGAACACGTGGAGAACAGGAGAGACTTTGCAAAAGCAACAACTCACACAAAGTACCAAGGGCGAGGTGCTGCTTCCCAAAGGATGGAGACTGAGCCACCAAACCAGGCTGGATAGAGGGAGTGCGGACCACAGGAGCGTGACGAGGGACTTGGACCGGAGCAGCCTCTTCTTCCTGGTCCACTGCCTGTGAATCATCATTCTCCAGCGACTGAGAAACTGAGGATGTTGAACTGACTTCATCCAAATCTTCATAGTATCTTGTGGACAAGAAGGCAGATCGGGCCAGACTTGCTGCAGTATCAGAAACAAAATCACGTGTGTATATTAAGCTGAGGGAATCATCGAGCCTCACATCCAAGACAGAAACACTCTATTTTAGGATGCTCTTTTACTGACTTGTTTTAATCTTGCATTTACAGGATTTGACTTCTTAACTGCCAGGAAAAGCAGATTTCTGAAGGAAATTCTTACTGAGAGCAGATGGGGGAACAGGAAATGTGAAGAAGGGGTTGAGGACTGAGAAGCCAAAAGCTAACTTCAGGACTGATTCCCACCACAGTAGGTAAGTGACCCTTCCCTGCAAAGCATTTCAGACTTCTATGGTAACTAAAGGTTTACCTGGAGCTGTAGACCTAACTGGTGGAGTTTTCCTCTTGGCTAGGAAATTCCTCAACTGTGCCTGTTTCACAGGGGGTAATTTAGCTGGAAAACCAAAAGACAGTTATTAGTCTATAATCCAACTGCAAGTCAAAAAGTAATTTGCATTTATGGTGTGAATGCCAGGAAGAAAGAATAAATTACCAGGTACTTTAGGCAGAGGTTTGGCAGGTGATTTCAAGGTAGTTTTCTTCAATGCACTGCGCAGGCTCTCAAGGTCATTGTCAAAACTGGGACAAGGCAGAGAAAACTGTGATCAGCAGAAAGAAAAACCAAATCAGGAACAAAAGGTGGCCAGAGGAGCCACTAGAACCATTTGCTTCTCTGGAAGAATAATTTGCTCCTCTAGCTACTGGATTATTTAAAACACATGCATCTTTAACTATTTTGGACACTCTAAGAGCCACTTTGTTCTTTCCCTGAATTCAGACAGCCAGCAGAACCTCAGCCTGGAGGGTCTATAATCCTGTTTACTATTAAAAAAAATATACTTTTTAAGGGAAATTTCTGATAAGCATCAAAGAGTCTACCACAGAATATAACCAATGAGCTTTTGTATTATCTGGGCATAGCTCATTATCATTTTTAGGACATCCTGTCCTCCCAATACCACATCCACAAAACATCTTTCCTTCGAGGATGCACCCTTGCACGCTGCTGGGGGCAAGAGAGGAGGAGCACCAACACCACCCAGACACTCGCGTTTCACGTACCTCTGAGCACTGCTAAGAGAAGATGTCTCACTGGGAACATTCCACTGAGATGTCTGGTTATACAGTCGGAGCTGCTGCAGGCTGTTCACAAGGTGATTTAGTCTCTTCCTCTGCTGATTGATTATTTCTCGGTTATTAGCCAGGGCGTTAAACAAAGTCTCTCGCTCAGGAACTATCAGACGCCTTAAGACATCAGATCAAGAGACAGATTTAAGGAGCACTCTATACACGTGGTCACAAGCAGCAACACACACCTAAAGCACTTCAGGGGTTCTAGGTCTGAACACCAAGGCAGTTCCGTTCATCTCCAACGTGTATTTCTCCTTGGGATATGCCGCAAGTTTATTCACCTAGCTCATTTTCTTCAAAATTATTTATTTCATTTATTCATTAGCTACCCACCAATAGATGCATTTGGTGCCTACAAAGCTTATTTTATTGTTCTTTTTTTTTTCCATAAGCACTATTTATACTGTATACAGAGATGCAGGAAGCCTGAAATACGTATGAAAGCGAACAGTCTGAAGCTATAGCTCCCAACAGGTGTCTTAGGCAAGCTTTATATTTGGACTCCCTTGAAAAAAAAAAAAAGGAAAAAAAAATCAAACTGATAAACAGAAAGCTTTTGTCTGTTGATTAGAGACTAATGTCCTGTTCCCTGACGTGTTTCTTACAGTTGTTCCCTATTCCAATGCCAGTTACTTACTTCTGCTTTCTCTTCTGCTCCAGGTGCCGATCCCACTCCAAATCCAGAACGTCGTTCACATCCTGAACAGCAACCTTCACGTACTGGTGCAAGCGTCGAATTTCCTACCGTGCAAAATTAAGTCAGATCTAATTCACTTCAGAACTGAAATCTCACTGTCAGTCAAAGAAGATAAAGACCCTTTGGGTTCATTCAGTTCAAGGTATGTGGCACTTTCCCATATTTCTGCCTGGAAAGTTTTATCAGCGTAACAAAACCCAAAATAGTGCAAATCTACTTATCAATCAATGGGGTACCCAGAGGGCTTGGCTTAGATATTTTATTTCAGCTCTCAGCTAAAAATAATACTTTCCTTAATGTTTGCAAAACATTGCCATGTCTTTACATAAAGGGTTTTACAAACATCAGGCATTACACAAAACAAGTCTTATTTCAAATCTTATTTCCAGAAGGAGTCATTTGTTCCCATTTTACAGTGTTTAAACTTCTCACAATTATAGGTGACTATTCGTATGGCTCTAGGATACCAGCATTCACAGACGTATGATTCATGAAAGCACTCACAAATGCTCATAACCCCCACATGAAGGCAAGGAATTAACTTGATTTTTATAGGTAGTAAAGAAAAAAAAAAAAAGCAGCACAGAGAGAGTAAAGTGACTTATCCACAACCACAGAGTTGCACAACTAAGCCAACGACCTCTAGCTACAAGCCCTGCTCCCTAAACAAACCCAGTGTTCAGTCTCATTATCATCATCCCTCCAGTCTGTCATGGCATGAACACGTCTTGAACTCTGATCTCATAAAATGGAAATGGGAACAGCAGTTGGTTTCAGCTCATTTCAACATAATGCTCATTTAAATACAATGATGAAGGAGCCAAGTAACACAGCTCGGGAAAAATCCCGCTGCAACTGTTTTCAAGATACAGAATGAAATGCTAACGTGACACAGCCAACCTGAACTCAAACCCAGTCCAACTGCGGGCTTAGTGCCACACCCTGCCAAGTAGAGGTTTCCTCTCTCCAGCAACTATGAGCATTCTACAGCAGCAACTCTGGACAGCCAGTCAATATGGCTGGACATCAGAGAAGACTCAGGACCTTTAAAATTTTGTTGAAAACTAATACACAAAGGTGACTAAACGAGCTTTTCTCACCTGGGAGAACGGGGATGATGCAGACTGTACAAAATTTAAGAGTCAGACTGGAGCTGCCTTTCTTGCAAATTTTGGGAAAGGTGACCTGAAAGCTTTGTCCTTACATTCTAATCCATTTCCACTTCTCTCCCACTTTGTTATTCTTCCCTTAAAATCCTCTGTCTGGCTCAATGAAACAAGCATTTCAAGATGATCATCTCTCTGAAGTCACAAGCCTAAGCTTGAAATGTCACAGAGGCACACTGGACATCAAAGTAGGCACACAATTAAGACTGTGAATCGATCTACAGAATCTAGGTGAAGATTAGAGATCAGACCTAAAAGAAATGACTCGACGTCAGCTGATTTCTAGTAACTGTCTGTGCTCTTGATACCTACTGTAACAAAGATGACATTCAACTATGTCTTCAGCCCCCTAGTCAAACTTCTTGAGGGAAACTTAGTGTTGAAAAGACACAGCATCATTTGTAGGGCACATTTCCTCTATTTTGCTTAGGGTTAAATAGCCCTCTCATCACCAGAGCTGTAACAAAAAAGAGTGCTTCACTCCTAGTTTCTTTCATGTCTTTGAAAGCCTCTTTATGTACTGCTGGTTATTTTCCTTTGTGCACCAGCTTTTAGAAACTCATTTAGCTTTATGCTCCACCATCCACGAAATTAACCACACAATTTTGTAAGTCATAATAAATCATCAAATTGTTCCATAAGGCACTTGCTGAAGATAAAAATAATTCCGAGAACTCTTCTACAAAGTGCTGGGGAAAAAAAAAAAAAAGAATATTCTTTTAAGTGAAATCCCTGAGCAAACACTACAGGCTGAGAAGGAACAGGATGTCAAGAGTCACATTCTAAGCTTAGAACAGACTTGAATCTCAGGTGAACTACCTTCCTTCAGCAGGAGTTCTGAACCATCACTGCAAATGGCAACACCACAAAGGAGCTGTAGGACAGGATTTTCAGTATGTCCTGCAAACTCATGGGAAACAAGGCTCATCACACTTTACTAGACTACGTTGAACCACAAAATACTTAGGGCAGAACAAAAGTGCTGGGCAGTTGCACGGCAAGCCTTGCTTTTATTTTATTTAAAACTCTAGATTCAAAGTTGGTTGACATGTTCTATACCTGAAGCTGTGCTTCGCTCTTGGGATCCAAAGGTTTCTTGTAGACCATGTGCAAATACCCCGAGCCGTGGTTCTGGTCACCCTGTTGTCTAGCCTCATGTAACACTGCAAATCCCTCCAGCAAGGTTGTCTTCAGACTACTAATATCTCCGTGAAGTGACTGCAGACAGAAACAGAAGAGATGGGGTAAGGTTAAAAGTAACATTTTCTCGTTGCCATCCCTAGCACAGGGATTTCTGTGAGTGTCTGCCTGAAAGCACAAATGCAAACATCACCCCTGCGTTGAAGCGGCACAGTCAGATGTTCCATCTACATCAGTTCAGTTTTAATAGATTAAGTAAGAACATCAGGTGAGGAACAGTCGTTGCTGAGGAGCTAAACAGTCTGAAGATGCTATGCTCACCTCCGTTGTCTCCTTAATTTCCAAGAAGAACGTGTGAAGATCATCTGACTCGGTTCGCAACATCTTCATTTCCTCTGGAGTGCCAACTTGGAAACAGGCTTTGGAGGTCCGGGCCTTCAGTTCCTCCATCTCCTTTTGAAAATGTGCAATCTACAAAGACAAGGGGAATAAAGTACAGTCATTGAAACACAGCAGGGTCTGGAACAAACGTCGCAGCTCTTGGGTAATGTTTCTACTGCACCATAAACACTTGGAACTTTGCAGCCAAAGAAAGAAATTCTTCTTGAATGTTAACAGGAAAGAATATAAATTTTGATAGCACAGAGACTGAAATGAAAGATGACTGAACCGGACACAAACAGCAATTAAGACACAAGCTTGTTATCTTGGGAAAAATTTCCATTGTGATTCCCAAACTACTGATGGACACCATCAGAACATAGCTGAACTGAAAGCAAGTGTCTGTGTACCTCTATATTGGTCTTATAGCTTCGAAAATGAAGAAAGTAACTTGAAAATCTCACCTCCTCTCTGATTCCTGCTATGACAGGGTCTGAATCCTTCCACTGATGGGTCTGTTTCTCTAAGGCTGTGCTGGGGACTGCTGATTTACCCTGAATAAAAGAACAAAATCAAGACCAAAATCAATATTAGGGATATATCCTTAGGAACAGGGAGCTTGGAATATCAGAAAAGGCCCACCATTAGACACTCCCTTCAGACACCAGTTTGACACTGGTTATGAGCATAAACACCAGTTCTATTAAGATTGGTAAGCGCATCTTTGAAGTAGGACTGTGGACTACCTGGAGTTGGGTGGCTAAAGCTTTATGAGAGCAAAGGAAATCTTTGTGTGCTGCTCTGTGTTACTGCTTTGGTTTTAATATCCAACAGACTTGGTGTCTCTCTCAATACACAGACAAGGCCCCTCTTTATTGCTTGTTAGAAAAGCTGTGAAACCTCATTTCCACAACAACGGGAAGAATGTTTCTACAACTCTGATTATGCCAACTACATCAAAATCCTGCTCTCTGAAGACAGGTATAGAGCACAGCTTTAGCCCCATAGATTTGCTTGTCAAAAGTTAGCTAATTCTTTGACCTAAGAATAGTTACTCAGTCCCATGGATTCTAAGCGATTCATGGGCCATGTAAAACATTCACCCTCTAAAGAATTGACTCAAACTCCCATTACCTGAGCAGAGCTTGGCTTTGTTGCAGAGGGTGTGATTTTGGCTGTCTTCTGTAGCAAAGAAGCTGAAGGTGTATTTTGAGCGTGACGTGCCACTGGAATTTAAAAGAGAGGAACAGTAATGTATAAATTGGTGTAAAGCTTGAGAAAACAGGTTGTGATCAGACACAACCATAATTACTGCTGCCATAATCAAAAAGCAATACTGGTATGGGCCCCAGTGCAAGAACACACCTTCCTTAGGTGGTT
Source organism: Baryphthengus martii (assembly GCA_013396935.1). Taxonomy (NCBI): domain Eukaryota; kingdom Metazoa; phylum Chordata; class Aves; order Coraciiformes; family Momotidae; genus Baryphthengus; species Baryphthengus martii. The sequence goes on along the minus strand of VWZK01009001.1, from coordinate 391,372 downwards.
TTACTCCCATTCAACTCCTTTGCTAAATAGTAAAAACTGTCATGCTCCAGTATCTGGCTGTACCACTCCTGAAGGACCTCAAGACCCCCAGTCACACGATCATTCCAGATGGAATACCATTCTGCTAACAAACAAGTGCTATCTAATTTCAACTCATCTGTGACCATTCTGAATTCTAGTCACTCCAGATGCAAGATAAGGCACTGAGATTGATGTGACTGCCTAAAAACGTTCCTAGTCAGAGCTGTATTAGAGCACTGAAAATGCCAGAACCTCTGGATGAACTTGAAGCTGAATATGTTCATTTTATACATTGCTTTCTGGGGGAAAAAAATTGCACAAATAGTGCTGAAACTAGGAAGTTTTTCCAAGTCCATCATATTATCAGTGTGCAAATCAGGAGGTTTGATGCATCAGTAAAAGCAGCAGGAAAAATAAGAAAGAAGCCAAAATGAAGCTCACCATACCCTAAAATTTTTTACAACATTATATATAATGCATTATTCCCAACAATATGCATCAGAATCCTACCTGCAGCAGGCACAGGGGTTGAAGCCTTCAGTGGTGTGGTAAGAGAGGCTGTGAGGGGCGTGGACTGGCTCAGAGGACCTCCAGAAGTAGTTTTTGAAGTGGTTGAGAATGAAAACATTGTGGAAGTGCACTGACCACTGCTGCTAGTGGGAGAAGAGGTGTCTACAGCACTGAACCTGCAACAGAAAGCAGAACGTCTTTCAGCTCTAAACTGGTCCTGGCTACTTCCTTCCATCCAAAATGAAGCACTAAGTTCTAATCAATTAGCACCTTCTGGGATGAGCAACAACTCCAGATACAGATAGAAAAGTGTAGCTTCTGGAGGTAGTGAGAAGGAGACACTCAGGATCATTTCCAAATATCTGGAATCACAAAGTTTGCTACCGCGAGTAGGACACTACCCGCCCAGCGAGGAAAAGCCAAACGCCAGCCAAAAGTACCACCCTGCTTCAAAATGCACCTCATCATTTTGCACCAAAGCATCAACTATAACAAATCTGAGCTGCCCTTCAACATCATCCTTGCAGCAAGGCTCAAACAGAAATTCTGCAAGAAAACACAAATTTCTATTCATCTGCAAAAGCTCGGCTCCTCAAGGCAGCCAATTTAAATATTCAGCCAATTCACAAGCGTATCATTTGCTTTATACACAAAATATAAAATTTTAAAAGCCATGAGAGCTACCAACAGATGCTGGTGTAGTAAAGATTTTTTTCTAATTAAAAAATAATCATTTGAACCACCAGAAATTTTTTGCGATGCATTTACAAGAAAATTGCTCTCCATGGAAAGCAGCTCCAAGTAACGCAGCTTTGTGTTTTTAAACCGTTCTCTCTAAAAACACAGAGCAAGTCTCAGGAGGCAGAATGAAGAGTGAGTCTCTGAAATGTGAGAACACTCACCATTCAAACCCGTTTTGTACACTTTCTAATCAATATTAGTTTTCTTTCAGTTGGCATGAGCAAGCTTTGAAGATTTCAGATCCCGTGTTCAGTGACCCATTTAGAAACGAACTCAAAAGGTCTGGCACCTTCTCCACTGAACATTGGGGTGGAAAAGAAATCCATCGGCTACGAGCATGGCTTCCTCTCAGCCCTAAGAGTTACTCTTTAGGTTGGAGACTTGTTATCGCCACCACACTAAACCAGTCCCAGACACAAAAAATTTCAAATGCCAGTGTTCCCCAGGAGTCTTTAACCGCGATTTTCATCAAATCAAGGCATGGAATTAGCATTTCATACCTATGAAGCAAAGATATGAAAAAACTAGGTCTCTGGCAATTTGACAAATTATCAGTCTCATTTTTTTGCATCATCCCCTGGCTAATATTTTGCCCATGAACATAACCTGTAGCACAAGAAGCACTGAGGTTTTCACAGCCAAGATGGCTGCGTCTTGGATGGAGAGGCTTCCTCAGTGCTTTCTTGGGAGCACAGGGAGCAGTTGTCAGGACAAAAAGCCAGAAACATCTTCAGAACAACTACACACTGTCCACGCCTGGACTAATGTAACAAGAACCCAGCCACTGCATTAACTACTGTTATCTATTTACTTCTCATTGAGGTTCACTTTGACTGAAGAAGCCGAAGGGGCAAAAGATGACTTCTGTGCAGCAGGTGTTGAGGAAAGTGGTGGCCCAGGTGAGCTGTCTGCAGTTGGCTTAAAGTTCATGGATCCAAAGGAAAAGGAGGTGGTAGTAGTTGTCGTGGTGCCTACAGAAGGAGCAGGAGTCGTGGATGCCTTAGGAGAAGCAGTGGAGAAAGAGAACGTTGCTGCTCCAGTCAGAGCAGGAGCCAGGGCTTGTGTGGAGGCATCGGTGGCAAAGGGGTAAGGTGGAGGATCGGTGCCCACAGAGCCGGGCACCTTCCCGGCCGAAGGTATAAAGGAAAAAGCTGCCGCTCCGCTCCCCACAGGAGGCTGAGTCGAGGCAGGCGCAGGAGAAGCGACACTTGGTACCGCATCAGGCTTTGGAGGAGTGGTGGGAGTCGTGGCTGTACTTCCTGCAGAAAGACAAACAGGGAAGGAAGAGATTCATTTGGCTGCAGGGACTCCTGGCAGAAGGCACTGCAAGGCCAAGTGCTGTCTGATGGGGACAGTTCAGCGCTCTCGCTCATGGGACAGACAGCAGGGTGAGGAAGAGAGATGGCAGAGCTGGGCTTCCAGTCCTCAAACCCAGTGAGTGATACAGAAGCTGCACAAGGTCCAAGCCCCGATCGATACTACAGCCTGTCTAGATTAACGGTGCCTGGAATTTCCTGCGAAAAGGCTTCACCTTTCTCCATTGATTTTGATGAGATTCCTGCCATCTCAAATAAACCAGGCTGCCAGCACACAAGAAAGCCAGCGCTGCAGAGAGGCAGGCTGCCAAACAAAGGCATTCTTTTCGGGAAGCAGCAGCAAATTTGGGCTTATGGAAAAGAAGATTGGGTTTGCAATTATTACTGTATGCAGGCAAACAAAACAACCAGCTGACTGGCCTACCCCAGCACAGGAAACTGCCTATTTCACACTGCATATGGCAACACATAGATAACTCAGATAGAACTACTGCTCTTCACCTGCTGACACAATTTTCAGAGAGCTGCAGAAAGCTCTTGTTTAAAGAAGCTTTTGCTGCAGCCAAACACCGTCATTCATACCACAGGAGGCCGTGATAAAACACATGGAGGAAAACCATCATGACTCTGCAGCAGAGACTGTACAGTGCTCGATCCTTGTCCCCAAGCAGAGCCTGCAGTCACTGCTGCAGTTCCACCCACACACCCCAAAGGTAGGCAAAGGGTCTCCTAGAATTGCTTTGGCCCTGTTTCCCGAAGGTTGATTGCACAGTACAGTCTAAGTGTGCAGTCTGCTTGAGATTCTGCGTAATGAACAGGACTAAGGAATTCCACGCTGATGCACAAAAGACAGAACAGCCCTGGGAGCACAAAACACTCAAGAACTGCTCCCCATTATCATCATAAAGAAAAAATATCTATTTTCTGTGACCACATACAGGTCTGACTATCAAACTCGCAGATGAAGACGACAAAGATCCACAAATGCAAGGGTTTCACCGGAGCACTTACCTGCTGACTTAGGAACTCTCTCCCCTACCAACAGCAATGGCTCTGGGGTGACGATGAGCGACCTGACTCCTGGGTTTTGGTTGATCATGTAAAATGGGCAGAGCACACCATCCGTGGAGAGCAAGATGAGAACTGGAGCTGGAGCAAGGGTCTTCTCATCACCTGCCAGAGACCTCGTATGTAAGTCTTGCAGCCAAAGTTTCCCATTCTGTTCCTACTGGCATTGGCAGCTTCACATGACTTGCTTAGCACAACATTTCTTACATTTCTCCCTTCTTGCTCTCACTTGTATCTTTGTTCCCTTGCTTCTTTAATGACCAATTCCCTTTTTCCCCTCCTTCATTCCTTCCTATTCCTGACTTCATGTTTCATAAACTCATAGATGAAGGGTTATTCTGACCATCAAATGTCATCTCCTGAATGGCAAAGCCCACCTTTCACCTGTGAATTCCTGCATCAAGCTTTTTCATATTTTGAAGCTGTCCTTTTTCTTGAGGAAAAAAAACTATACCCTAACCTATACACTGCTCCCTCCTTTGATCTTCTATGCCTTTCAGCTATCCTCACATTCCATTGGGTTCTGATGCATCATTAAAATTCATATACACAAAGTATGAAAAAGAATTGCTAGATAGGAAGCTTTTTAGCTTTAAAGAAAGCCAACATCAAATAAATATCCCGATGATCTAAATTTCTGATTTAAAATACTTGTGTTTTGTGCAGCTGAAAATTTGAGCCTAGAGTCTCCTTCAGTACAAATATTCTCAGTGCAGTTAAAGGCACTTCCTATATTTCTATAAAGGAATTCTGTAATGGTTTAATTGTGCTTAATTAAAGAAAAAACCTAACAAATCTAGGATACAGGAAAAATCTGCTATAATCACGGTGCTTTTTTTTTGTCAGACAGCGCCATGGGTGGCTGTGGTTCTCTGCCTACCAGTTCTTCAGAAAGTGTGCTAAGGAAGGGCAGTTACCACATGGGAACAAGCTCCAGGACAAATGAGGTTTCCCTGCCATCCAAACTTGCTGTGAACTGCAAAGCCAATTACTGCGCAGCCAAAGTGGAGCTGATTGCCTCTGTGAGAACACAGAGAACGTCTGAGCAAAAAGCTTCTCCAAAAACCTTTCTGAAAACATTAAGGCAGCGCAACCCAGGCTTTAAAAACAACTCTGTCCTGACAGATTCCTTAATCCAGTTAACTGTATAGATTAACAGAGAAAATGCTTCAAATTCAATTTTGCATTTAAGTACAAAGTCTGACCCCAATTCCCTTCTGCAGGTTTTCATTCAGGTAAAGTCCTCAGTTAATCGGCACCCTCCCGTGCTCTTCAGGAACTCTTGACTGCAGTACCTTCCACTCTGCCTGAAGGCATCTCTGTTTCAATCTGTCTCTGGGTTTCAAGGGAGAATTTTCAGAATTCGCTAAAGGGACAACACAATAGCTCAGATGTATCTTCAACTTTAGCCTCTGACAAGGTGCTTTGAAGCACCTTCAGGCAGCACAAAAGGTACAGCAATAATGCAACTGGCAAGATGTAGAGCACAGCAGGGTTCGGTTAGTACAGGTCCTGTGCTTTAATGCAGAATTAAAACCTATCCATTCACCTCAAGGATCTTTGCTTTTTTTCAGGCTTTGAAACTAACCCACTTTTCCTTTAGATCAGCGCAAATGTACTTCATACAAAGCAGTTCTGCAAAATGACATAAGCTACAAGAATCAAGAAAACCTCACCGGCAGTCTGAACCCCCCGGTGTTAGAATGCGACTCCCTATTATCCTGGCTCTGTGAGACACAGACAGAACTCGGGTGCTTTGTTTGCCGTGTCTGTTTGTGGAGTATCCCAGGCTGCTGGAAGCTTTGAGGAAAAACTGCATTTAACATTTTGCCATTTGAATCCTTACTCAGAAGTAAGGTATAAAAAGGTAGGATGGGTGTCAGGCTCCCTTTCAGAATGATCTCCCAGAACCCTGAGAACCAGACTGCCCCTCAAAAACCATTCCTATATTGCTATGATTGGACTGTTCCACAAGAAAGACTAACAAGACTTACTGATTGGGATAGGCATGTTACTGGTGTAGTCTACAGCAACGCCAACAGGCAGAGTGTCATCGCTCTTATCTGTCACAGGAAGTTCTGCTCTGCTGGAGTCCTCCAAAACCCACGATTCCCAGTTCTGCAAAAAAAAAAGTAAGATTATTATTTTGACTACTGCTTTCCTGTGATCGGCCTTCTTCAGAACTCCATCCTGCTACAGTTGAAAGAGAACATTGCAAGAAACCTAGAGAGCATCGATTTAAATTGTCAAGTTAACAAATGACAAAAGTGTCAGGGCCCTTCACAGAGTCATGTGTGATTTCTCCCGTATTGTTGCACGTCAGAGTTAAGGTCAGAGAGTTTTAAGGTTCAACTTGAATTGATGACCTCACATGCATCACTTTATTATAGTGAGCTTGACTAAACTTTGAGACAGCCAAGTGAAAACACAGACTTATGGTACTTGGTTCATGACGTACTGTTACTGTTTATCCTGTCTCTCTTCTTAGATGGACAAGAGATCTGAGCGACAGAATTACATTTATGTTAAGATTCTGTACAACTCAGATGTAAAGAGAAAGGTTCTTTGTTTGGTTTTGAGTTTTTTAATGGTATAAAACCTCACCGTATTCCAGATCTTATCCAGGCTATACCTGCTTAGACTTTTGAGAAAGAGGAGGTACATATACACAAATGCAACAGGAACAAAACAATTACCTGATCTCCTTGCCTGGCAAGAATACTGACTTCTGTGGAAGCTGCTGAAGCTGCCAGAACCAGATCCCTGCAAGCACGGACACAAGTAGGTTAAAACCGACAGAATAACGCATGGCAAGGTCCCCAGCTCCACAATTCATTGTCACGTACACAGATTTTTGACTAGGAATACAGTTACAACAATATAAAACTGACTTTTCCTCCCAGGATGAGGGAAACATGACTAGCTACATCACTATAGAAGATAATTTCATTTCTTTCCTAGTCAGGTCTTACTCAGTTTATGAAAAGGAGGAAAACAACATATGGAGAGAGAAGTACTGACCACTTAGACCCACAGAACAAGGGGAAGACCTTGCCATAATTCCTGCCACTCACCATTCCTCAACATAGTTGAGGAAGTAATGATGCTGTCTCTCCGTGCAGCTCCCGTAGCAGGGCTCCATGAAATTCACAAACTTCTCTGGTCGCTTCTCTTCCTTTTTCTGTAAGACCAACATTGATAATTTACCTTCCAATAGAGAAATCAAGTTATGTCCCATAAATCCAGCTGCAAGAAGGTTCACCAATAAGAGTCACATACTTCAAGAGAGAACAGGCATCATGAAATCACTCAAAAATTGAAGAACAAGGTAAACAAACCAAAATTCTCCTCCAAAACATAACCTCTTTATTGTTCCTTTATCAAGGAATTTAGATCTCGCAGTCCCCTCAGCAAGAAATATGTTGATACTAAACAAGAACATACCATTAGGCCTAAAAGTCTCCCTAACCTAAACAAAAAATACACATACACACAAAAATACATCAGGATTCTTGGTTTTCAAGTGGTTATTACTTCCTCCACTCAATCCCCACCCCCACCCCTAAATCCATGATTTACAGTAGCACCAAACTCAAATTCTACATGATGTCGATGTGAGTAATAAAAGCAACATATTGTTGTAATAAACAAGCCAAGAAGGCGACAAACACTTCTGTCTGTTGTGACTCGCTGGCACTCACAGGCAATACGGCTATGACCACTTCTGGAGCTGTTTCCAGCGTCCCATCAGCTGCTGCATATACAATAGTAAAGACATAGGTGCCAATCCACAATACATCCAAAACTGAAAGAGAAGGAAACAAACACATCAGTCAGAAACCCTTCAGAATTATACTGCCCTGTACATCGATTTTAACTCTGCACAGCGCGTGAAACTAATTGACAAACAAGCAAACAAGGAATCATCAACTTCTAAACTACCAAGATAAAGGATTTCAATTATTTGCCTGCAGAACATCAATCTAATTGTGGGGAGAAAAAACATTTGATCCCAGAAATTTCAAATACAAACCAAAGGAATGTATTTGATTTGCTTTCTATCACATCACAGGCAAGATAATGCTGGTGTTTCCAAACATGAATTGTTTCTGCTTTTCTACCCTTACTGATTTGACATTTTATTGAAGAGGTAAAATGGTGAAATGCACATGAAACATGAGAACGGGATTTTAGATCTAGAAATCTTCATGCTAAAGGGAGGTGATTTGTCTATCACATCAGTGAGCAAAAAATAGCTTTCAAAATGCATATTTAAAACATTCTGGAAATAGACAAGGACTCTGGCTGACTGGTAATTTTTCTGCATAACCCAGGAACAAAGCATACAATTATTTTTTTTCCTAAATATTTTAAAATCACACTGTATTTATGTAACCAGAGCAGTACACAGCTGCTATAACTAAAAACAGCATGAGGAAAAATATTTTAAAAGAGAAAACAAATTAAAAAGAAATCAAAAGATGTACCTTTAACAGGATTGTCTGAGTCATAAAAGGGAGGACAAGGGATTACTTTCTTCTCCTGCAAATTCTGCAAATAAAAATACTCTTAAATACAGAGGGAAAAAAAAAACAAACAACAAACAAAGCTAAATGCAAGTTTTACAGAAAGCCCAAAGAACTACTTCAGAGCAACTCACACTTTAACACTCATCGTGTGCCACTCTGAAATCAGCATTTTCCAGTGGCTGGTGTAAACCTTGAACTAAACCCATCATTGGTCTGAGATATTTTAATATTACTGAAGCGCTTGGGCAGGTTCACAGGGGTCACATCTTGTGTCACCTGACCAAATTCCATAGCTTGTGATGGAAAGAAAACAGCAAAAATAGCGAACAGACACAAAACCTTACTACCAACACTACTTACAGGCAGATACTGCACCACGGTGCCATTTTGCCTCCCTACAGCCAGTTGTTTTCCCTTTGGGCTCCAACACACTAAAGAAAAAGAGATAATTTCATTAGCACTAAGGAACTGGAGAGTTACAAGGCCTCGCAAAAGCAGGATCAATAAATTAAAATGGCAATTTTTTTCCCCCTGCAAAAAAGACAACCCGTGAATCTGAATAAAACAAAGAGAGAGTCATGCTCCTTCTGAATTAAACAAAGAGGGAGTCGCCCTCCCTCTCCATCCAGAGCAAGCAAGACTGCACAGGTCAAAACCCAACGGATGATGACTCTTACTTGCACCCTTCCTTAGAAATGACAGTCAGGCCTGAGACAGCACCAACCACAAGTGGGTACATTGGACTATTTCACAAGATGCAGCTCCTCCATCAACTGGGAAAGAGCAGTTACAGTGCAGTACATTTTCCAGGTCTCAGGGAGTTTAAATCCTTTCAAATTTTTTAATTTTTATTTTATTTTATTTTTATTTTTTTTTAGGAAACCTTCTCCTGAGACAAGGAACCTGTCTTTTTACACTTATCAATCTGCTTCTCCTCTTCAGTTGCCACTCACCAGACGTGACAGCGACGGAGGAAGGTAGCGTAGCGTAGACTTTCACGGAGTCGGTGACCTGCAGCACGGAGATGCTGCCATCGGACAGGCAGATGGCCACCATGGCGGGACTGGCAGGGTTCCACTTCAGGTCGTTGACCATCGCGGCGCTTCCCGAGTCCTTGGCCAGTTTGTGATAAGCAAATGCACGTTTCTGCTGTTTTGCCTTTTAGGAAAGACAAAGAGATGAGACAATCAAAGCTGAGCAGAAAAGTAAGTTCTCCCAAAGCGGGTTTGACATTCCTATAAAATTAATGGCTGATAAAAGTAAGAAGCAGATTTTGAGTTTACTGAACAAATCCTTCACAAGATACATCCCACAGAGAAACAGAAAATCCCACCCAAGCTATACCTCTCCTCCTGTTGTATTCTGGAAAAAAAAACAAAATCAAACCACAAAACCTAAAAAGCCAACTCACTGTGCATATGCTTTACCTGATTTAAGAAAGTACGGACATCAAAAAAGCCAATGAAGGAGCCGATCTCACTGGACATCATACAGACGGACAGCGTGAGATTGTCACAGCTCAGCGCCAGGTGCTGCACGGGAAACTTCATAGGAACTGAGGTACTCTGAACATTCTCCACTTAAAACACAAAAGGAAAGGAAGACAGAGTGAAGGGGACAAACTGAAATAGCAAGAACTGCTCTTGTAAAACAATACCCCTTAAACAAGCTTATGCAAAACACACCAGTCCCATTAACAGCCAACATGCAGAAAACCCAAGTGACAGCAAATGCCTCTGTCTCTAGTAACACAGTCCCAAGAGCTGCCAAATTCCTAAGATAAGGAAATTCCACTTTTCTTCCTCAGTAAGCTGGAGAAAAAAAAATATTTGAACAGATTTTTGGTTTTATTTATGTATTCATATAGAATCATAGACTGTTAGGGGTTGGAAAGGACTTCTAGATATCACCTAGTCCAACCCTCCTGCCAGAGCAGGATCACCCAGGGCAGGCCACACAGGAACAGATCCAGGTGGATTTGGAAAATCTCCAGAGAAGGAGACTCCACAATCTCTCTGGGCAGCCTGTTCCAGGCTCTGTCACCCTTACAGGAAAGAAGCTTCTCCTCATGTTGAGGTGGAACCTCCTGTGTTCTAGCTTGTACATGTTACTCCTTGTCCTATTCCTGGGCACCGCAGGAAAGAGACCGGCCCCTTCCACTTGACCCCCACCCCTCAGATATTTATAGACATGAATAAGATCCCCTCTCAGCCTTCTCTTCTCCAGACTAAACAGTCCCAGTTCTCTCAGCCTTTCCTCACAGGAGAGATGTTCAAGTCCCTTCATCATCCTGATAGCCTCCGTTGGACTCTTTCCAGTAGACCCCCATCTCTATTGAATTGGGGAGCCCAGAACTAGATCCAGTATTCCAGGTGTTGTCTCACCAGGGCAGAGTAGAGGGGGAGGAGAACCTCCCTAGACCCGCTGGAGTGGTACCAGTTACTAGGGACAACAGGAGAACAAACCCCATTTTGCACTGAGGTGTATTTTGCACTCAGGGGATGCAACAGCGATTGCTGCCTCTCCAGCAGGGCAGACATTTAGTCAGAGCGGGTAACTCGGTGTGAGAGTTCGGCCCCTTCACTCACACACTCCCCTGATGCACACACAGGTTGATGGCTCAAAGCCTGGCCACCAAGACAGGTGTGGCTGCAAGGAAAGGGGGATCTGATCAGCTGGGAAAAGTTCAGCGCACCGGGCGGCACTGAACACTGGTGACCAAACCTGGTGACACCTGAACAGGAGCGAGCACAGAGCGTCCTGGGGACACGTTCCCAACAACTGTGCTTCACTTCAGCCAGAGGTACAGCAAATACAGCTCCTGCCTCCTCACACAAGAAACCGTGGTCATTTCAAATGCACGGAAGCGCACAACAAGGACTGGATCATAAAACCCCCTATAAAGTCACCTCTGCAAAGCCCATCAGACCTAACCGTGCCTTACCGATTTTATTGGGATCTTCTCCTGGCTGGTTTTGCACGAGGAGGTTTCTGGTGTGAAAGATCTGCAGGCTGGTTCCTCCAGCAGCAAAGACCAGCCCGTATTTGTTGGACACCGCAAGGAGACTGGAGCGCTCTTTGGGAAGATCATCTGGAGCGTCAAAGATGCGGACCTTCTTCAGGGCACGGAACTGAAAATCCTGTTGTAAGAGAGGTGGGAACCAGCTGGTGAAGAACAGTTTAATTCACATTCTCTAAGACACTAAGTGAAAAAACCTCTCCACGAGAGCTGCAAAGCACCTGCCAAGGCAGAGACCACACCCAGGCTGTTACCACCACCCCATTTTCTTTCCCACCTAACAAAGACTGAGATCACGTCATTTTTTTTTCCACTGGCTGAACTTCCCTTCTACCCAGTGCCTACATTCATAAAACCTGTGGGAGTTCCTGTGTGGCCTGCCCTAGGAGATCCTGCTCTGGCAGGGGGGTTGGACTAGATGATCTCGAGGTCCCTTCCAACCCCTAACATTCCATGATTCAACCTGTCCACGACATCCAACCCTCTCAGAAATACACCAAAACTAGCCAATGTATACAGAAATAAAAAGAAAGAGAAGGGAACAAAACAGAGGCACAACATAATGGAATAAAACTTGTTGCCATGAAGCTCCAAAGCACCCATCTGCTTAGATGCATCTTTGTTTGCTACTGTGATTTACACACAACAGATACGGTTATTCCTTCCATCCACCCCAGGAATCACTCTGTATAATCAGACCTGGAGTTTGCATTCCTTTCTCTTATAATGTACATTGTTCTTTCGTAAAAGAAGGAAGCAAAGTGAGACAGAAAAATTCCAAACACACAAACCGAATTAAGAAACAGCAGCTGCTCTCTCCTGAGTAGCCTCTGCGAAACCTGAGGCTACTCAGGAATGAGTCCCTCTTCTCAAGGTGCCAGCTGTTGAATGGAGCACTGGATCTAACACCAGCAACTCAAACCAAGCAGCTGAGGTTTATTTCCAAATCATTGCCAAAGTACTGAGTAAATACATTCCTCCAACCCGAGGAGGCTGTGGGAACTCAGAACCTTCTGCAAAACAGCCAGCTCAATTCTCTTGTTTTTGAAGGCACCTGAGCAGAAAGTAGCCATCCAAAAACCACACAGGCTTCAGGAATCCATTCCACCACGTCCATGCTTACACAGCCTCACAGTAACACTCTGGAAGACGCAGCAATGTGCTCGGCTGGCACCACACCGCGAGTCTCGTTTACACTCTTCCATAGCAGACACCCACAGCTGCCCTTCCCAAAAGCAAGAGGCTCTCAGCACAAGGGCCTGCGGACAGAAGGACTTAGAAATACAAAATAAAGTTCCTCTAACTCTCACGGTCTGCTCGTCCTCTCTCAGGCGTTACCAAGACTCCCATCCAACCCAGGCCATGCCAGCCCCTCCCGCTTCCCCTGCACCGGCGTGGATCAGACTCTGCTGGGAAGTCCTCAGCTGCTTCACAAACCCCGCACGGACGCTTCACAAGGCCCTCGTCGCGATGCGAGCCAACGCCACCCCTCCCCACCGCCCTGCCAGCCCCACGGCCTGAGCCGAGTCCCTCCCATGGCCTATCGCCCTTCACAGGCCAGGCAGAGCCCTTCCCAAGCCCCGTNAGGGGCGGGAGTGCAGCGGCTGCTCCGTGGGCTGGGTTCAGCGGGATGAACCCTCTGGGGTTGATGTTCCGAGCGGTGCCTGACCCGGTGGCAGTGGGGGCTGCAGGCCGCGCCCGCCCGCCCTTCGCCCTGAGGGGATCCGGCCCGATGGGCGGCCTCCGGAGGCCTTGAGGGGACAGAGCCCGCTGGGTTTTTGCCAAGCAACCCAGCTCTCCCAGGCAGCTGCTCCACCCCTTGGCGAGGGGGTTCCAGCCTTTTTCCACAGCAGAGTCCAGGGTCGCTGCAGCTCTCAGCGAATCCCGCACTCGCAGCGTGAAGCGCTCGGAGCACACGGTCGGATACTCGGGGAGGGGGGATGTCCCCGGACGCCTCCAGCGAGGTGTGACCGACCCTGTGTGAGCAGGGACAGCCTGGCTCTGATCCAGGGCCCCACAAGAACTAAATGTGGTTTTTCAGTCACTGCAGGGCCTGGGTTTCTTTCCTTGCGCCCTTCTGCCTCAAGTTGAAGGGTTTCAGCCCCCTCGCGGTGCCAGCGCTGGGGTTGTACCGCCTCAGCGCTCAGTCCTGTGGGGACAAGCACACAGGGAAAAGGGCTGTTTCCAGCCCCAGCAGGTTGTGCTGCTCTTTTCTAGGATCAGGAGGACAAGGGTTTCCACAGAGACAAAAGCAGCGATGGCTTTGGGCAGTGACCTGAACTATGACAAACCACATCCAAATTTCCCTGGTGTAACGTGCTCCCTTTATTTTCTCACGGAACAACAGCTTTAACATACAGCCCCGAAAAGCACGTACATTTCCCAGAGGCTAACAGGCAGCAGAAAGCAGATACAGGGCTCTGATCTAAGGACAGTTCTGTCCTTTCGAGGAACACATGGAAAAAAGCGTACCCACATCATTCCCCCAGGAAGCCTGGCTTCCCTTTTGATAACTTGGCATCAGACAAGAACCTCAGGCAATTCCTTCAAGAGCAGAGAGGATGGGAAAAAAAACCACAAACCCAACTCTTTCAAGAGAACTATTACAAGTGTCTGCTCTTGATAAACAAGTTATTCCTTAAAACAAGCACCACCGCCTGCTTTCTTTCAGGAAGTTAGGAAAAAAAAAAATAGACAGATTTCAGGTGACCTCTGCATTTCCTAACACAAACTTCGTGGCATTTGGTCAGCTGTTACAGATAAAGATCAGATCAAGACAGTCCAAACCTATCTCTAGGATCTATTTAAGGGTTTATATTAACAGACTTGGAAACCAGTTTACTAAATCTGCAACCAATCCTACAGACCAAGCTTCAGAGGAGTTGAACTAAATACACTGACACACAGTGTAGCTTCAGAAGATTTATTTTCAGTCCTTCAACTAGACTGGTGCTGCTTTTGCTTATAGTTTTTCTTGCCATTACGGTTTTGGTTTTCACGCAAACAGTAGTGAGAATGTTTTTGTTTTGTTTTATTTTATTTAAAAGTGCAGCCTTTGGCAGGAACAATCAGCCTAGTAGAGTTAATCATCTGTGTTTCCTTTAAAAAATTTATTAAACCGTGATTTTAAAAAAAAAGTTAAAAGCTGTCAAGAACATAAGAAAAGAGCAGGGAGAGGGCAAAGAGCAAACATCTGGATTCCAGAAATTGTGTAAGGAACAAGACTCACAGCAGGAACCAGAGTGTGGATAGCACAGTCCCAGCTACATCTGGATCCCAGCTCACGCTCCACACTTACAGCCATTGTTATTTTGCAGACTTCAGGGCTTATCCATCAGGGAATTGTACCCAATAGCCCCAGGGGACTAAGCTGAAACACACACTGCGGGGGGTCTGCAAAAATCAGAGGGACAGAGCAACTGCCTGAAGACAGATCCCCATCTGCAACTGGTCTGGCAGGGCTCACAGTTCAGTCATCCAGCTGCCTTTCACCTAAAGGTTTAATTTCCCCAAAGCCTTCCTGAGGGGCTGCAGAGGCATCACAGCAGGCTTCTTTCTGCACTTGACAGACAGACCTCCACCCGTTCAGAGGTTATAGAAATCATAGACTGGTTTGAGTTGGAAGGGGCCTTTCAAGCTCATCTTGTCCAACCCCCCCTGCAGAGAGCAGGGACATCTGCAACTAGAGCAGGTTGCTCAGAGACCCATCCAACCTCCCCTGGAATGGTTCCAGGGATGGGGCATCAACCACCTCCCTGAGCAACCTGGGCCAGGCTCTCACCACCCTCATTGTGCTCCTGATTGAATCTAAGTAGAGATTTCTCAAAAGGGGGGCCCTAAGGTGGCTTCAACCACCCTCACTTGCAGTGGCTGGTGTTGGACCCACCAAGATTTGAGTGCAGGACAAACCCACAGAGCAGACAGAAGCTGTCCCTGCAGTCTGCCATGCCCACCTCCAAGCTCAAAGGCCCTGCAGACAGACCTCTGTGTCCACACACCTTCCCACGTTCCCTAGCACGTGACTAGGCCAGAGGCAGGAGCCCAACTTGCATTTTGGTGAGGTCTGGGAGGGGCAGTAGCAGCCCAAAGTCAGGGAGCGCAGGATGGAGCAGAGAAGGCACTTATTTCTTTGCACCCTTGAAGCTGCTGCCGGGGGCTCTGCCAGAGAAGTGTTCAATGTCTGGCAGCAAGGCCCTTTAGGAACCTGTCATGACAAGCACAGCTCTGAATCCATAGACCGGGAAGAAGGTAGCTCCTCATCTGAGAAATGCAGGAAGGGCAGAAGGAAAGTAAAATCACAGGATAATTTTTTTTTTTTTGGTCTCACATGACAATCAGTGCTACAGCTTCTGGCTAACAAATCAAGTTGGCTAAGGGATGCAGCTGAAAGACATGAGCCAGGGCTGTCCAGCTTCCCTTGCTGTTCCTCTAAGGCAGGTTAGTTGAAAACTAGGACCGTCCACAGTAAAAAGTAACAAAGCACAGGTAGCCTCTGTTACAGACCAGCAAAGCAAACAGTGCCAATTTTTCAGCCCGTCCTTGTCAAGGGAGGCTGGCGATGTCTCTCTCTGGAGGTGGACCAGAAGGTTTTGGGTTGCTTTCGTTGGCTTTTCCTTCAAACATCATGACCCTGTAAAACACAACAGATAATACCAATGAAAAAAAGCAGGTGCATCTTTATCCATTTTCAGGGTGGGATTATTTCAGCTGCTGAAAAATGGCATCTGCCTCCTATGCAAAGGGCATCTGATGATT
This sequence comes from Baryphthengus martii, assembly GCA_013396935.1. Lineage (NCBI taxonomy): Eukaryota > Metazoa > Chordata > Aves > Coraciiformes > Momotidae > Baryphthengus > Baryphthengus martii. The sequence goes on along the minus strand of VWZK01009001.1, from coordinate 375,413 downwards.
AGCAGAGGAGGGAAAGCCATCAGAGGGCAGTGCTGCCAGCCTGGCAGGCAGCTTTGCTTTCCCAGCAGCTTCCAGGAGTGAGTTCCCAAAGCCTCTGCTGGTTTTTCTCTCAAAGCTCAGAGGATTAACACATTCTATTTAGACAGCCACTTCCGAAATCCCCTGGGCACACGCCGCACGCCAAGTTCTCCTGATGCGTAAAAGCAAATACCATCCCTGGCCCTCCTTGTGCACAACCACCCAGCAGAACACTCTAAAGCCAACACCAAGCAAGCAGCAGCAGTGACAGCCAGGGAAGAGGGCAGAGACAAGGAGCAAGGCACTGGCTACAGGAATCCCAAGCATTTTGCAACCACCAGCACCATCTTCCTCCCTGAGGACGGCAGCTACGCTGGGAATGCCGGCTGCCATGCTGGATCAAAGCACTGCGCTGCTCTTGGGACCAGCTTCACATTTCTGCTCCTGCTCTAAAGAATCCAATAGACAATGGGGCGTCTGTTAGCAAAAGGAGGGACCTATCCATGAAAGCTGCTGCAGCTGGGAGGAAAGATGGAAGATGTGGGACAGGCTGCAGGCTCAGCCTGCTTCCATGGAGAAAGAAAAGAGGAGCAGAGGTGTCAGAAGCCTGTGCATGCTTGGACATCCCAATAGAGACAGCAGGGGCTCAGGGACTCATCACCAGCAAGCATGTACTGGTTTAGAGGGACCACATGAGCCATGGGAGCAAGATCCTTCCTCCCGACCTGCCTTGAAAGCTGGCTGCCTTTCTAAAGCTGCCCTCAGAAAGGGGCAAGGGGGATGGAGAGGAGCAGCTCCTATTCACGGTGGTTGCAGACACAAAAGCAGGGCCAGCCTCTGTGGCTATGAAAGGAAAAGCCAGGCTTCAATGGGGTGGAGATGGAGCCAAGCAAGTGTTCGGAAGCCATTTGTTACAGCAGGACTTCCAGAGCTCTGTCCAGAGGGCAGAGGGGGCCGTGGGAGGCTGGTGCTGGCAGCTGTACCAACTGAAAACCTCTCCCAGCACCAGCCAGCTGTTTCAAGCATGTGTCCCCTTTCCACCTACTGCTCATGTCTCCAAAACCAGGCAGGGACAGAGCAACGGGTGGGAAACCGGAGCCAGCACCGCTAGTGTTGGCAGGACCATCGTTCACCACTCATATCCTGCCGCCAGTCACAGGGGAAGTCCATGTCCCCAGGGCCAGCAGGAGCCACAGGGAAGAGACGGGAAGCAGTCCCGCAGTGCTGAGAGCCTGCACAGCCTGGGGAAACAGGGAGAATCGCTCCGCACGGAGCAGGTGGGAGGAAGCCTGTGCTGACGCACAGCCCTGCTGTGAGCGCTCAAACTGCTCAGCCCGGACGTGGGTTTTCACCCCCTCCCCGTCTCCCTTCATAAGGGTCCTCACATCCTCTCCAAGAACACCAATCATGCACAGCTCCACCTCCAGCAGGCAGAACAGCTTCTGCTCCCCAGCTCCCCAACATGCCAGCCCAGGTCCTGCATCTCCCCCGCTCCCTCTCGGGGGCACTCACAGTTTAAGCACAGCAGAGCGTTTCCCGAGCATCACGTTGACGAAGTCCTGGTACGAGATGGTCTCGCTAACCCCTCCAGTCACCTCAGAGATCATCTTCTTCAGTTCTAGGTGGGTCTTCGGAGCCCCCATCTTCTCCATCATCCTTTTGACAGACATCAAATCTGCAAGCGCAAGGCAGTCGGTGCTGTTGAGGTGGCCACACCGAGCACAGACCAACCCGAAGGACATAGGCATGAGTCCCCACCTCAGACCACCACACATGTGCACACTCCAGGGTTGACAGCACTAAGCTGTTGCTGAAAGTCAGGAGAAGCCTTCCAGTAGATCTTACTCCTGTACTGCCCAGTACAGAGCATCATTTCTCAGTTGTGCAGCTCAAGATAAAAAAACACCACACAGAGAAGAGGAACAACGCTCCAAGTTCTCCAAAGACACGTGGGGACACTGCTCTTTAGCTCAGAGCGTGGTGCCAAGAATCACAAGGATGGGGAGGAGGGAAGCAGCGCCGGGGTTAAAGCCGGAGCCAGACAGGCTGCGGGGCGCAGGTGCCCCTGCCCATCTCCACAGGCCATTTCCTTCCATTGCTCTGTTGACCTGCTGCGGCCCCTTCCCTTCCGGAAACATCAGCACAGCCCTGAGCCAGGCCTCCTCCAGCTCCCCACAGGCTTTACTTCAGCTGGAGGACTGGTGGAGGAGGGGAGCAAGGCAGCAGCCTCCTGGAAGGGCACAGCATGGGAGTGATTACACTTCAGTCTCAGCTCTGGGCCTGGAGAAGGCTGGATCTTTACATAACTAGTGCTTTCTGGGCCCAAATCAGAGCTGTTCAGCTGAGCCAGACTCACATCTAAGTCCCCTGCTTCCCTCTGCTCCCCTCCCAGCAAAGCAAAGAGCTTCTCTGCACTAGAAATGCTCGTGGTTTTGCACAGCTTCTGCCTCTAGCCAGGCAAAACACAGGATTGTCCAAGCCCTGCGACTTCCCAGCTCTGAAAATGCTAAGGGCTGAGAAGAAGGCATCAGTGGAGAAAAAGGGAGAAGAAAAAAAGAAAAGCATTTAGAGCAGAAAGAAGTGGAGTAGCTAAGCAGGGACTTGGGAGGAGAACAGAACTGAGAGGAGCTTAGATCTTCAAGCAGGTGAGGAGAGACAGAGAGCTGAGAGGCAGAGGCTGGAGAGCCAAAGAAGTCTCTGGCTGGGGATCAAGATCCAAGCAAGGCTGGACACAAGAAGAGCCCACAGGTTTTCCTTCTCAGCAATACCAGTACAGAGGGAAGCAGCAGATACAGCAGCAGACACCACCTCAGCCCCCTATTGCTCTTGCAGCCCAGCACCAGCATCCCTGAGTCACTCACCAATCTCGCCTTGGTTGTTCAGGTCAAATTCCATGTACTTCTCTGGAAGAGACACAGAAGCAAGTTAGCAGGACGCTGGAGCTGGGGGTATGCAGGGCTTGGGAGCACTGCCTTCTTGGACCAAGGAAATAAAAGATTAGGGGATAAAAATCAATATTCTGCTGAATGCAAACAGTTCAGAGAGGGAGACCATCTCAAGACCTGGTGGTTTTAGCACCCTTATCTCAATTCCAGGGCTCCAGAGTTAAGTGCTCTTTAATTGTGGCTGCTTTTCATTTAAGCTGAAGGAAAACACTGGCATGAGAACAAGGTATCAGCGAGCCAGGAATAGCGTTAAAAGGTTTCCAGCCAGAAAAACAAAGCTCTGGAACAGCCTCCCAGAAAGAGTAGCAAGGAAAACAAACCCCTGAGCACTCCCAACATGAAGCTTGATCGGATTAGGAGGGTGATTAAATGATGTATTTGCCTGCAATAGCAAGGGACAGACTCTACAGTCCTCCCAACGCTGCCCTGCGCTCCCAGAGCAGCACCTGCCAGGAGAGATGCTCAAGGACCACATCAAGAGGGCAAAGCCAAGAACGTGCCCAGGGGCAGTTATGCTGGAGCAGGTCGTTTGCCCTTCCAGCCTGCTGTCCAACATTGCTGAATTGGGCAACTCCACCATCCTCAGAGAAAGGCAGAGCCTGCTCGAGAAGGTCGGGTTAGAGCTTTACAGGACAAAAGCTCACATGGTGTAGCGGGCAGAGCACTGATTCCAGTGAGAAACATCAGGATTTCAGTCCTGTGCTGCTTCTGACCTTTGGAGCAGCGCACCTGTGTGCTTCCTGCCCCCCCTCCCTTGCTGGCTGTTCCCCATTTAGACTTTAAGCTCTTCAGGCAAGGATTTGTCTTACAGACAAAACAACTCTGAGCACCACAGGGGGCCCCCCATCATCTCAAGTCCTGCTAAATGAGATGAGCAAGATGCCTGCTGCCACCATCCATCCACGCTGAGCTGGAGGAATCTCCACTTGCCCTGCAGTTACCACTCACTCCCCGGAACAACCCGAGAAGACCAAAATTAAGTGAGAGCTCCCAGCACTCTCCTTTCCCCAAAGGGAAAAACCCCTTTGCCTCTGCTCCAGGGACACCAGCGAGCAGGTGAGCGTGAAGAGAGAAGCGGCAGGCTAGTTGAAGGAGAGAAAGGAAGAGGGGATATTTCACACATCAGAACCTTCCCAGGACCTGTGTTCCTGAAGGAAAGTCCTGGGATGATGGGCAGCTACTGGCAAGAGACAGAGCAATGCCTGGCACATCTTCACCTGGGTCTCAGCTGGTGGGTTACTGCTGCCATGAGCTGACCGGGACAGACCTATGGGAATTCCATGTACAAACCAAAGCTGTTCATGCTTCAGGCAGAAATAAACATCTCCCTTTAAGCGTTAAGCAACTGCTCCTAGATGAAACTGGGGCTCAGGAGCCAAAGTGATGCTTGAGGTGGAACCGGCTCTTCCCACACACTGCCGCACCACGATGACGTTGTGCAAATGAACTGCTGCCTCCCTGGGCAGGGGTCAGGCACCCCAGCATGTGCTTGGGGACACAAACCCTGCTCTGCCGTGTCCGTGCCCAGCACATGTTTTCTTTTCTCCTCCGCTGACACTTGGCCAAAAGCCAGAGAACAGAGGCAGCTTTACATCATCGTGCTCCACGCCTCAGCTCACACATTCATCTTCCCCTCCCGTCCCAGCTGCGGGGATTTGGTGGGGCAAAACCACGCGTGGTCCCTCCCCTCAACAAATGCATTTACACAAGCCCTGTGCGGGGGCTCCCCGGGCCCGGCTGGGGAGGGCAGCGGGAAGGACCGCAGAGAAGAAACGCTCCCCCCCATCCTGACACAATGAGCTAATTGTTAGAGGAGGCGTTGGAGAGCGGGACAGGCCACGGAGGCAAACTCACGAGGCAGCCAGAGGAGATGCCAAAGGCTCTCGTTACAGGGAATTCTGCGCCTGTGACCTACAGTTGCAATGTTTGAAGAGCCCCAATTGTGATGGGGAAAAATAATGCGGGGCTGCAGCCAAAAGCCAAAGCCATACAAAAGGCAACAGAAAAAAAAGCACAGTGAGCACAGGAGGCTCCTCTGTGCCTCGCAGGGTAAGGGATCACAAAACCCCAGCCAGCTCCTTCCACGCTGGATTGCAAAGCCAAAATTCGAAGGGAAAAAGCAGACAACGCCTGAAATGAAAGCCAGGTCAGGTTTTACTCAGTTAAAGCCAGGCTGAGGACAAACCTTGAGGGCAGTGTGACACAGACCGCGTGTTTCCTCAACTGCCTTCAGCCACCGCTTGGAAGGAAAGTGGATGCACCCAGAACAGTCTTGTCAAATCTTGTCCTGTAACCACTTTGAGGACAAGCTCCACAGCTTTCGAGCTGTTTAGCCCCCAGCCCAGCAAATGGCCCAAACCTAAGCCCCAGACCTGCTGACCTGCTGGAGTTGGGCTTTGGCCAGGACTAGAGACACATTACTGCTGTTGTCCCCAGTGCCAAGGGTCTGGGAAGGACCAGATCAGACTGAAGAAACTTTTGGGGAGATAAAGCTCCCAACTCCTTCAGGAAGCAGCTGAGACCTCTGGTCTATGGGAAGAAGTCCTCCTATTCACCCTAAAAAAAACCCTAAAAAGTCAGCTACTGCATTGTCCATTATACCAGCTAGCTTGTCTAGGTACCTAGACAGAAACCATCCTCCTTTGCTGCTCCCCAGGGTTTTGCCCATGCAGCAGGTTTTGCAGCTGCCAGGCAGGATGTCTGCAGGGTGACAAGTCCCTGCCCCACAAGTGAGAGAAGCACAAAGACTTATGAGGGAAAACCACCTCTCCAGAGAGTTTCACCAAGTCCCACAAGCAAGGGGGAGGCAACCACCCCAGCTCAGACACTTGTACTTGGCAGAGAATCTCAGGCTCAGAAGATCTAAGTGCTGAGGAAAATAGTTCAGAGCAAACAGTCAGGCTGAAAGGACAGGAAAACCCTCCAGTTCTCACCTTTAAACACTGCCAACTTCTCCTCCAGATCTTCTTCATCGCTGAACTTTGGGTCACAGAGAAATTCCTAAAACAGGAAAAAAAAAAGAAAGAATATCCCCAAGGTTAACGATAAAAAGCAAAGCACCCTGCAGGGCATGTACCAGTGCAGCATTACCCAGACCACCTACACAATTGCCAGAGCGCCACATCTGAGCAAGAGTGCCAGGGGACCTAAAAATGGTCTGAATCCCTCCCTCCACACCTTGCCATTAACATTCCAGTATAAGGGGAATGCCTCTGGTGTCTCAGATCTCCAACCAACAGCTTGAGAAAGGACAGGACCCCATGTGCCTTCGGAATAACTACATGAAACCCCCTCTTCTTGCCCACCCAAGGTTTCAGCTCCGCACATCTCCGTTTAAGTACACACAGCGCATGGATTGGGGCACCTATTCCCAGCAAGGGCTCTTAGACCTTGCAAAAAGCACTTTGATCTCAGATTTCAAGGTCTTGGATAAACTCTGAGGGCTAGCAAATAGAATAGGCAAAGTTTGCAGAACACAAAGTTTGCACCCAAGAGAGGACAAGTATTTTAGAGCAAGGAATAGGCTCCCTCAAACACCCCTTTACCTCCCCCCGGCTCCCTCAGGGTGGAGAGGAAATCCTGGGTCACTTCTAGTCACTTGTCCCCAACTCTACCTCAAAAACCTTCAGGTAGCCGAGAGAACAGACCACAACTTGCACAGCCAGCTCCACTGCTACCCCCTGCCAGCAGCACCCCCCTGCAGCTGTGAGCAGCAGGGTCTCACTCCTGTCTCTACCCTCCCACACCGCCCAGCTCCAGCGAGCCCAGCACAACTTAATGACTCGATCTGTGTTCAGCAACAACACCACATTCTTCAGTGTAGAAATCATTAACATCTGCACAGCCTATGCCTGGCCTGTCCCCTCCAGGGGTTAGAGTGGATGGAGGGCTGAGGCTGTTCCCTACTCAGGGCACGTGTTCCTCACCGCTGTTCTCCGCGCTCACAAGGAAGGAAGGAGCGTGTTGCCAAGAGACTAGGATCTCCGGCACTGGTAGTACTGGGACAGCACCACTTGTGATTCATGAGACCACCTCCTGCCAAAGAAGCCCCACCTGCAGCGCTAGAGCATGAGGACTGCAGGAGGCCCACCCAGCCATCAGTAACCCAAATGTCCTCCAGCCTCCAGAGCATGTTCTCATTTTTTTCCAGAAGGAAACCAGCTATCCCCAGGTGCAAGGAGCTGGGCCAGTCTGGCTGCTGGGCTGGCTCTGGAAGCGTGGTAGTCCCAAGCCAATGTCCCGTTCCTGCTGCCACAGCCAGCCCTGAGCCTTTCAGGCTGAAACACAGCTTGCCACCAGAACCCTACAGCACATGCTCCGGGCCCCTCCAGCCCACACACCTGGAGTTGCTCTCCTTCCTCATCAGGACAAGGGAGCCTGGACCTGTCCAGGGAGTCCAAATGCCTCAAACCTTCACTGCCAGTTAACTACTGCTGTGGTGAGTCTTACTGGCAGCTGAACTAAGGCTCTGTAGGAAGTCCACTAGGACAGAAGTGACTGTCATCCCCTCCTCCCATCTCCCAAACTCCAGATGGGCCACCGGAGACCATGCCCACTAAACCAGTGTGACACAGACTTCCCTTATCACCATGGACACCAACTGAGACTGAGAGCTGTGGTGAAAAGCAATGTTCCCGTTCCTCCTTTCACTCTCCTTTGACAATTCAACTTCACTTATCTCAGTGATTTGTACCCAGGGGTATCGTTTGCCAGCCCAATACAAAAAGCCCAATTCAGCTTTGAGACCTGGGCTCAACCAGCAGCAGAAGTCACCAGAGAGCGGAGTAGTGTTACCTACTGCCAGTGTCACTGAATAGCCTCTGTGAAAGGGACTTGCCAAACATCACAGAGAACCAAAACAGGGCCAGAGCATCTCCTGGCCATCAGGTCACAGCCTCATTCCTGCCCTGCAGAAGCAGCAGACAGCTGGCATCTACCAGAGGGACAAGGAATGGGAGAGCAGAGCTCTGCATTTCTCTGGGATCAAGGAGCAGCACAAAGACCGCAGGAGAGCAGGACGGGTGACACTGAGCACAGACCTATCACCCAGTGCCCCTGCATTTCAACTGGAGGGGAACTGGGCAGCCCACCAGCCTCACAGCTCTGCTCTAGGCTGAAGGAAGCAACAAGGGAACACATTTCAAAGGCATTCCACCTCTCCACATTGTATTCCAGTGGGCTGTGACTGCGATAAGGCAAACACTCACAATGGCACACAGGAATTCAGTCCCCAGGGCCAGTGACTCAGACCTAGCCTGAGTGGCTGAAGTTCCTCCTAGAGCCTTTTGCTAAAGTTCCCATTTTAAGGGGCATGTTCTATTAATAAGAACTGCTTAGTAAGCCCCAGCCTCTCCCTCTCTCCTGCCCTGAACAGCCTTTCCTGGGCAGAGAGACTTTTCTAAGCCAATAAATTCAGCCACGCAAGTCTCAGCTACCTGCAAGTCAACCTCTGCAAAGCCAGATGCTTCCTCATTGCCCAAAAAGACAACTCCAACTAGCAGGCCAAGCTCTCACCGGACTGTTGGAAGTGCTCGCCGCCAGCCACCCTGCCTGCTGGGGCTGGGAAGGGGCTGTGGGATGCTCATGCCCACCCTGGATGGGAGAAGTTGGCACCTGCTCTTTCTCCGGCAGGCTGAATTCCTTCCCCTCAGCCCAGCGCATTAGAGGGTAAAACTAGGTTGAAACTAATCTGAGCTGGATTAAATCTGCCACCTTGATGCACAAGGCTGAACAATGTGATTGCTGCTCCCCAGGAAGAGGGGAATGGCCAAGAGGACACCCCAGAGGAGCAATCCAGGCTAGAAGAGAGAATTCAATACTAGGAGTCAGCTGTCCTTCAAGCAGCACATGTGCACTCAGGATGCTGCCTGCCAAAGACCCTTATCCCAGAGAGAGCTCTGGGCTAGAAACCAGCCAGGAAAACAGGGGTGGGACAGAGCTAAGTGTTAGGATGAGACAATGAGATTAAGCCTGATAGGAATTTGGCCTGATAGGTTTTATCAGAAGCACTTTACTGGTTTGCAGCCCTGGGGCGGTCCAGGGCTTGGGAAACCCCCTCCTGGTTTCAGCTCCAGCCACAATTTACATACCAGCTCTGTAACAGAGGAAGGAGCAAACTGCTTCACCACACACCGCTCACAGCAAACTCTCCCACCACACCAGGCAGAGCAGCTGGCGGAGGGTTTGCTGCCCAGAGCCACAGCAGCTGCTCAGGATCTGCAGGCTGCCATTACCCATGCTACCTGCAGCTCGATTTCTAGCTGCTCAAACCTCCTCTCCTAGCTGAGCAGCAAGGACAGGAGTGAGCAGCTTCCATCTCTGTCAGTGGGAAGTTGTGTAGCTTGTTTCATTTTTGTGATCCAAACCTCACCCGTAGAAATAGCCTGCCAGAAGTGATGGCTGCTTAGGGGAGAGACAGGAGCCTGTCCGTCGTGTGGGAGGAAGAGGAGCCCCCAGCCTGGGGCACAGCAGCGTCCCAGGACGCATGGCTTCCCAGACTCAGTCCTCAGCTCCAACCAGTTGAAGTATCCTGTACCCACCCTATACCCAAGTGATGCTGGAAGGCAGCTCTTCAGCAGTAGAAATTGCAGCAAGAGGTACAACACCCTCCATTTCTTCCCAGCCCAAGGGTCAACACCACCTTGGCTATGGAGGACCCATCAGACCCACCTCCTTGGCACAGGGTGTGTTACATCTGCCTTCCAGCAGCAGGTTTCAGCGGGTCCCTTTTAGCCAAGTGCTCTTATTCTAACACCTTATGTCACAACACCTCTTTATCCACAGCACCTCCTGGTTTCTAATGACATAATTCCCTCTCCAGTGACCTACTTAAACTTCACCTCTGCTGTCTCACCCCTGCGTGGAGGAACATACTGGCACTTTTCAAAGCTCGGTCAAAGTGAGGGCAAGATAAGCCCAACATCTCTTCCAGGCTCTAATCTCCTGCAGCATTTTGGTTTCTCCACCTGTAACACCAAGTGGCCACCAAATCCACCTAGAAGTGACCCTAGAAATGCCATCGTTAATTGTTTCAAGGTTAAAACCTTCTTTTCACCCTTGGAACCATTCGTGGCTGGGAGGGATGCCAGTGGAGCTGCCCCCGCACTTCATGCCAAGCGAGGGACGGGGCAAGCCCGAAGCTCTGGGGAGAGAGAGAACCTTGCCTGACCTCAGCATGAAGGGCATGAAGCCCAGCGTACTTTGCACTAATCCAGAAGCTGCCATTCCCCCCTGCCCAAGGTTTGTGGGACATCCAACCATCCTGGGCTCCTCATTCACCCACTGCAATTAAAAATTAAAAATACTGGAATCAATGTTTCTGAACAAAAGAAACTCCTCTCTTTGGCAAGAAAAAAAAAAAATCAAAGCGCTTGATACAGCAGAGGAGAGGTTGAAGACCTCAGGGAGAACAATAGCTCCTATTCTTTCTGGAGGACGTTCCCAAAGGGACATTCATGATAGCCAGCCACCGAGCATCCACGGGCACACGCCGGGCTTCTTGGACCTGCCCGGGCTGCTAGGTGCTGGAGAGGGAGAAGACCATGGGCTGAAAGGATGGAGAGGAAATCCTCCCTCTGCAAGAGGGCACTGGGGGTAGCGCCCGGCCCTGCAAGAGGACACGGGGGGCAAACCTCCCCCCCAGAGCCACCATCTGCCTCCTCCAGCCGAGTTTCCCCCCGAGGGGGGCACAAGCAAAGCCGGGAGGGCCGCTCCACCTGCCCCTACCATCTCCCCCCACTGACTCAAAGTCCCGACCCCGCCGGGTCAGCCCCAGCCCCGTCCCGCTCCTCCCAGCCCTCCGCCCGGTCCCCANTAGGGGCGGGCAGGGCCGGGCCGGGCCGGGCCGTGCGGGGCCCTCCGCCCCCGTTCTTAACCCTTTCCCTTCCCTTTCCCGCCGCTGCGAACGGGCGGCTGACCGTGCCCGCTCCGGGCTGCTCCAAGCCTGGTTCCCGCGGGGTGCAGCCCTTTGCAAAGTCCAGAGCACGGTGGGAAAGCAGCGGCCGAGACCCCGACGGGAGAAGAAGGGACAGGATCCCCCCGCGAACGGCCCTCGGGGCACCTCTGGGATCCGCTCCGGCGCCGCCCTGGGGCAGGGACACCTCTCCTGCACCCACAGCCTCGGGGATCCCCGTCCCGTCCCGAGCACTGATGCCGGTGGCAGATTTGCAAGGTGCTGCTCGGGAGCGCAGCCCTCTCCGTGGTGGGATTAAGCACAACCGCTTGTAACTCGGTGCTGGATAAACTCTGGAGCACGAAAAGGCACCCGCTGCGAGACAGACGCGACCGAGGTGATGCGTGTCCTGGCCAGGATCTAATGTGGACAGCCCCTGCAATCTCAGCTAGACACATTTAAAATATTTTTTTTAAAGTGCTGAAGTGTTTTTTAGTGGGAATGATCAGTCAGTTGCCCCACACCCCCGCAGAGCCAGCCGCATTTCACCCCCGGGTGCAGCCATCCGTGCTCTCGGAGAACACAGCAAGCGCAGGTACAGCGTGTGCCCCGCAGGCGGACGGGGCAGCTCGGTATCATATCAAGAATTTTTAATGGATACGGCTCTAGGCAGGTGTCACCAGCTAAAAAAACGCAGCTCCGAGGGAGAGCCGGAGAGAGGATGAACTGCCGGTTCAGCGGCAGGCACAAAGCGGAGGCTTGACATTTCTGTAACAGCAGCAAATTTGTGTGTTGATTGGAGATGTATAATTGTTTTCCCAGAGAGGCGGTGAGCGGCTGTGGCTCCCTGCCTCTCAGCCCATCCGAATCACGCTGTGCTCTCACCGCTACGTGTTTTTTCTTTTGCAGAGCTGTCTTTGGGCAGGAAGAGGGGAGCCCCTGCCATCACACCCCTCCGCAGCTCTGGCCCCCCACCCCTTGGGCTGCAGAATTAGGAGCCATAGGGTTCTGTACGTGGTGGGACAGTCCTGTGTCCCTTGCAGACCACTGGACCCACCGGAGATGACACTGGAGGGAACTGACGTCTATGGCAGCAGTTTTACATGGAGCATTACCAAAGACTTTAGCAAACCTGATGCTCAGCACTGTGAGCAGAACACCACAAGTAAAAACAGTTAAAAAGTAAAGTGTACTCGAGCCTGGGGACTCATTTCTGATCTTACGAGCATGACCTCAGCTGCTACCTAGAGTCACGGCAGAGCCCACGCAGGGTGGGCTGGGCGAGGACCTGGCTCTGGTGCCTGTGTGGCTCTCACGGGAGCACGGGGTGAAGGCACATGCCTTTCCTTTAAAGGCAATACAGCCACCGACCTCTGCCACCCCGCGGGAGTGACACTGGCAGGAGTTGGCCGTGTCCAGCTGCTCCCCGTCCAGCCCACACTGGCTGCCCAGCCTGGTGCCACCAGCCACCTCCTCTCCACGGGGGAGGTTGTGAGGGTGCTGAGGCAGGGCTGAGGCAGCTGCAAGTGTCAGCTCTCCCCCCTCCTGGCCTGGTGCAGTGCTATGCCACCCATCCTTGGGACCGCTGGCAGCCCCGAAGACCTCTAGTGAGCCAAGCGGAGCTGCGACAGGTTATGAAGACCAGAGCTGTGAGCAGTAGCTATCACGTACTACTCTGGAGCAGAGGAAGGGCAGGAATGGGTGCTCTTGCCCTGGAGCAGACAGAGGATGCCCCACTTGCCTGCCAGGAGCTATCTAAGAGTCCAGCTTGGCTCCAGTTTAGTCCTCCCTGATGAGAGCTCCCTTCCCCTGGGAAGCAGGCAAGCTGTGTGCCCTCTCTCAGCCTGGCTTCACTAAGACTCATCTCTGCACCTCTGTGACCAAAGCACATAAGCATCATGCTGCAGGGCACTGTGGAGCAAGACCAGATTCCAGGATGCGTGTGACGGCTTCTCTCCTCTCTGGGTGTTAAGAGCTTTGGTACGTTACATACTTGATAAGCTCTCCCTTCCCGGCGTGCAGCACATGAGTGGGGAGAGAGGGATGGGGTAGCATGGAGGAGATCTGCGACAGTTCTTCATTCGCTCCATGTGATGGCTCCATCTCCTGCATGAATGTGTTGGTGGTCCCTGGGAGCTGGTTGTCTCCCTACTCTGGGAACAGAGCTGGTGGCTGAAGTCATGGCACAGAGCGCTTGGAACACTGAGCCTGGACCAGGGCCGATAACGACCTGGGGTGTGATAGTGTAGGGAGGGCAGCGTGAAGAGCAGCAGGAGGGAACGATGCCGGTGAACATGGGGTGTCCTTCGCTCCGCCGTTCTCTGTGCAGGGGGACGTGGGGGCGATGAGCCAGTAGCCAGGGACCTGTCACTGCCACTTGGAGCAGCCCTCAGGGAGGCTTCGCAAAATGTCCTCCAGGTTCTGCTTGTTGGCGCGGATCTCAGCCAAGTCCTTCTCGAATGCCTGGATCTTCTGCTGCTGCCGTGCCGCCTCCTGCTGCAGGAGGCTGAGCTGGCCGGCCAGGGCTCCCGGTGCGGCCAGGCGCAGCCACAGCCGCTCCAGCTCCAGCTGCCCGCTGCTCAGTACCGCCTCCGACTGCTCCAGGTTGCCTGGGCAAGGGGAGAGGACATGGATGAGAGGCAGAGAGCTGAGCAGCAGAGGTTCTGGATGTGCTCCAGGGGCTCACACCCTTGGCACCAGGCAAACTATAGGGAGTGGGTGCAGCGGGGCATGGAGACAACGCAGCTTCTTAGGGATCACAGATAAGCAAATAGGACTGTGGCTCCAGGCAGGGCTTGAACACATCTCTTACAGACGGGTGATGATTTACACCCCTTTACAAAACTTCTTGAATACAAGAGTCCTGGAGCGCTCAGAACTGCATCCAGATGATCAAAGCAGGAGGAGTTGAAGCATACCCAACAGGCAACAAGGAGCAAACCCAGCCCAGCACATCCCTCGGCTCCTAAGCCAAGGGCTGAGCCCTTGACCCAGCCCTGCTCCTCCTGGAGATACCAAGGGAGATCAGTGTCCCCACACCAGACACAAAACACACACATTCAGCAAGCCCCAATTCACTCTTCACAAGAGTTTTCCTTGAGATGTGAGCCCTCAAGAAGCTTTACTAAGACCCTGAGCAATCTCAGCCAAAAGGCACCCAGCTCAGACTGGATAGCCAGCGAGCAGGCAACACAGCACCAGTGAGCAAGAGATCCTCCAGCCCCGACAACCCAGCCCTTCCCCTGAAGCCTGCACCCCACTCCCACTCAGGTCTCACCTAGGCTGCTCAGCAGGTCGTTCAGAGTCTCGATGTCCGAGATGAGGGAACCCTGAGCTTCCTGGAGGCTTTTTGCCATCTCACTCACCTCTGTCCCCACCTTCGGACAGAGACAGATACCCAGATCAGGGACACTGTTCACCTTTGGCTGGAGGGGAGATGGGAGGGGATCCCAGGAACATCCTCAAGGTATTCCCCATACAGTGGAGCCCAAATGGCAGGTTGCTCCCCATGCTTTAAGCTGTAGACAAAGCCCCTTCCAGGCTCTGGAGGACACAGCCTGCACAAGGGGGCCCAGCTCACCCAGTGTGCTTCCTCTAGGTCCCCCCTGAGCTTCTCAGCCACGTGCTCCTGCCGGAAGAGCTCCCGCTGGGTCTCATTGGCACGTGTGGCGAGCTGGCTGGCACGCTTGTGGGCCTGCTTGCTCTTCTGCAGCACAGCCTGTGCGCTCTGCAAAGGGATGGAGATGGGGACAGTCACCTGGGGATGCGCAGGGGGACTGCAGTTGACTCCTAGGCTGGAGCCCTGTTTGGGTATATTCCTCTGGTCATCCTCCATATCCCTCTGCTCGGACCTTGGTGCTCTCCCCAGAGACTTGCTCAGCCTCCTTGGCTGTCCTCTGGGCTGTGGTGGAGATGGACAAGGAGTTTCCCAGCATCTTCTCTGCCTGTTTAATCTTCCTCTGGGCCTCCACCACCGCCCTGTTCCGCACAAGTGCCATCCTCCTGCTCAGGGCAGCCTGGCCCTTCCGATGGCCCAGCACCTTCCTCATGCCTGCAGGGACAATGCAGTTGTCACCAAACTGTCCCTTTCTCCCCTCAGCACCCAGAGCCAGCACGGTGAGAGCTGAACTGTGGCTGCAGATGCTCTGGCCAGCGCCTTTTACCTTCCGAACTGGCCCTGAGGGACTCTGCATCAGAGAGCACAGCTTTTCCATGCAGGATGGCCAAGGTGGCTGTGCCATGGGCAGAGCCAGCCTGTTCCCGCAGCTGGGGAGAGGAGAGGAGGAGTGAGGCTGGGAAGGGAGTGAAGAACTGCAGCCAGCTGGGCAAGGTGAGTCCCAGCTCGCTCCTGCTCGGCAGGTGAGCTCCTTGGGAGATCTGGGAGCCGGAAGGGAGACGTCTCCCAAAACATCCACTCCCAACTTCCTGACTGCAGGCATGGTCCCTGCGGTCACTGGAGCAGCAGAGATGGGGCTCACCCACCTCCCTGTGCCCGGAGTGGGAGGCAGGAGAGGGATGCACCCAGCATGCCCACCATTCCAGCTGGAACAAGGGAATAACCCCCTTATTTTGCAGAGACACCCCATGCAAGCGAGCAGCAGTTACCTGCTCGAAGCCTCGAGTTCTCTGCAGCTCCAGGCGCAATCCAGCTGCCAGAGCATGGGACGCCTGGACGGCCCGCTGAGCTGATGGCTCCTGTGCCTCCACCGCTTGCTCCAGCGCTGCCAGATCCTGTGCCAGGGCTCCAGCCTGCACCGGCAGCTCCTGCTGTGGGGTCAGGGGTGCCAAAGGTTTCATGATAGCATCTCCCAACCCAGAAGGCAGCGCTGCCCAAAGGGTAAAGCAGCTGGTAGGGATGCAAGCGGGAGCCTTGGCTTGGATGCTACTCACCTGCCCCAGGGCAGCCACCTGCAGAAGTTTCTCGGCCATGTCTGTGTTTGCCTGCTGCACGGCTGCGGAAGCTCTCCTGGCCTCGGCCACCACCTCCGCCATGCCAGCGCCCAGCTCCTCCCATGCCTGCTGGATTGCCTCATACCTAAGTGGACAGAACACCAGAGTCACCCGGGGCCATCCAGTCCCTCGAAGGATGGAGATGACAGCTTGGGACCTGGCCCAGGATGAAGAGGGAAACACTGAGGGAAAAGGCCTGAAACACGCTCAGCACAGCCCTGGCTCTCCGCTTTGCAGCACTGTGGTGCGAGGAGTTTGATGGGCTCAGCACGTTGCTGTTGGGCAGATGCCAAATCACCCTTATCGAGTCCTGTAACAGGGACCTGGCCAGAGGCAAGGGCCTGTGGTGTCCTCCTGTCCCTCTGCTTGCTGCCAGCCCCTTACCTGGCCTCCAGCTCCTGCTGCACGTCCGACATCATGTTCCCCTCCAGCAGGCTCTGCAGGAGCTGGGAGCTGGCCTTGGAGGCACGAAGCGCTCGCCCAACCACCGCCTCCACCCGTGCCACATTGTCTTCGTAGCTGCAGAAACAAGTACAGCCAGAGAGATATTAGGATTGGCCTCCTGGGAAAGGAATGGCCATCCCACACCCCCAGCCAGGCTGGCAGCTTCCTCCAGTGCCAGGGTCAGATTTGGTCAGACTCCTGTGGATCCTCTGCAGTGAGAACTGCAAAGCCCAGGCCCAGGGCTCCCACATCTCTAAACGTCACTGTCACCAGCGAGCAAAGAGCCAGGAAGGGAAGGAGGGTAACACAGCCTGCGGCACAGGACTTGTGGATGTACCTCTTGGCCAGTGCCCGCGCCTCCAATGCCCGATGGCTCCAGTTTGTGGGCTGCTGAGGGATTTCCTGGGGAATCTCCTGAAAACACAAACTGCAGCAATGAGAGCCTGGCAGAGAGCAGGGACCCCCAGAGCTCACCAGCCCAGCACCGATGAGAACCTCCTGAAGAAGTGGAAAAGGTTTGCAACAAGAGTGAGCAAGGGAAATAGCTCCTCTTGACTCAGCTGCAAGGAGGGCTATACCCACGTGGATCCCAGGCTTTCCCACTCACCTGCTGTGCTGATTACATCCCACTGCCCCCCAGAATAGCCACCACCCCTACCTGCCTCAGGAGCCCAGGGAAGCCCGCACCGTGGTAGCCAGGGTGTCCTCAGCGTGCAGGATCTCCCGCTGCACCGACTGCAGCATGGCCCCGATCTCCGACAGCAGGACGCAGGTCTTGGAGGGTCCGTGGCCAGAGCAGCCAGTGGCCTGGCTGGCATTGCTGAGCCGGGCCCATGCGGTGTCCAGTGCCCCGGCCAGCCATCCCACCTGCACCAAGAGGGCAGCCCGGGCACCTGCAGGCAGCACAAGCGGCTGCTTGTTGCCCACAGAGGTGCCTGAGGCTCCCCATTTGCCTGTGGGGCTGCCCCATGGCCAAGTACCTCCCTTTTTGCCCGCTCATAAAAGAAGCCTGTTCCTCCTGGGCGCTCAGGAGGGACCAAGGGATGTAGCACCCGGAGGGTACCCCATGTGCCAATGCTCGGTCCCCACTAATGCCCATCGCCAGCTGCTCCAAAACCTCATGAGTGCAGAAACCGCTTCAGCGCCCTGTCCTACACAGCAAGGCATGGCCTTCACCACCATCCTCCTCCTCTTGGTCACCCCATTGCCCATGCTGAGCCCAGCACTGACCTGGGACCTCCTTGCACCCACCTAGTATGTCACAGCACCCTGTGGGAACAGAGTGTCCCCAGAGGAGTGACATGGGACTCCCCCGTGACGTTAGGAAGAGGTGTCCCCTGTACCTTGCAGGAGGTGAGGGCTGGGCAGCCCATCTCCCCGGGGCGCATCTCCCAGCAGGAGGGACTGGCCCAGGCGGGCATCGCAACCTGGTTTTTGCAGCCATTCCTCCATCTCCTGCAGCCTGGCCTTCAGCTGGTCAGCCTATGGGCAAGACATGGTGGGACACAGGGGGACAGTGAGGCAGCACAGGGACCGGGGTGCTGCACCTGCCTCGGCAGGGCACAGGCTGTACCTCATCCTTCACCAGCCCGTAGCAGGCAGGACACTGCTGGCAGCGGGAGCTCAACGGGTCAAGGAAGAAGTTGTCCTTGCACTGGTCACACTTGTAGCCCACGAAGCCAGGGTGGCAGAGGCAGGTGCTGTTCTCGTGGCACTGCGGGGTGACGGAGCCCAGCGGGGAGCAGTTGCAGGCTGCAATGGTGGCAGTAAAGCATCACGCCACGGCTGCCAGCCCCGGTTTTGGGTCCGAGGCGCAGTCCCCGTCCCCATTACCTCGGCAGCCCCTAGCAGAGAAGCCGAAGAAGCCGTGGTGGCATCGGTCACATCGCTTCCCCGTGACGCCCGGCTGGCAGGAGCACTGCCCTGTCAGGGTGTGGCACCCGCTCTCCCGCGACCCCGTGAGGTGGCACTTGCAGCTGGGACAGAGAGGTGGAGGGTGATGAGAGAGCAACGGATGTAAGGAGCAGAGAGCGGAGCTGGGTACACAGAGCCACAGCAATCCCCTCGCAGTGCCCCACATACCTCTGGCACCCCACGGTGGGCTGCAACCCGTAGTAGCCAGGCTGGCAGAGCCCACAGGTTCTGCCCGTCACGTGCGGGAGGCAGTGGCACTGGCCCGTGCTGGGATCGCAGCCCTCCAGCCCTGGGGCTGAGCCATTGGGGTTGCAATCACAAGCTATGGGAGAAAAAAAAACCCTGTTTACGTCCTGGCACGGGGCTGGCAGATGGGACAGCGGGAATTGGGCACTAGGCCTGAGCCCCTCACATCGTGGAGGGCTACATCTTCCCCATCGAACAGGGCTCTGAGAGGCTGAGCCCCTGCAGACCAGAGCATCTCCAGGGAAGGACAGCAGTGGAGAGAGGGGACAAAGGCCATTCCTGAACATTTGGAGCCAACTTGGACCATCGATCCTTAAACCCACTGGGCATCCTCTTTCCACCCTCTGCTCCACAGCTGGGAGGATTTTGGCTGCAGTGGGACCCAGGGGAGCCGGGCCAGCCTGCAGGGCCGTACGTACGGGCACATTTCCCAGCAGGGTCGGGAGCCAGCGCATCCCCGTAGAAGCCCGGCAGACACCTCTCGCAGTGCTCGCCCGTTGTGTTGTACAAGCAGCGCAGGCACCGGCCGGACACGGGGTCACAGTTCCCCACAGCGTTGAGATCCACGTTCCCATGACACTGGCAGGGGATGCAGGGATGCACGGGGCCCCTCTCCCCCAGGGGGTCCCCAAAAAACCCGTCGTCGCAGAGCTCGCAGCGTTTTCCTGGGGAAGGCAAAAAGGTGAGGAGGGTTTGGCTGTGCCAGTGCTGCCCATGACCCCCTCACCCACCCACCACCCCCAGCCTCACCTCTCTGGCCCGGGGGGCAGTGGGTGCAGACCACCTCCTCACTGCCAGGCATCTCGGTGCAGGGCGAGCGGCCAGGGCAGGGGCACGGTTTGCAGTCATTGAAGTGCCCGGTGAAGGGGTTGCCATAAAATCCGGGGCTGCAGCGCTCGCAGGAGGGACCTTCTGTATTGTGCAAGCACTGGCACTGCCCTGCGAGGAGGAAAACAGAGCTGAGAATCTGCAAAAACACCAGTCCCGAACAACAGCAGGGACTGTGGGAGGGATGGAGAGCTGAGTGCTCAGCATGGCATATTATGGGTGCTGAGAAATATGCAGCTCCAGCCAAGGGATAATGTTTGGGTCGCACATCCTCAACCAAGACTTGGAACATTTTCCCTCTCTGCTCCATCCTTGCTCAAGGCTTTAGAGAGGACGCTGGGGCCCCAGCGCCAGCCCCGCGCTCTCCCGGGGCGTGGGGACGAGGCGGCACCGGCACCGTGCGCCGAGTCTGTCGGCGCCTGCGATAATCGACAACACATTGCTCAGAGACCAGATGCGGCGTTTCCAGCCTGTCATGGAAAACACAAGCAGCCGGCTGGCACCCAGCGGGGAGCGAGCGTCTCCTCGCGAGCCGAGCCAGTGACTCACTAGCTCCAAAATCAGCTAGGAAGAGGAGGAGGAGGAAGGATGCTCACGGAACCCCCCACCTCTAAGCAGATGCTCTGTTTCACTGGATAGAGAGAAGAAGCCAGGGGGAGGATTTTTCTCCATGGTTTGTGGGGTCCGGTCATACCAGGAGGGTTGCGCAGGAGTGAACGGGTGGTTTTTTCCGTTTTCCCCACATCCAGGCGGAGTCGGACAATGGAAAAGAAAGGAAAAGCGGGTGGCAGGAAGGAATGGAAAAATAAACGAAAGGAAGCATGCGGGCTGGCTGGGGCTGGCAGCGTCCGGGCAGGAACATCAAAAACCTGGCCCCATCCCTGGGGATTGTACTGTTGGCAGCGCCAGCCCCGGCTCTGCGAGATGAGGGGCGAGTTTGTGGAACTGCTGCTGCGTTTCCACTGGCAGTGCAGAGCCACTTGCTGAGCACAACCCTCTTCCAGCCCTTTCCATCCAAGCCACATGCTGTTGTCGCTCCTCGCTGAGGGGAGCCGGCCAGCACGGAGCCTCAAGGGTTCTGTCTGGGTACCAAATGCATCATCTCATTTCTAAGTTCCTTCCAGAGCTGCTGCTTTCTGCAGGAGTGGAGCAGAGCAGCAACTCATGAGCCTCTCAAAGCTTTGCTTTGCCTTTCCCTGGGGCTGACAGCAGCCAGGCTGGTGCTAGGTTCATGTAGCCTCCTCAAGCTCCAGGGCAGCTGTCTGCAATCCCACTCCCCTTTCCTGACCAAAGCCAGACACTTTGCCTGGCAGGAGAGGGGAGAGCCAACGCCCCATGAACTACACAGACACAATGATGCTGCCCTGACGATTTTGCTTTTTTTCTTCCTTCAAGCTGCAGATCCTGCTGCCGTCACACACCTCTGAGCTGGGTCTGGAGGCAGAACAGGGTGCGGGCTGGCAGCACGAGAGCCAGCTCCTCTGGTGCCTTCCCACAAGCCTGGCATTGCTGTGTTTTCCTGCACTTTCATTCGTGTCTCTGCTCAGGTTTTCTCCCAGTTTGCGAGCACCAGGACTGTGCCCAGTCCTGCTCTGCTCCTCGGGCAGCAATGTCACCTGTGAAACCCACCCATCTGGTCGTGACCCTCCGCTTCTTTCCCGCCCTGCCTCCCTGCCTCTCTTCTCCTTTGAGAGCTAGCACCCTTCTTTTCTCCTCCTTTAGGGTCATAAAGTATCAAGAAAGATGCCCCTCTTGTTATAAATTACCACTGTTATTGCATTTCATGAATCGTCTCTGTCTTTGCAGTCGTGACCCCAGTCCCTACAACCCGCGAAGAAATTCAACCTGCAAGTTCTGGGTACTGCAACCTCACTGATGGTTTCCAGCATCCCTTAGGAACAAGAAAAGACAGGGATTTGTCACCCGTGCACGTAGCGCCGGGGTGAGCGGAGAGGCCGGGGGTGCGCACCTGTGACAGGGTGACAGTCCCCGTGCTGGTTGCAGGAGCAGGGCACGCAGCTGACGAAGGGGCCACCAAAGGCGATCTCCCTCTTGAAGCCGGGTGCACAGGACTGGCAGAACTGCCCGGTGTAGCCTGGGGGACAAGTGCACTTCTCCACCCAGCCCGCCTGTGGCCCCGGCCCAGGGCGAGCAGATGTGAGCTGGACCTCGCTCAGGGACAGCCTGCCTGCAGGAAGGGAGATCGGTGTGACAAGAGGCTGGCACATCCTCCAGCTCTGCTCTTCCTATTCTGCCTTGAAATGCCCCAGACATACATAGGAGACCCCAAAATACCCCCTGGAGAACCCAGGGGTGTTCATAGAGAGGAGTCAGCCCCTGTCCCAGCAATGTCTCTCATTCCTGATGCTACTTCAGTGTCCCCAGCCCCATCCCATCTTGGTCCCCATAGGGACGTTGCCACCTTGTGGGAGCCACCCACCTGGTGTGAGGCCGTGGCTCACGCGGAGGCGGAGGCTGGTCAGGTTGGAGAGCAAGCGCTGGAAGTTGAAGGCTGACAGCAAAGGATCCGCACCCTCCTCTGCCTCGTGCAGCCTGTTGGAGAAGAAGGATGGGAGAAGGGACAGGGCCAGCCTGACAGCCGCACGCTGCAGCACAGCTCAGTTCCCTGAATGGGACCTGGGCACAGAGTTAAATCCCTGAGGGGCTCAGGGAGCTGGGCTGAGCCCCACAGCACAGGACAGCCCAGGCAAGATCAGACTTGCTGTGTTCCAAACCCAGCCAAGGATCTTCAAAGTGCGGTAACCGGTACCTGAAGGTGACAGCCTGCTTTCCATACTGGGGCTGGTTCTCACTGCTGGGTATGGTGATCTCCAGTCCCTCACCCTCCAGCACCAGTTGCACCCGGAGCACCCCATTCTCTGTCCCCATCCCGTTCCCCTCTGTTCCCAGCAGCAGTGACAGGAGCTGCCCGTAACTGAGACGCTGGTTCCGCAGAAACTTCTCTGCGAAGGGAGAAAGGAGCAAAGTCTGTAGTATACTGAAGCACCAACTCTGCTGGTGCAGTTCTGTTCCCACCAGCATCAGCAGGAGCCACAGTGACCCTCCTAGAGCAGGCCCAGCTCCAACCTGCCCTCCTAGGGTCCTGGTCCGCTGCTCCAATCCCCTCCACCACCTTGGGTTATTGAAACACGCTGAGCTCTGGGATGGAGCCCAGCACTTCATGCACCAGTATAGCAATGGGATGTCCCACCAGAGCACCAGGAGGTCCCCATAGCAGAGCAGGACCCCGAAGACCGAGCGCATGCTATACCTGGTGCAAGGAAATCCACCGGCTCCTCTCCATCCCACTCAGTGATGATCTCCCCATCAGCCCAGCGCAGAGGCAGGTCCCCAGTGCCCGGAACAGCGGCAGCCCAGCCCTCCAGCCCTGCACGATGGATCACACACAGCAATGGTGCAAGGGAAGGCAGCAACTCATCCCTGCCAGCCCAGCACCAGTGGGGTGCTGCTTTTGGGGACTCTGTCCCTCCTCCCGAGATTCTCCAGGGTCTCGTAAGGGGCTGGCGCTTTGTAACAGCCTGTTGGCTGTTGGGCTCTGTGCTTTCACGCACCAGAGAGCAGCCTGAGCCATCTCCTCCATCTGTTTATTTTCTTAGATTTGGAGGAAATTATTAGTTTAAAACTTTTACTCCCTCCTCATCTATGCTGAGGTTCCAACATTACTGTGGGCTGGAGAGCTCAGGAAGCCCGGGGAGAGACAGGTCATAATTGCGTTAAATGGTTTCCTTTGGAAATCAGTTAAACTCCCTCCAACTCCCTAGAGTTACTTATTTCTTCCAGCTCTGGGCGCTCACAAGATGAACACTTGGAAATCCCTCCCTGGCTCTCAAGTGGGCTGCGCTCGATTATCAAATCATCCCAAATTTGGAGCCTTTCACCCAGTGCAGGAACCTCCCAGCTGATCCAGTTCAGCCTCAGACTGGGGAGCAAGGCTTGGGGAGAGCAAGTGGCTGTGCTGAGCCTCTTGCAACTCCCTCCAGAGCTCTGCCAAACCTGTCCCTAAAGGAGCAGCCCCAAATTGGCTGCGTGAAGGGTGGGAAAAAAAGCCTCAGTTTAAAGTCTGGCTCCTTTTCAAGGCCGTGGAAAACATTCCAGCGGCACAGCAATTGGCAGCCTGGTTTAAAAGCACAGGATAAACCCACTCCTGGCAGGTTCACATCCATCTGCTCGCTGGTGCGCACATCCTGTCAGGGTACAACGGGGAGGGCAGAGAGCCGGGCGATGGGTGCCCGCACCCTGACGGGGTGCAGGGGGGGGTCCTGGTGAGCTGGGGGGCTGTGGTGAGGGCTGCACATGTCGGGCTGTGCAGCAGATGGCAGGGTTTCCCTGAACATCCCGTGCACATCCAGCCCTGCCATGCCAAGAGCGTCCCATCCCCTTCCTCTGGATCCCAGCTGCCCTGCCCCAGCCCAGCCAAGGATGGGGAGAGGAGGGAATAAAGGGAGGGGAAAGTTCCCACCAGGCTCTATCCTTTTAGTTTTTATCTTTCTGAGTTGATTTTTAGTGCTCCTGCAGTCCCAGGTGGGGTAGGACAACCATGTCCAGCCCCACAGCCCTCCCTGAGTGACACGAAGCCCTGGGAGCAGGTTGGCATGGAGAGGTGCTCTAAGGAGCTGGGGAAAGCCTGTCCCCATATAGCCAGGGGCAAAACTAGTGATTTAACAACAAAATCAGATCTCCTCCAATTGTCAGCACCAGTCAGCCCCAAAGGGCTATGCTCAGCACCAGCCTTCTCAAACTGCCAGAGTGTTTTGGCTGGAGCTGGCACAGCTGTGCCCTCCATTTTGCCCAGGACTGGTGCATTGGTACCTTGGCTGAAGTCAGAGCGGACGTGGGTCACCTCGTAACCATCTGCCTCGGTGCAGGCGCTGGAGTGGCCGTAGCAGAAGCAGCTGGTGCAGCCAACAGGGTTGTGGGGCTGCAGGTTAAACCAGCCTGGCTGGCACCTGGGCATGGGGAGGAAATGGGAGCAAGTGGCACAGGGCAGGCAGAGACACGGGGGACCACAGCAGCACCCCAGGGGAGATACTGGTGATAGCTCCAAGTGAGACCAGTCCCAGTGGTCCAGAGGGATGCAGCACCAAGGGCCTTGCCAGCCAGCCAGAGCCTCTGCAGGGAGTAATTCCACAGGATTCCTATCATAAACCCCCTCTGAGGGGTCACATGTAGGGGCTGGAGAAATAACAATACCCCACGGGAGCGGTGACACCTGCACTACACTGCCCACTGGGCTCCAGCACTGATCCCAGCCTGGAAAGGGACAGTGGTCCCATCCCGGGGCCATGGTGCTTACCTGTTGCACAAGTGCCCCTCCACCCTTTCCTTGCAGGTGCAATGCCCCGTGTTGGGGTCGCAGGTGCCCACGCTGCCCGCGGGGTCACAGGCGCAGGGTCTGGATGGGGTGAGATGAAGACGCAAGGTGAGCCTCAGTCCTGTCCTGCTGCTCCTGCCACTCCTGTCCCGGGCCAGGCCCCTTCTCACCTGCAGCCGCCTTCGCTGAGGCTGTGGTAGCCATCCTTGCAGCGCTCGCACTTCCAGCCCGTCACGTTGGCTTTGCAGAGGCAGGTCCCCGAGCTATCGCACTGGGGCTGCAGGGAGCCTGTGGGCCAGCCCTGAGCTCAACCCCAGGCCAGGAGAGACATGGGGAAAGGAGACAGGAAGACCCCAGGCAAGGCAGAACCCTCCAAACCCACCCCTTCCAACCAAGCCCTGGCTAGGACAGGGGTTTAGCAGCCAGAGGCTGGCTCGGCACAGCCCCACGCACCTGCGGGGTGGCAGTGGCAGGGCTGGCAGGCTGCCCACGGCTCCCAGCGGTAGTGGTTCTGCCGGCAGTGCTCGCAGTGGGGCCCGGCCGTGTTGTCACGGCAGTTGCGGCAGTGGCCCCCGTGCCTGGTCCGGCGATACAGCTCCCGGTCATAGAAGCACTCGTCCGAGCGGCCGCTGCAGTTGCAAGCTGATGGAGGAGGCAAGAGGGGTGGTCAGCACCCAGAGGGCATGGGGCTCACCCACGGGGTGAGCAAGAGGGGCTGCTTGGCTGTGCATGGAGCAGATGGCTGCACTTGTAGGGTAAAGAAATACTGAGAGATGACAGAATCATAGAATGTTAGGGGTTGGAAGAGACATCTAGAGATCATCTAGTCCAACCTTCCTGCCAAAGCAGGAGGGCAGGCTACATAGGAATGCATCCAGGTGGGTTTTGAAAGTCTCCAGAGAAGGAGACTCCACAACCTCTCTGGGCAGCCTGTTCCAGGCTCCATCACCCTCACAGGAAAGAAGTTTCAACTCATGTTGAGGTGGAACCTCCTACGTTCTAGCTTATATCCTCGGGATGATGCTATGAAGGGGGGCGATGAGGTGCAAATCCTCCTTCCCTGCCCAAAGCAGCCTTACAAAAGAGCGCAGATACTTTCTTCCCATGCAGGAAGGGCAGGAGCTGCTGGACACGTCGATCCAGAACCAGTACGGCCCATCAGGGCTGACCATGCACCGTGACCATTGAGCCAACACAGGAGATACTCACGGAGACACTCGTTGGCAGCCTCAGCGGTGCCACGAGCCCAGGGCCGGTCCTGGTGGAAGGGCTGGCAGTGCTCGCAGTCAACGCCGGCCGTGTTGTGCTGGCACACGCAGACCAGCTGCCCGGCCTCGTTGAGCGTGCACTCGCTGGCGTGGCCATTGCATTTGCACCTGCAGCGAGAGCCCGGCGCAGGGATGAGCCGCTCTGAGCACCGGTGTGGGCAGCAGCCAGCAGTGGGATGGTACCCAGGCTGTGCAGCACGTGGCCCAGCTGGGGCAGCCACGGGGCAGAAAGCATCTCAGGCTGGGCCGGTGTCAAAGCCACCCGCTGTGTCCCCAAGGAGCTCTCATCTTGGTCAGTTGGGAGGTCACACGCTAATGGTGGCCCATGAGAGATTCTAACCAGTTCCAGCTGCTAAGTCCCGAAGGGGCAGCCCCAGCCACGCTGCGTGGGGCAGGTGGCTCTCGCCAGCATGGAGAGCTCTCCCATTCTTCCCAACTGGAGAAGGGCACGTGCAGCACAGCCCATGGGCAGCAACAAGTGGGTACCACTGGTGTCTCTGTCCCACACCAGCTCCCCCTTCACACAGGCAGCTGCTCTGGCTCTTCAGCCTGGGCCATACTGATGCCGAGCTCCTCCTCCAGCCTCCACAGCCTCAAGGCATCTCACCACCTGCACCCCAGGACCTCTCTTCTGTAGTGCCCAGGGACCAAGCAGGGCCACGGGAGCAGCAACGTGAGCCCCAGTGCCATTAAAAAACACAGGATTGGGAGAGGGAAAAGCAAATACAGCTGGTGGAAAATGGAGAGGACTTGGAGGGAAAAGACCTCCTTGGGGCACAGCTCAAAGGCTCCAGCTTTCACCACCTGTCTGAACACCGCCAGCTCCCATTTACACATGGAAGAAGCCATATCTGAGTAGTTCGCCCCCAAAAATGCAATTTAAACAAGACTGAAGTGGGCAGCAGCTGCCAGATCCCAGCCCTGGGAAGATCTCTCCCCTTCTGCCCTCCCCCTGGTCTGGCTGCCCCTTACCTGCCGCCAACGGAGAAGTCGGAGATGGCATAGTAGTACGACTGTAGCACCTTGGGGTCCTTGAAGATGTCATCCCCAAACGTGTTGAGCCGATTCAAGGAGATGAGCAGGTCGGTGACAGTCACCCACTCCTGCAGGGGACACAGGGAAGACACCTTAACCAGAGGTCTGGGCCACCAGCTCCCCACCCCAACCAGGCACATCCTGCACCTTTTCTTACAGGGATCCAGGGCACTACTGCACCTGGTCCTAGGGGACCACCCACCCACCCCACTCCCACTCCAGCAGCACCTGCAGTGCGGGGCTCCCGTCGAAGTTGTAGGCACTAGGCCGTCCCTCGAGGGTGGAGAAGGCCACGTTGCCCCCGCTGAGCGGGGAGATGTCGCTGAACTCGTCGGTGCAGAAGGCCACCTGTTCATCTTCCCCCGGGCGCAGGTAGTGCCGCTGCCGCTTCCCATAGGTCTTCTCGCAGGACGCGCTGTAGTACTGGAAGGGCACCCAGGGCCCCTCGGCGCGGGTCCGCTTGTAGATGGCGAAGCTCTCAGGGCGGCTGGTGTGAAACTTCAGCCGTACGTAGGTGATCTCGTAGGCTTTGCCTGGGGACAGAGCAAAAAAGAGGAGAAATCACCATCCAGCTGCCCTTAACCAACTCCAGCCCAAACCCTGTCCAGCTCCCAACTGGCTCTCACCCCACTGTGGCCCCCACCCAGGTGGGTTGCATGGGCAAGGAGCTGCTGCAAAACCAGGCTCTGACCAGCAGCTGAGGGGGAAGAGTCAGGCCCACGGCACTGAGCCGCATTCCCAGAGATGGGGAGGTAGAAAGGGTCAAGGCCGGCCTCTTCCCAGAGCTGCTTGCCGGGTCCCAGCATCGCTGCCGTCTTTGCTGGGACAAAGGCAAAGAAAGGCCACCAATCCCTGGGGCGGCCGGCGTGGCTCTGAAAGCGCTTGAAAGAATTAGGAAAAAAAGAGGAACAGAAAACACCAAAGTGAACATCAGAACCGCTTAATTGCCAAAGATGAAGGACCAGCTCAAAGAGTGGATTGCTCCATACCAGCACCGCTCCTCGCAGCGCAAAACAATTAGCTGCAAGGTTTTGGCTTTATTTGAAAAGATAATGAGTTGGGAATGTTAGAGGGGTTATTCTGGGACTAGGAAAACAAGCCTTTAATTGGGCCCATATGAATACTGTCGCACATGTGCTGCGACTTTGCTGCGGGGCAGCCGAGGCAGCCCAGCTACCGACGCTGGGAACAGCAGCTGCCTCCCATCAGGGACATGGGGAGCACCCGGCCGAGCCCCCAGGGCGGGGGACAGACCCACTCATAGCCCACCCAGAAGTGACAAGGGCCAAGAAGGAGCTGCAACTGGGTTGTCCCACCACCGCTGCGCTCCCTTGTGCCCCTCCCTAAACTCACCTCATTCCAGGACCCTTCCAGGCTGGGGGTGTCCCTGCCTGACACCCCACAGGGTGGAGTGGCCAGGCAGGCGCCAGTTCCCAGACAGCAAGGTCCCAGAGGGGATCTCTACCAAAACAGCGAGGTCGGGGCTGTCACCTCCCGGAGCAGTTTCCTCTGGGAGAGGAAGGGAGCTCGACGCTGTGTCAATAAACAGCTACAAGTGGCTCCTTGCAAGGGGAACGGAGGCGGGGGGCTGGCCTGGGGGAGCCCCATCTTGGTGGCTCCAGCTGGGATGGAAGAGACTCAATGCCCTGAGGAATCCTGGGGGAGCGTGTGCTTTTCGCAGACAGGACTTTTAATCAGCCAAATTCTGCTTAGAAAAAGTAAATCCAGAAAATAACACAGACTGGTTTTCTCCCTTTTCCTGCTCCAGATGATGTAAGTGTCCCATAGCCGGGTGTGGAGCAGAACAGGGATGCCGGGAGTGTGCCTAGACAGCTGCGGGTGGCAGCACCAGGATCCCCGGACGCTCTCCCAGCTGTTCTATCCTCTGAACAGCGTTCACCCACCTCTCACAGAGCGCAAACTGCGGCTCGTACCACACCAGGGGCTTCAGGTGGAAGATTTTGGAGAGGAGAGAGGAGCGTGAGGAATGGTCACATCACATCCGTGTCCCCAGCCACCTCCAGCCCCCTCAGACCTCAGCCCTGGGAGCCCACCACAGACTCACATCCCACAGGAAAACCAGAGTCAGAGTCACAGAGGTTGATGCTGCCTGATCCAGACACTCTGAAACGAGCCGTTGGCATTGAGAGCTACTGGAGGAGCCCCGTGCCTGTTGCCTTTGTAAGCCTGTGGGCATTTTGGGTTCCTCCCTGACATCTGACAGGGTAAATGCAACAGCCATGGACACTCAGGATTATCGATCTGCTCCGAGTCCAATGCACTGTAACAGTACGGCTGAAACTCACAGAGAAGAGAGATTGAAAGGGGGACAATCTAATTAACGCCAATCAACAGTATGCAGGTAAACACAGGTCTTGTCCGACTCATTCGATATCTTATTTAATAAGCTCCCCAGGTAACCACGCTGGAGAACCTACAAGACATCTGACCGGGGACTGAGACAGACAAGCAGGCTGGCAGGAAGTGCTACGTGGGTTAAAAAAAAACAATTATGTGGTGGAGCTCACGAGCAAGGACTCAGCCTGGTTCACATCCCGAAGGGCTGTGGGGGCCAGTTGGGCTTTTCCTCCATAACCCAAGTGAAACCATTAAGAAAGCAGTAAAAACGTCTGGAGCTGGGACAAGAATGGGGCTTGGTGGCTATGGGAAAGGTCAGACAGTAACACGCCAGGCACCAAAATGGAACTTTTTAGCCCAGCAAGATATATGAGCCATGTCAAGAGAACATGCAGGGGGATGCTCCAGCTCAGGCTGAAGATGAGCTCGCTGTAACAGTATGGCCTTGGATGTGTTAACAGGAGACAGACGCATTAGAGCAGTCACCGGGAATCGACACAGCTCCAAGTGCAGGGTCCAACAGGGCCCACAGAGGAGCTGGGGAAGAGCCAGAAGACAGACAGAGACTGGGAAGCAAGCCCCAGAGCTTGAGGAGCTGGGGTGAGGGCATCAGTGTGCTGGAGCCCACACGTATCCGTGTGCCGAGCTGGGACTGGTGGCGGCAAACTGGCCAGACGGTGGCTTGCTCAGTCACACAGGTTGTGTTCGGGTTGTCTGTGCCCCTGGTCAAACATGAACAAATTTGGGGCAATCTGACAGCCTGTGTTAGACGGACAAGAGGCCGGCAGGTCCCTTCTTGTGGGGCTGGCAGGCTCCTCCGGCATCGCTTCTCATGCCCAGTGGGGATCCCAATCCCGGCCCGGAGACAAGGACCAGATGTCCACCCGCTCGCAGGGGGCTGGGAAAGTGGTGACCTCCACCCAGCCAGGCAGCTCCTGCGTCACTGCCAGGGCAAGGCACAGACCCTCCACCATCACCCCGACCCCAGTCACTGGTCCCACCAGCACGACTCCATGCCACACCAGTGCTCAGCTGTCCCCTTACCGGCTCCCACCTGGCCCCTCCGCTACCCGCCTTGGCATGCAGATGGCAGAAGACTGCAGGGAATGAAGATTTTGCGGCGCTGGCCAATAGCAAGGATAGTTTAGATGGCAGGAAAATGTTTAAAAAACCTTTTTAAAATGCCAGGCATGCCCCACGGGTTTAAGTACTCTCCAAGCGAGCAGTTTGCACAGTGTTTAAAACATAGAGGGTTGGATCCCAGCTGGGGAAACCTGCTGGGGCTTCACGGTGTGTGCAGAGCTCAGTCCTCCCGAGACATACTGGGCATCCCCAGCAATGCACGGGGGTGAGGTGGCACAAGCTTGGCACCCACGGTGCTCGGCCCAGGGGGCAAGGCTCTCCCAGAGGGTGGCTGGGGGTAGGG
Source organism: Baryphthengus martii (assembly GCA_013396935.1). Taxonomy (NCBI): domain Eukaryota; kingdom Metazoa; phylum Chordata; class Aves; order Coraciiformes; family Momotidae; genus Baryphthengus; species Baryphthengus martii. The sequence continues at coordinate 344,758 of VWZK01009001.1, read as the reverse complement.
ATTTGCCTTCCTCATGCTCCACAAACGTGCATAATTGGGAAAAAGCAGCCTGGGGTGAACAGCAGAGCAGACACCTGGGTGGTGCTGGCTGGGAAGCAACACAGGCAGGCACAGCTGCTGGCACCCTCACCCAGCTCAGACCGGGGCTCAGCCGATGGAGGAGACAGATCTTCCCCAGGTCCTGTCAGCGATCTACCCACAGTGCTTTGCAGAGGACATCTCCATCCTAGCACCCCCTAAAAACTCTAGGAAGGGTCCTGTCTTTAACCCCAAATCAGCAACAAGAGCTGTGGGGCTGCAGGAACATCCACTCCCGCACCAGCTCTTCATCCAGATCCTGATGAACCCACCATCCATTTCTCCACCCACTGGCCCCACGGGGAAGGTCTTGCCAGCACTTACCCAGGTGGAGGGTGATGTTGACAGAGTTGGGGTGCTGGATACCGAAGGCCATGGACTGGCTCTGCCACCAAGTGCTCTCCTCCTGGCTGTGGAAGTCGGTGAGGAAGGAGGCGTTGTGGTGGAGCCGGGGGTCGGAGGCATCGCAGCGGTGGCACAGGGTGCCGGCGTCACGGGCACCCATCTGCAGGCAGTAGTCCTCGGGGGGTGAACCGCAGGTGTTGGTGGCCTGGACGGCCCGGCCGAAGGCGGCGTTCTCGAAGTCGGGCATACAGCGGCGGGGCTCCCCCCGGGGGTCCTGGCAGCCGGGCGAACCCCCTGTTCCCAGTCCCAGCCCCAGCAGAGCCAGCAGGCAGAGCCCAGGAGGCCGTGCCATACTGGGGCTCGCCTGGCCGGGCTCTGAGCCTCCTCCGGATGGCACGGCGGGAACAGGCGGGACAGGATGAGATGGGATGGGACGGGATGGGGTGGGCTGAGTCCCCCTGCCCGGCACCTCCTCTCGCTCCGAGGTCCATCTTGTGGAAGCTGCTGGGAATGTCGAAAGCTTCGTGCGTGAGCGCGGGCTGCTGGGTTTGGGCTTCCGTGAGGCCACCCTGGTCCCCAGCTGCGGGGCCGGGCAGGATGGGACCCATCCGGCAGGATGCACCCCGGCCCCGTTGCTTCAGGGATCGGGGAGGGGGGATTTGCACTTTCAGCTGCACGGATGGAGCTGAGCTCCTCCATTTCTCAGCCTGGGGGATGAGCTTGTGGTGAAACGCTCCCCACGTATGCATTTTTCCTTAAAATTCTGGGATTTACCACCTTTCTCACAGCCCCAAAATTAAGAAAGAGCGGGGGAAAGGTTTTGGAGCACATCCAGCACCCTCTTCTCCCCTACTCCTCCATCGATTTATGGAGAGCTCACTGCTCCCTCCCTCACACCAACCTGGCTGGGTCTTGGGTCTGTGACACCCCCCAACGCCTCCACATCAGCACCCACAAGTAGGGGTCCCATCCCTGCCAGCTGCCATGGGGCAGCCCAGGTCCCTGGATCAGGGTGAGGGCACGTCTGCGTGGAGGCATCTCCACAGGGTGGCAAAATCAGATTGTTACTAGACCTCATTAGCAGCTTCCAGGCAGTGCTGTTTATAGGTGCTTCCCAGGACTGTGGCACCCTCCAGCTCTGACCCATGGGGATAGGACGGTGAAAGCAAAGAGAGGAAGGCTGACATGGCACTGTCCCCCTGGACAGACCCTGATCCCCACTCTACAGAGAGTATGTTTGCAAAAGTGAAGTGCACAGGGGAATGCTGCCTCTGCGCTCCACCCCCACCACCCCCCCTGCTCAGCTGAGCTGCCCACAGGAGCCCTGGAAACTTAGCCCTCATTTATAATTTAAGCTCCCTTCTTCCCCTTCCCTTCTTATTTATTTTATTCTCCTTCTCCATGCACACTGCAGGGAGAAAGCACCGGAGGGAAGCTGTGAATCAGAGTCTTCGGCAGCAGCTCCCACAGCAGCGCTGTTTCAAAGCCCCATTACCATATATTGACCTGGGCTCTGACAGCCAGAGCCAGCTCCGCTGGGAAGTGAGAATTTCCCAGCACCGAGGAGCTGCGCATCAGCTGCCTGGGAACGGGCAGCCAGTGGCAAACCCACTGTCAACCTCCGGGGAGAAAGAGAAGGGTTTTCACTTCAATAATTGCCCTGCACCTCTCCACCACTAGTTTTAAGGGGATTTGCATCCTGCAGGGATGAAGTTGTCCAGATGTTTTGCTTTCCCCTTGCTAACTGAGCCTGCAAGCTCTGGTCAGGAGAGGCTCTTTCATGCCATGGCTTTGCCACCTCTTTGTCGGGTTGTTACATGCATTCAGGAGATGATTTCCCTGCCTGGCCCATCCCTTCTTGCAGAGGCATCCACATTAGAGAGCATTAAGACCACGCAACCAGGGCTTGGTGGCTGCTTGTGGGATGTACAGTCGATCTGAGCAAAGCTGATGAGCATCCTGACCCCACCTCCTCCTCCAGCACAGCCCACCCAGTATGGGAGGATGGCCCGCAGGGCCAGAACTTGACAGGAATCAGTGGTGACACCACTGTGCACAGCAGTGGGGATGCTGCAGCTGGTGTGGGAGCCCTTCACCAGGCTCCTGCCAGGTGCTGGGCACAAGCACTTGCCTGTCCAAGCAGAAGTCCTACACTTACTGTGTATGGGATGGGCACTCCAGGAAGCATCTGGCCCTGGTTCATGGTCTGGCACTGCTCTGGGACCAGCTGCTGCTGGTGACCTGGACTGAGGGCTCAGCTCCTCTCCCATGCACAGTAATTCCCTCCAGTTGACTTTCCTTGGGTCATCTCTGAGCACAAACCGGGGAGGTGGGAGACCCCATCTCTGCACATCTACCCCAGTCCTGGTGACAGGATGTGACCTGCAAGAGGAGCAAGGTCAACCAAGTGCTGAGTGTCCACCAAGGTGAGGGAAAAAAACATGTCTAATACTATTCTGCAAGGGAAAGGCAGGAGTAGACCCAAATAATCCCCTTTTCTCTGGACACATCTTTCCTGCGCTGCACTGCCTACCAGATTTGGATGGTGGCTTCTCACAATGAAGCCTTCATGCACAGATGCATCACCTTGCCATGGGTGAACTTCACCCCTGGACAGGATGAAGAGCTAAAGCAGGTTACGGCAAATCCCTTGTCTTCCAGAGACGTGACTGAGTTTGAACAATGGTGTTTATAAAAGTGATCAGAGCTGGGATTTGCCCCGAGTCCCACTGGTATAGCAAGGCCCACCCACAGCTGGAGTCATCAGTACCTGGAAAGACTTCATCCACTGCCCAGGACTTCGGTCCAAGCATGATGGAGACATGGTGACCAAGGCTGTGATGACTTCCCAACCTGCCATCGCAGCCCAGAAGCCTTCTGCCTTGGCATGGACCTAGTACCCTGCAAGGGTTAAAAGACGTGAAGTCGGTGAGGAGAAAACTTCTTCTGATTTGCTTAATGAACGTTAATTAAGAAGACAGAAGATAGCAGATTCCTTCAGGGTAGAGATGAAAGGCCCGTTAATTAAATCTGGAGAGAAAGCACAGGGCCGACTGATCCTCCTTCTGATCAGACCTGACAAGGCAGGCACTGGGGCGGGAGTGAGGTGTGCTGGAGCCCCACAGCCCCCATCTCCCACAGCCCAGCTCAAAAGTGGCAGCACGGCCAGGTTTCGACAGGGTTCTTGGGTGTAGGACCCAGTGCCAGCACCTGCTTACCTGCCTGAGGCTGGGAGTGGTCCCATCCCATGGGACTGGGTCAGTACCCTGGGCTGTAGTGTCAAATGGGCACACGCTTGGTTTCCAGTGGGACCTTCTCCAGAAGGGATGAGCTGCCCTTGCTGTAGCACTGGGTAAGATGAAGTCTCCCTTGGCCACCTCCATCCTGAGGAAGAGAAGGAAGTTTGGTGGCCCAGCTCAGTGGCTTCCCCCAAGCGCCACTGCCAAAGCCCACAGGAGCTGGGCAGGGGTTAAGCGAGAGCAGGTCAGAAAGGCACCGGGTACCACCTTGTGCCAGTGCATCTCCATGCCAGGAGTGGCATCTCTAGGGCCAGCTGTACCCTGCCAGCATAGAGCCCTTCTCCCAGCTCTACATCCCCAGGATTTGGCACCCACACTGCCTCGCCCTCCCCCAGCAGGCAGCTCCTGCTACCAGTGACTTGCTAAAAGCGGTTTATTTTTTTCGTCCGTTGCCCAGACGCTGGGTGGCTGTGGCACACCAACAGGCTGCTGTGAGCAGCCTGCCACCTCTGCTCCCTGCCAGCTTTTAGCCCAGGATTATTTTTAAAAGCAGAGCAGCTGAGCATCCCAAATTACTCCCTGAAACCACAGCAGTCCTGCCCAGCCCCTCCGAGGTAGAATCAAACAATAGAATCATAGAATCATTTTGGTTGGAATGACCTTTCAGATCATCAAGTCCAACCATTAGCCCAGCACTGCCAGGTCACCACTAAACCACGTCCCTCAGCCCTCCTTCGCCCCCAGACCGGAGCAGGGATTAGCCGCACAACACCAAGAGCATTTCAATCAGCACAGCCAAACCGCTCTGCTGCTCTCCCGGCACAGAGAGATGTTCGAGGAGCAGAGATCTTCAGCACCGAGGGCTTTGGGACAGGGTGACGGGGTGTTCCTCAGCAAAAGCAGCAGCCCATTGGGCAGAGAGATCCAGCCCAGGAGAGAGCAGCTGACGGCACCCCCCTGGGTTCTGCTCACCACAGGGTGAAGGCCCCGGCGAGCGGGAAATGGCGCGTGCAGTGTAAATAATGTCTGGAGCATCTCTTCTGCAGGCTGGCTTATTTTGTAAACCTGAACTTTGCAAAATGTCACGAAACGGGAGAAATGGGAGGCCTGGGATGAGTAAATCTCTATTAGAAATTCCCTGGGCTGGTGGCAGTCATGTTCTCGCTCGGTGATGGCACATTACAGCCCAACCCCGGCTCAGGGAACAGGGTTACGCACGGCACTGATTGCAGAAAGTATTTAATTAGCGCTGCCATAAATACAGCGCTCGCGATGCCAACCAGACCACGGCGGGGCAGGATGCTGCCGAGCTGTGTGAAGTTTTGCCAAGGCAGATGGGAAAAGATGAGCGAGGGTGAAGAAAAAGCAGCAGATTTTGCTCCCTGCCTTACCCCAGCCCTGGGGAACCTCAAGGGGGCAAGAGGAAGATGGGATGGGGATGTTGCCCCTTGAGAGGATGTTTTCTGAGCAAGAAGCCTTCACCACCAGTGCCCAGATAAGTGGGGAAACCCCCTAACTGGGAAGTGAGCTCTCTGGAGCCAAGATTCTACCAAAGCAATTGCCCGGGACAGGGATCACCATCCTCTCCCCTGATTTACAAATAGTCTTGAAGCCACCTTTTCAGAGCTAGTCATTCCCAAATTTTCTCCATACCTGGCAGACAGTGAAAGCAGGAACATCCCAGCTTCGCTCAGGCACAACCACAAGCTCGTCATCTCACAGATGAGCAGAAGGACACCAGATCTGATACAGCCTAAGGAGATGAGGTGACAGCCGAGCCATTATTGTCCCCAGGACACATACTTCACCCATCTCATCGGGGCTCAGGAGGTCAGGGACCACGAGCTGAGGAAGAGCTGGGTCAGGGCAGGACCAGCCAGTTTCAGGCACAGCCAAAAAAGGCCCTTTCCCTGCCTGAGCTCATCAGTAACTTAATGACACCCGCTAAAAAGCTTCGGAGTCCCTAATCACTCATCATATCACGGCTGCTCACAAGTGAGACCAACCAGTACAAACCTCCTCAAAGCCTTTCTAATTAATGAGCAGGAGCTTAGGCTTTCCCAGCCCAAAAGCAGCATCTCAGATAAAACTGGCAGCCTTCCTGCTAACCCCAGCCTCCCTTGATAAACCCCTTTAATGGGCTTTTTAGCATCACCTGAGGCCACATCATTGGCTAACGAGGGGCATCTGTCTGTCCTCCCCTGCTTCCCCGCTGTGGGTGGGGAGAAGCCCATCCATCCATCTATCCGTCCGTCCATCCGTCCATCCCATCCATCTGTGCCCACTGTGGCAAGAGCCATGGGATGGCCCCACATGGCTGCCCCTAACCCGGTGCTGGGTCCCTGGCCATGTCCCCTGGGTATCCCATCTGCGAGGTGCCCTGAGCATCCGCATCCCCAGAAGGGTGGGTGACAGCTGAGCAGCAGCAGATGCCACCAGATGGTCACCGCAACCAGAGACCCTACTAAACCGATAACCAGGAGGGTGCTGGTGCCCCCTCATTTGCTAAGTGATTCCTTGTACCAGTCCTGTGGGGAGACAGGAGTGAGCTCGGGACAGTGGCACTGAGCTCCTGCCTGCAAAGCCCCCGGGACCTTGGCAACGCTGGAGTACCTGCCTCGGTGCTGCCACGACAGCCCGTGGTTGCAATCACTCTCTGGGCTCTCCCCTGAGAGGTGCTGAGCACTCGCAGCTCATCACAGAGATGATTTCTCAGGGGGGCTTTGGAAAAGCAGGCTTGACTTCAGTGCATTCCAAGCCTACTTTCCCTAAGCCCCCGTGAGCCCACCGCTGTGATGAGCTGCGAGTGCTCAGCCTCTCCGCTGTGGGCTGCCCCTCGGCAGCGACAGCCTCTCCCCACCTTCCCCTCTCCGTAACAAATGGCCCAATAGACTGTGTGACAAATAAGAAGTGGTCATGATACCTTTGACTTTAAAGCAAGGGAAGTATCACCCCCCCCATAATGTGATCTACCGTGTCTTTATATCCCCAAGTGTGTCGCCCGCATCGGGGCTGGGGCTCTGATTTAAAATTCTCATGGAAACCAGTCCCCTCATCCAATTACCACGGGGATTTCGGTGCCGGCAGCAGCTGAGCCGCCGGCAGCCTCTGGCACGGGAACAAACCCCACAGGGGACCGGACCCACACCGCTCTGGGGCCACCCCAAAAGTGCCGGTGGGCCCTGAGTTAATTTGCCACCACCAGATAGCCTTGCCATGGGCTGGGTTAGGCTGGGGAAGCACTGGTAGGAGCTGGGAGAGCGGCAAAGGCAAAGCATCGCTCCAGGCGGCGGCAGAGAGCTCTGTGGGTAACATCCCCGGAGATTTCCACTTAGAGAGGGACTAAAATCGCTCTGTTTCGTACTCGAATGCCTGCTGCTCCCAATGCCCCTCCAGCCACACAGGCGGGATGCTCGCTGGTAATCCTGCATCATTTATTTTCATTGGCTGTCAGAAAAAAGTGCCGTCAGAAAACCAATGTTAGCTATGCTGGCTGGCATATAAAATGTTGCTTTAATTGTATTTTATTTGGCAATAAGAAAATAGAAGCTGCAACGCGCCCTCCAGATATTCCCCCCCTCCCATTTAAAATTTCAATTTGGTAATTTTATGACTATGTTTCAGATAAAGCCCAACAAAGCACATTAAAGTAAGAGAAGTGATTTATCCTTCTCAGTGGCACATGATCTTTGGACATATTTCCCAGCCTATAAATATTAAGACAGGGTGGTGTTTTTTTTTAAAAAAAAAGTCTTTTTTTTTTTTTCCCAAGTCAACTGCTATTTTTCAACCAACAAACCCACTATTTTTTTTTCAAACCCTTGTCTCCAGCCTTCTGATCTCTAAAGGCAAAACCAGGGGAATACTGGACACCTGAACCAAAATAACAACTATCACGGAGCAGCTTCATGCCCTCCAGCCCTGGCCTGGGCCTGGGCCTGGGCATTACACCATGTCCTGCAATAATTGTGTGGTTTCAAGGACATTCTCATTTGCAGGGGGATTAGGAGAGTGACTCTTGCACCTTCATCAACTTCCAAAAGAAACAGCACAACTGACTGAACACTGGAATTGGAGGAAGCGGCTGGGTCGTGCTCTGCTTCTCCTGATGCTGACGCCAAGCAGGAGCTCCGTGGACTGGCCACGATTTGGGGTTTCCCTGACCTTTCCCCAGCATCTCCACAAGTCAGGCAGGTGAAACCTTCCAAATTACTGTGATATTTAAAAAACAAACCTCTGCCATCAATATATAAACCTGAGGATTTCTCTGTGCCACCTGGAAGAAAACATTCCGAGTCTTGGCTCACCAGCCTGGCTTGGCTCAGCCTGCCCGGCCAAGCACCACGAACGTCCTTCAGGCATCCTGCAGATTTATTTGCTGGGTGAAATGATCAAACCCCAGCATGGCAGCGATGGCTCCAAAGCCTGGGGTACTGCACGTGGTGCGGGGGGCTCCCGGGAAGGGGTTAACGGGTGGGCAGAGGCAGCACTGGGGAGTTGCTAGGAGACTTGGGGCTTTAGGATGCTGGATGAGATGCTCAGCCAATGGAGGAGTCCTCTGAGGAGTGAAGCTGCTAATTTGGGTTTCATTGATTGCTGAGGGTTAGGGGTGGATATGGGTACAGCTGACCCTCCTCCTTTCCAGCCCTGGACCGATGCTTTCCCATCCTGCTCCTCCAGTTTCAATTAAACCTCTGAATTAATCTCTTGCAATAAACCCGGCCGCTATTGCAGTTTGCTTTGGAATTTATAATCATTTTTTTTCCGGCAAATGTAGCAATTAAACAGAGCGCTCAGGAGGGAAAACCGGGGCTCCCCCAGGCTGCCAGCTGGGATCAGGGTGCCTGGCCCCCACCGAGGTTAGTTTTTACCAGCCAAAAGCCCTTTCAGGGGGCTGCTGACAGCAAAGAAGCCGGGGGAGGCACTGCCACCTCCCGCTCACCTGCATATGCTCCTCCAGATGGCCTGGGCTGCTGCTCTTCATGCGGGAAAAGGTTTTAAATTAAAATCTTGCCTGCGATTTTTGGAGTATTTTTTGGCTGGGCTCCCCCCCTGCCTTGTTTTCCAGAGCTCCAGTTCATTTACCATCATTATGTATAGATGGAGCAGGGACAGGGGGCACAGGGTGGGTTGCAGGCACAGAGCAGGGCTCAGAGGGGTCTCCAGCCTGGGTCCTGCCCTGCAGAGGGGGTCATACACCCCACAGGAGGCCCCTCTCAGGCCGAGGTCAGCCCCTGCTCCCTACAGCCCTCCTCAGAGAATCACTCCTCTCTGCAGAGCCCCTGCTGAGCCGTGCAGCCAGTCCCTCTCATCAGCTCCAACATCCCCCTGTGCCACCAGTCCCTGCCCCACTGGAGGGGCAGGAGGGCTCCCTTGGGTTCTCAGTGTTCTAGACGTCTACCCCTGCAAGATCCAACTAGGATCTGCTCCAAACCAGAGCCTTTTCCCACCCAACACCATTCACCCCATCAAGCATTTAGCCCCCAGATTTGCAGGGATAGGATCGAGGGACTCAGCATTCCCACTGCACCCCGAGCCCAACAGAGGGGCAAGATCCGTCTGGGAGCAGAATCCATCCCCTCCGGGGACTCTGAGATGCCAACTTTTCACAGAAAGAGCGGATTACAGCACATCAGCTCCAATCAATACTCTGCTGAGGCAAAAAGCAAAGGGAAAAGAGGAATAAAAAGAGGTTTCTCAGTTGTGGAGGATCTGGGGGTTTGTTGTGTTTGCAGGGAGAAAAGAAAGCCTGAGAAAGGGCTGAGCAGGAAGGGCGGGGGGGGGCACCCCCCTTTCATAGGGCATCACTGTGGAGTGGGATACTCTGAAACATGGGCAGTGCTAGGGAGAGCACAAGGACAGAGGGTGGGCACAGGGTGGGCACAGGGTGCTCCACCACCACCCAGCTCAGCGGGGTTGACTCCTTCCTCTCTGGACCGTGGCCTCTGCAGCAACCCCTACCCCAGCTCTGGCCACCCGAGTGAGGTGAAAGGTGAAGGAGAGGGTTTGGCAGAGAGAAGAGAGGTGGGGAGATGCTCAGCCCTTGGTCTGGTCCTGCTGAGACCCTTACAAAGAGCAACCAGGTTCAGGACAAAAGAAGGTTTCTTGGAAACCCAAAGATCTTGCACAGGGATGAGCAGAAGAGATGTCCCAGGAGCTGCTGCCAGGGGCCCACTTTTGGCTGCAGCCCAAGACCTCTTTGCTGATAGTTTGTCTCGTTGTCTGAGCTATCGATTCCTCAGTGGAAAGCAAAGGCCCTGGCACAGCGAGTGGTGTCACTAAATGACGGACAGAGCGCTCTCCCCTTGCAGGAGAAGCTCTTTTCCCCAGCAGCCGAAATGGCCTTTCCCCATCAGACAAGGGGACAGAGGAGCCTGCACAGGGTAATAACAGGGATGCGATCTTGGGGACACCCTACACAGGGATCTCTCAGCAGCCAAACTCACAACAGGGAGTGTGGCCAGGAGGGGACCCGGTATGTTTTTGTCACGCCAGATCAGTGGCCCAGAAGAAGACCGGCAAGCCGGGCATCGCAGCGCACTTCCCACGGCTGCTTGGGATGAAGCTCACGCATCTCCTCTGCATTCCGCGCTCTCACCAGCTCAGGGGCGAAGAGCTTTGAAGGAGCTGCCCTTTCATTATTAATATGATGATGATGTCTGACGCCGCGTGTGCGCAGCGACGGCTCTCTGTCTCGGGTGGAACCCTGCCAAGAAAAGCGCGCGCTGGCTCCTTGAGGAGGGGTCGGTCCTCCTCCATCAGCCTTTCCTCCACTCCCAGCACCGCTCCATGTCTCGGGTGGCAAATAACGGAGCGGTTCTGCCCTGTACAGCCCCTCACTGGATTGGATCCATGGGACACTGGTTCTCTTGACACCTCTGGCCCCGTGATGTCCTGGGGTAGCAGACCAAGTGCTGGCTGAACACAATAAGGGAGTTAAAGTGCCGCTGAGCCTTGTCTCATGATGTCCCGTTCTCTAAAGGGTCCTGTGCCCCCTGAGGGGGCACAGAGCCGACGTGAGCCCAGTCCCTGCCTGCCACCACTGCTGCAACTGTGCTCACTGTCTTAGACCACAAAATACAAGATAGCGTCTGATTTATTTTGTTTTAAAGACTCATTTTAGTGCATGGGCCTGGTCTTATGCCGCTTCAGTGGTTTTCTGCCCCTAGGCCAAGCCAAGACCCCCGGGCAGCGTGGGCAGAGCTGGCTCAGGGAGGGGAAACGCTGCCAGGAGCCGCAGCTCCCAGCAGGACCAGCAGCCGCAGCAGCCTGTCGGCAGCCGCACATCAAACCTCTCTCCCGCTTTTGCCCTCGGGCCACAGCCTGAAACATGAATCATCCCCTCCGTCTGCCTATCGATCTGGGCTGGGCTGCTGGCAGAAACCCCCTCCCCTCCCAGCCCGGCTTCTGGCAGCCCCCAGGAGAGGTGGGCTTGTGGCCAGCGGTGCCCAGCCACAGTGTATGCCCAAATCCTTGGGTGCACCGCTGCACCCTGAGCACCCAATCCCTCCTGGCACAGTCCATGGGGCTGGATCGAGAGCCGTGGGGCTGCTGGGGGTGGCAGGGCTGGAGCTATGGGTCTTGACTGGCTGGGGATGCTCCTTCCCGGGTCCCCAGCACAGCAACTACAGCCAGATCCCGTGACGGGTAACATGAGGTGACACAGCTCGGTGCAGATCAATGATGAGCCAGGCCAGCACCCCCACCAGCCCCTGGCCCACCTGAACAGTGTGCATGGGCAGGGGTCACCCTGAGCATCGCTTGGGCTCCCAGAAGCACAGCCCCCTGTGTCATGCAGGAATCCCACCGACCACCATTATCACCGCGGTTCAGAGAGCCACGCGCCAACCTGGCCACTGGGAATGGGGCAGGGACCCCCTGAGCCAGACCCTGCACCCTCATCCAGTGTCAGGGTGCAGCAGGGGCACCCATGCCCCACTCACACAGCCCTGCCCAGCAAGCTCCCAAACATCCCATCCCACACCAGCCTCTGTGATTTGGCTGGGGGTTATGTCAAGGTATGTTGGATTGCAAATTAAACGTCAGCTCGCTGCACGGTCCCAGCTCCATCTGCAGCAAATGAGTTGCTGGACTTGGAGAGTGTCCAGTTGTGCAGCTCGGCGTGCCTAACACCCAGGGCTGACAAGCCACTGAATCACTCCTCCTTGCGCTGCCAGGCCACACGAAGCCAAGATACATTTCTTTTTAATGATAAGTTTTTATTGTTTGGAGTTCAGTGAAAACAGCCTCCCGGGTGCCTGCGGCCTCCTGCTTCCAGGAGAGCCAAGCCGTGCGGAGGCTGAGCCCGGTCGGCGCGGGCACACCAAACACCCCACTGCTGGAATGAGCTGAATGGTCTCAGCTGTAAAGGGAAGTCCTTGAAAACTGTCCACGGGGAAGGAGCTGGGCTGCTGGCCATGAGCATCGCCTGGTAAATCCGCACAACAGCGCCGCAGCCAAAGGCGGGATTTGCACCTGGCTGGGAGACAACGTGCACATGCGGGTACCAACTGCTCGAGCCAACGGCTCTGCTTCCCTCCCCACCCCGGAGAGCCCTTTGGAACCACTTGCTGGCCCAACATACAGCCAGCTCTCCCCAACATGGGGGCTGTATCCTGGAAAGAAGCCACTTCAACCCCTGATCCCCAACACACACAACCTACTACCCCGAACCTTGCTTGGTGCTGCAGGAGGGCAGCCCCCACCCCAAAAATGTTGCACAGGAGCTGCTGGAGAGTCCCAGCCAGGGGTGAGCCCCAAGGACAGAGACCCAGAAGGAGGGGCCCAGAGCAAACCTCCAGCCCCATTGTGCCACTTGCCCAGGGAACAGCCCTGTGCCGCTGGAGAGGGAGTGTGCAGGGGGGTTGCAGGCCCTCATCCTCTCCCTCCAGGAGGTTTCCTGGGGGCTTCTCAGCATCGAGAAGGAAGCCAGCCACCTCCCAGCCAAATTAACAGAGGACTGAGCCATCGCTGTGCTCATGATGCTCCTCTGAAGCTCTTAGCAAGGCTCCCGCCCGCAGGTCAGACAAGCGGCAAATAAAAGATTTAAGGGAGGTGCCGCAAAGGTACGGGAAAGAAAAAAAACATCCAGGACTAGAGAGGTGGTGGGAAATCAGGCTGAGGAGGACCAGCACCGCTGCTCTGGGCTGGGAGCACTGGGGTTTGGCCATGGCACCCCACTACTAGCTCCCAGTGATGCTCCAGTGGGCATTGGTATGACCCCATGTGCTGGAGGGCCCGGCTGCTGCCTCCCCCCAGCCCACACCAGCTTTTCATCATGCACTGGGTTTTGCTAAGAATCCCCCAGCACTTTGGCTACCCTTGGGCACAAAGGTTTGGGGTGGCTGGGGGGGCGTGATGCCAATGCCCCCCCTCTGCCCATCCTTGCCCACTGGCAGGACCGAGTCCCTTCAGTGTCAAGTGCTGAACTGGGCACTGTAGCTTTGGAAAGTGGGTGAAGGGGTCCCTGGGGCACTCACCCCCACCTGCCCTCCTGTAACATCCCCGGACCCACTGGCACCAATCCCTGCCTTACCTGCTGCCGCTCCTCCAGCTGTGCTACCACATCTGGGCAGCTGCGGAACCCCGGGACAGGAGGATGGAGGGCTCTGGAATGACTCCGGAGCCTCTGGGGCTGCCGGCGGGGCGCACAGGGCAGTTCCGAGGAGGCCGGGGACAGTCTCCGGGGGCATGGCCGGGAGGTGTCCCCGGAGCAGAGCCGGGGAAGCCCCGGGGCGGGGGGACACACACAAGCCGTCACGGAGCTGGGGGGCGGCNCAGGGGCCAGCCGGGGGTCCCACCGAAGCTCCTCACCTGTTCCCCCCAGCGAGCTTTTTTCCTGGGTGCAGCCCGGCGGGGTGAGCTGCTCCCCCAGCCCCTGCCGTGTGGAACCCCTCGGACTATCTCCCTTTGCCTCCCCCTCCCATCCTCTCTGCAAATTATTGAGTTATTTATTTGTGGCCAGTGGTCCCTCAGGCTCCAGGACCGGAGCTGTCCCTCAGCCAGACAGCGGGTGATGCTCTGGGGCTGCCACACACACCTCTGATGAACGGCGGTTTTTAAACTGCTTAAATAACCCTTTAAAAGGGATTTGGCATCTCAGATCCCTGCTGCAGCCAGAGCTATCCCTCTTGGCTCAGGGACTCACAACCCTTTGGCCTTCTCTTGAACCTCCAGGCCCCTCCCTGGTTTTAAGGGGAGCAGATGGCATTGCGGTGGGGTGCGACAAAGCGGAGGCAGAGCCTGTGGCGATGCGCGGGGTTCCGACACGTGCCGGAGCCTGTTTGCCCATCCTGCCGCACGTGTGCCAGCTCTTGCAGGCCAGCGGGCAGGGAGCGGGCAGCTGCCCGGCCTCCAGCCGCCCAGTGCCAGGGAGCAGGTACGGAGGGAAGCGTGGGCATGTCTGGGTGGCCAGGGCCCTCTGGGTGCTGGCAGGGCAGGAAGGGAAGGGGTGCGAAGTGTGGACAAGCGCGTCTGGGAAGAGCTGAGGGGGCGAAGCGAGTCTCTGATGGAGCCTGAGTCAAGGGAAGGATCCAAGAGCTGGCAGTGCACCCCAGCGCTGGGCGGGGATGGGGGTCCCTGTCCCCTTCCCATCCGCAGCAATGAGAGAAAGGGACTTCTGTCCGACTTCTCCCCTCTGCACACCCTTTTCCCCAGTCAGCCCATCCATACTGAACAGCTTCCTCATGTCACTGGTGAGGTGCTCAGAGGTACAAGAAGCCCTAAACCCCCCCTCCCTTTCCTCTCCAAGAGAGAAACCTTGCTCTCTTCTCACCTTCCCAGCCGAGCTGCCTGCTTGGTGTGCAGCCCCTCCACGCAGGGTCCAAGCAATGCCATGCAGCTGGAGCCACTAGCTGTCCAGCTTTGTCCTTCCCCCCCCCCGCGGCCCTGAGGATGAGCTGGCCAGGGTGGACACAGCCCCACTGTCTGTATGATGCTGGACAACACAACCGGAGTACGGGGCTGGGCAACGGAGCCGGTGGTTCGCGCAGGGGGTGGCGAAGAAGGCACAGAGTTTGCTGTGCAGCCAGTGCTGGGCTCGCAGCTCCCAGCTCCCGTAAGCTCCAGTGGAAATCCGTCCCAGCCTGCCTGTGTGCTCACCCGCGAAGCCGGCTCCGGTGCTCTTGCCAGTTCTCTCCTCTCCGCTCGCCGAGCCGCAGCGCGTTCCGTGCTGGAGGAGCGGTACCGGGCACAGGCAGGCTTTCCATAACGGAGGAGAGCAGGTAATGGGAGCGGGATTCAGTTCAGCCTCCTCTGTGCCTGTGGGGAGCGAATGAACCGCGGCGTTAGTCTCTGAAAGGGTGCAGGGAGCGGCAGGGTGCGGGGTGTGTGTGCAGACCCTGCCCCAGAGTGAGCAGGGCTGGGACCTGCAGCCCTGAGCGAAGCCGAGCAGCAGCAGCATTGCTGGACAGGCAGGGAGGGTGGAGAGGGACAAGGGCAGTATGGGGCAAAGCAAAACGAGCTGCTTGAGCAACTCTGGAGTGAGCAATGGCTTGGGGGTGAGGTGGGGAATTGGCCTTGGCTGCCCTGAGTCTCCTTCCAGGCTGGGTGGACCCCATCAGAAAGGTGGGGGCACCTGGACTAAAGTTTGCCTCAGCTGCTGAGCTTGGGGGGATGCACAGCACGGTGAGCACCTGCCTCTGAAGTGCAACCAGGATCTTGGATCGTACCCGGCTGAGGGCACATCTCAGGAGGAGAGCACCCAGAGGGAGCTCACCCAGGGCTGCCCATGATCGCTGCCCACTATCCCACAGCATAGAGCTTGCCTGGTGAGCCAGCAAAGCGCAGCAGCTTTGGCAGGAGCGAAGAGCACCTCCTCCTCAAAGAGCATCTCCCACGGCCGAGCTCTGTCTCTCTTGCCGCCTCTCTCCATCAGTGCTCCCAGGGGACCAGCCCACCCAGCTCTGCTCCCAGTGCCCCTGGGACAAGCCAGCTCGTGTCCTTCCCTCGCTGTAGGCTGCATGTGCCAGAGCTGCTGTCTTTCATGCCCAGCAGAGCCACTCACCTGTCCAGCTGGCTGAGGAGCCTGGAGGATGCTTGGAGGGGATATGATGGGCACAGGCGTTGCAGGGCTCCACAGCCCCGGGGTGCAGGGCAGCGCCCAGGCTGCTTGTGCAGCGTGGCTGGGATATCGAGGACCAGCCTCCATGGGGCACAGTGGCCAAGCATAGAGGTACTGTCTGAGCCAGAGCAGGACGCGGAGAGCCCAGCTCAGTTTTGCACTGGGAAGGCAACAGTGTCTTGGTACCTGCCTGGGGATCCCTCCTGAGCTCCATCCCCAGCTCCAGAGAAGGTTTGAGAGTGAAGCTCCACTCAGCCCGAGCACCTCCCAGCCTTGCAGTTTCTGCTCTCCTCCTTAGGAAGGAGTGATTTGGAGACATAGGGACCTCTAGCTCGATGGATGTCCCCAGGGGGGTGTCAATAACTGGGGCAGGGGGATGTCCTGCAGCTCTCTGAAAGCCTTGGCAAGAAGAACCAGGAGCCTGAGGCCATGCAGCAGAGAGCAGAAACCACTGGAGCCACTAGAGCCATAATGGGGCAGGAGAAGTGTCTGCAGAGCCCCATGCCAGGAGCTGGGCATATAGCTGCAGGGCTGCTGTGCTGATGGGGGGTTGGGGGGGACCCCCAGCCCAGTTTGGAGCGTTGCTGGTGTTGCTGGCTGAGTGTTTCCCTCCTCTCCCCACTGCAGGTTGCCAGGTAACACAACCTGCCAGCAAAATGCCGTGGGACTCGTAAAGCTACCGCTGCTCGGGATCTCATGGTCACAAGCAGAGGTGGCTGAGTACAAAGGGGATCAGTCTCTGGTTCTTGCCTCAGTTCTCAGTGCTGGCAGGAGGGCAGTGATGCTGGAAAACAACTGGATGCAGCTCCCAGGCATAGCTGCAGGACTTTGGTGTGTTAAAGCCTGGTTGGGATTTGCGTAGCTGTGGGAAACGGAGCATCGGCCATGCACGGCTCTGTTCCTGAAACCCTTAATGCTCAGACAGGTTCCTCGGCCATCGCAGCCCATCTGCGTCCCAGGGGACACGGCTCAGGCTGGGGACATCAGCAGTGTGCGGGACAGGAGGGCACAGTGCCGAGGAGCTGAAGGGGCTGTGATAGCTGGGATAGCCGTGGGGAGACAGTCCCTGCTCAACACATGGATCTCAAATCACCTGATGCTGGCCTCTGGTCAGCAGCCATCCCTCCTGTCACTTCTGCACTCGCAGGGAGCTGAGTGGTCGGGTTGAGCCCAGGTCCTGGGTGTCCACATGAAGGTGCCAGCGATACGAATCTCCCACCTCCATCTGCCACCATCCCGCCGCTCCTGGGTACCCTTCATGCCCCCAAGCCAGAGCTCCATATCTGTAAACAGAGAGTAAACTCCTCAACCTGCCAAAAGCTCCCCTTCTTGCCTTTGACATCTCCTTTTAACACACACCGAGGGGCTGAGCCCAGGGCTGTCTCTTCACAGAGGTGCCCACAGGGTGGCTTCCTGCTCAGCCCAGTGCCATTTGCATCTCCAGTCTCATTCCAAGGGTTGGGGAAGAAACCCAGAGCATCCCCCATGGCCGATGGGGCTCCCTGGACCCTGGCTAGCCAAGCCCACCACAGCAGGGGTCACCTTAATGCAAATGGTTGCAGGAGGATGAATGAAATGAAGGATGCTTGAAGGAAGGTGTCACTCCAGATAGATGTGCACAGGAGGGGACAGGGCCTGGGAAATCTTTGCAGATGCAGCAATTTTCCTCTCGTTTCTTGGGAAAGTAGTCTTTGTCTCTCCGAATCTGCAGTTTTCTGGCAGCCCTGCAATTCCTTGTGACAGCCATGGCTGGGGTCAGGGGAAAATCACAGCCTCTGTCCTGCAGGTGTAATGAGAAGGGGAGGTGGCAGGGGGGCGGGGGGTGGCTTAGCCCGGGTGGCAGCTCCCTCCCTCTGTGCTGATGGCATCGGCACTTCATGCTTTGCAAGGAGAAAAGGCTCTTGGTGTGCGCAGAGCAGCTCCTGAGGGCTGAGCCGATGCATTCCCGCAGCAGCAGAGCTGCTGGAGGGGCTTAGAGGGGTTGGAAACCTTTCTTACAGCAACTTCCCCTCACTGGGAGGCTCTGGAACAGGTCTGAGGGCTTTGGGAACAGCTCTGCTCCCCTCTAGGAGGGCACAAAGGGGACAGGGACATGTGGCCTCCCCGCCACAGCTGGGAGATGCTCCATGAGGAGCAGAACCCTGCGATGCTCAGGAAGACATAGACCCAGCATCAACCCACAGCCTCCCCTCGCTGCTGAGGGCAGCCCCTGCCTTCCCTCCCCTCCTTGCTTTGCCCATGGTCCCCTCTGGGAGATACAAAGTGGGGTTTTCCCTTTTTTCTCCCCATATTTGTGCCCCGGGCACCAGGGAGCCCCGCACGCACCTCCCGAGGAGCCAGAGCCGCTCCAACTGAGTATCACCACTTTAAATAAAACATGCCAGCGGGAGCTAGGCGGCCGCCGCGCCTTCGCTCTCTTTATTATTTCATACCTCCAGCTCCCAGGTGGGTTCAGAAGCTTTGCTCGCTGAGCGCTCGCCCGTGGCCTCTATATCCCCGGAAGAACCACAAAGCTCCCCAAAGTCCCCAAGTCCCCTCCTACTCCACTACTCCAATGTCCAACATCGGCCTTCTTCGTTGTTGGACCCCCCCCGACCAAGGCCCATGAGGGTTTGAACCCACCTCTTGGATGAAGAATAGTGGGATGGGTCCGTCGGGATGGGTCCCGATGGTGTCGGTCTCTCTGTTGGCAGAGGATGAGCTGCGGGTACATCCTGTGCACCGTCCTGCTCTCGGTGGCCGTCCTCCTGGCGGTGACGGTCACAGGGGCCATCCTCTTCATGAATCACTACCACACGCCCGTCACCGAGTCGCCCCCCGTCATCAGCACCAACCCCGAGGAAGCCAACGCGCTGGTCACCATCGAGAAAGCCGACAGCTCCCGCATCAACATCTTCATCGACCCCAACTGCCCCGACGCGGCCGGCACCTTGGGGCGCCTGGAGGGGCTGCAGACCTCCCTGCTGCGCACCGTCACTGACCACGATGCCGAGGCCAAGGCCACCAAGAGCCAGCAGAAAGCCCTACTGGTCACGGTGGCGGATGAGGTGGCCAAGCTGCTGACGCACGCCGTGCAGCTGCGCACTGACTGCGACGGCCTCAAGAAGGGGCACAGCGCCATGGGGCAGGAGCTCAGCGCCCTTCAGGGAGAGCAGGGCAGGCTCATCCAGGTGAGCTGGGGCTGGGAATGCCACACGGTGCTCCCTGGGGGACAGAACCCCCCGTGTCCCCACATCCCTGGGGACTTGGCTGCTTGTCGCCCTTACCTACCACGTCCAGGGGAGATCTCCAGCACAAAGAACTGAGGTTAAAGTGGGTGCTTGGGAATTGCAAGTTAGGAAGCACAGCTTCAGCCCAACTCTTCAGCTGCCCGCATCTTGCTGCCAAACGGCCCCGCTGCCAGTGAGCTGGGTGTGCAGCCTCCCACGTTGCAGGTCTCTTGGCTCTGGGTCCAGTTGAGGGGCTCCGAGCAGAGCCAAGCACAGCAGAAGACCATCCCAAGGGCAATTTATGCAGCAATCAGCCTCCCCTTATTTACAGTCCAAAAATTTCCCACCTGATGAGCTGTGTTGAAATGCTTACGTGGGCATGCCGGGTGTCTGCTGGGCATGGTAGCAAGGCCTGGGGCACAGCTGGATGCTCAGCTCTGTGCTCGTCCCTCCTGGTGCTCATCTCCCTCCGGCCGGAGCTGCTCGATCCCCGCTGCTTCGCTTCACTCCCCATCCTGCTGCTCTGCCACAGCCACCCCATGTCACTCGCCTGGGCTGGGTCACCTCAGGGGACGGCGGAGAGCCGGCGGCTGTCTCAGGACACGGCTATTCCTGCCACCCCCACGATCCTGTCCCTTGCCCAGAGATGCCCTGTATCCCACGGGGTGGCGGCACCGACGCACCCAAGTTCAGGGATTTTTCAGCCCCCTTGGCAATAGGCGCTATTGGGACCCTGCCTCTGGGGCCAAAATGCACCGGAGATGCCATGTGGGATCTCCTCTGGCTTTTATGTCCCCATCTGGTCCTCACTAGCCTGTACCCTGGCAGGGAGCGTCGCTGCCCACAGGAGCTTGGGGAGCTCACAACAGCCTCACAATGGGGTGGTCAAGGGGCTGGGGCATGGAAGAGGTTTAACCACATTTAACCAAATTTCCTTGCCCCCTCACGTGTCCCCCACCCACAGCTGCTCTCGGAGAGCCAGACCAACATGGCTCGGCTGGTGAGCTCCGTCAGCGACGTCCTGGACACGCTGCAGAAGGAGCGTGGGGGTGTTCGGCCCCGGCTCAAGGCTGACCTGCAGCGAGCGCCGGCCAGAGGAGCACGGCCCCGGGGCTGCTCCAACGGTGAGACAGTGTCCATGTCCTCGTCTGTCCTTGAGCAGCCCCAGGCACACCCCTCTCCTCTTGGCAGGTCTCTGCTTAAGAAGGGAGGGAGACAACCATCTGCGATCGGGTGAAACCACCCTGGAGAGGGGATGTAATACAGTGAGGTGCTGGCAAAGAGGTGGGGGAGATGGGGCAGGAGAAAGATGGAAAGTTGTATCCTAGAAAGGGTGTTTCTCACCACAGTGTCCCCAGTTGTCCATAAACCAGTGTGCAAATGCAGCACATAAAGGCACTTCACACTCCTGCAGACCAACCCGCTCCCCACGCGGATGGAGCTGGGGCAAAAGCAGAGCCAAAAGCACCCACTGGTCTGAATTGGGGTGCAGACGGCAGCACTGCACGGGATCGTAATAAACAGTCACGATCCTCATCATTTGGTTAAGATGAAGCTGAGGAAGACTGTCCTGGGGCTGCGAGCTCGTGCCCACGCTCTGCCTGCGGCTGCCTCTGGGCATCGGCTCCCTCCTCCCCGGCCAAGTCCCAGCCTGCCCTTGCCGTCACATGAGGACATGGGGTCGGTCCGTGCCAAGGGGGGGTCCCCGCAGTGGCTGCATCCCCCCAGGCACCGCTCGCCCTGAGCATCGGAGGAGAAAGGAGAGAAAGAGCAAAGCAGCACCGAGCTGCCAGCTAGAGCCAGCAGCAAGGTTGAGAGCCTGAAAGAAATGGCAAGACATTAAATTAGATCATTAATTAATTAGCTTTCCTTTTGTTCCACCCCATCCCAATGCCACGCTGCAGGCTCCCGGCCCCGAGACTGCTTTGACATCTACGCGAGTGGACAGCAAGAGGATGGTATTTACTCCATCTTCCCCACGCACTATCCCTCCGGCTTCCAGGTCTACTGCGACATGACGACCGACGGGGGCGGCTGGACGGTGAGCGGCCGACGCGCTGGGGGCCGCTGGGCGACGCCACCGCTGGCCACGGGTTGTCCCTGTGCCGGGATGCCAGGGGTGGGAGATGTCACTCTTGGCGCTTGGACGTGTCATTGGGATGTGGGATAAATGCTTATGAGGGCTGGCTGGGCACAGGGTGCTTGGTCCTCTGGGGACGCAGGTGAACACTAGCTGTGCTGGCAGCATCACTAGAGCTGCCCAGTGCTGCCAGCTGGAGCCCTGAACTGGAGCCCAGCGGCCCTGCTCCGAGCTTGAGGAGCTCGGCTGGACTTGAAGGGTGGTATAAGGCAGGGAGTTGGATGCCACGGATGGAGTTTGTCCTTCTCGGTGGGGACGGTGCCCAGCTCGGGCACAGCGTAGCCGCGGTTGTGCCATGGGGTGAACGGCTGCACTTCGCCTTGTCCTCGTGGTCCTGCTGAGGTGGTGCTGAGGCTCAGGATAGACCCCAAACCCAGCACGTTTCGCCTGGTCTAACAAAGGGGTGCCTGGGGCATCTCCAGCGCCACACTGATTCACTCACTCCCCGGCTGCCCTGTCCGATTCGCTTTGCTGCAGTGGCTACAACGGCCCCATAATCACAGTAATGGGGGCAGGGAGCAGGGGGGGGATGGGGCAGAGGCAGTGCTAGCAGCCCAGAGCCTAGAGACTCCCCGTGCCCCAAAGGCCCTTTGGGCATGAGGAGCCCCTACCCTGGAGGGCATCGCTTGGGATACTGGCAGGGCAGAGAGGGGGTCCCAAAAGCTGGGAGGGAGAGGGGAGGCTTATCAGGAGGGGTGGGCAGGCAGCTTCTCCCCCGAGGATCTGTTGGGTGAGCCGAGTCGGCCAGCACCCCTCCAGCTGGGTGCTCTAGGAAACAAATCCCCACGATCTGATTCCCCTAAGCAGCTTTGAGTGGTGCCAGGAGGGAGCTTAGCCCCCCTGCCCTCGGGGGCCTGATGAGCCTTCAGCCTCGGTCTGCCCAGAGCCCACCCCTGGCAGGAGCGACCTGTCGTGCACAGGTTGGTACCAGCAGCTCCAGTGGGGAAACTAAGACACGGCACAGCCCCAAGGGACCTCAGCTCCTGGAAGGCTCTCAGAGGGAAAAGGGAGGACCCCACTGGCTCCCCAGGGCGGGAAGGGTCCTTGCAAACCCCGCGCACAGTCTGCACAGCCTCCGCCAGCCCCAGCCGTGCTCGAGTGCTGCCTGAAGAGCAGCCCAAGGTGATTAGCGAGACACTCAGAGGCTTATTTAAAGCTGCTGCAGATGGGAGGGCCACGGCTGGGCTGGGGAGGGGGCAAAGCAAATGATTTTACACCCAGCAGCACGGTGGGAGTGGGGCTGGCACGACGCAGCCTCGCAGCCGGGCACCACCACGGCTCCGTCCTGCCTCGACTAGGGCAGGGCATTCAAACTTGGCACCGAATCCTGGCATTCTAGAGATGGATGCATCCAGAGCAGGGCGAGGTGCGCTCAGCCCAGGCTCCCATTTCTCAGGGCTGCTCTGCAGCAGAGGCTCTCAAACGTACCTCGAGTTCCTTGGGGTGCAGGGGGTGTCTCAGCCATCTCCTCGGGGGCTGGGGGGTCCTTGGGGTGCTGGCTCACTCCAGATAAGCCATGGCATGGCTGGGCGGCTGTGGTGCAGAGCCTGGGAAATTCCCCTCCTCCTCTGGAGCGATTACTCCTGACATTTGGGCTTATTTGCATGTGGGTGGGTGGGTGGAAGCGATAGCAGCAGCTGAATCAATTTTGACTCGGGAGCTTGGGAGCTGCTGAGCTAAGCCTAAGCCTGCATGGATGGCTTAGAGACTATGGAGAGCAGGGCAGGATGAAGAGTTCCCCCAGTGCTCCATTGGGGAGAAACCCATCTGAGGTTACTCACCGGGTGCTGCTCCTCATCCCCACGGCGTGACCCTGTCCGCTGGTCAGAAGCAGGGTCCCTAGTTGTTCCCCATCCTCTTCCTCAGGAGTCTGAGCAAGGCCCAGCCCTCGCCTGCACCGTGTTGAGCGGTTGTACCTCTGGGGCTGATTTGCTGCCTGTTCTGCAGAGTCTAAAAGCAGAAAGGTGGCAGAGAGGGCAGCCAGCAGCGTGCCCGTGCAGGGCAGGGTGACACAAAGGCAAAGAAACGTGGGAGGGAAGAGGCAGGGAACTCCCAGCACAGCCCTCAGCCTGTTTTGTCCCCAACTCGGGTCCTGGCCGCCAGCAGCGGGCTCTGGCAGTTGGCTGAGATGTGGGTCCGGGTCAGTGCCCGCCGGTGCCAACGGGAGCAGCCGTGTCCCGCGCTCAGCGCCGATTTTAATTGCAATGACTTGCCTGGGTTGACGCAAACCTCCCGGCAGCGCCGGGCTGCGGTCATGTAATTGCCCAGCCTGCCCCTGACCCCCCACTTTGACACTCACCTCCGGCACTTTATTAAAGTAATAATGGGATGACGGAGGGCGGAGGAGGCTCCACATCCCCGGAGGCCTGAAAAAGTTTCTCCTTCACGTGCTGTCAACTCGGGAAGTCTTTGCAAACGCCCCACACTCCTCCCAGTGCCCCGAGTCTGCATCGCTGCTCAGCTGGGGCAAAGCCCCCCTAGGATCAGCATCTCAGCCCTGTAATCAACAGTGCGGTGACAGCTCCGGCCACCTCAGCCTCATTTTCCACGTACACCCTGTATTGGGAAGTGGTGGGAAAGCCGAAAGATGCAGAAGAAAGGGCTGCGTGGGCAGGACGAGGGCTGCGGTGATGTTAAGTGACAGTTTCCAGTTTCATGAGCACCTGCCATGCCAGGGACGCTTGCGGGGACGGCTTTGCCCAGCCCACTTGTCACCCTCTGGAGAGGTCCCACTGGTGCAGGCTGGGTCAGGGGGGGTGTCAAGCAGACACTGATGTGTTTACACACGTGCTGGGGTAAGCCGAAGGCAGCGGGTGAGAAGAGCCTGGGAAGACACGCGCTGTTTCCGAAAGATGTGGTTTATGTGTCACCACAGACATGGATGAGACACTTCTGCTGGCGGGGACAGGCAGGAGCAGACGGGTCCCGGGTCAGGCGGCGCTGCCGGCTGTGGGGGTCGCAGCTATCACCCGGGATTGGCACTTCCCGGAGACAGGCTCCTGCGATACTCCGAGTTTGTCTTCTCTGTGGCTGAGCCCAAAGATGGTCTCCTCACTGTGATGTGGGCTCAGAGGAACATGGCGGTGCCAGCGTTGCCAAAAACCTCACCCAGAGTTCGACTGCTGTGATGGCAGAGAAACGACGGCTGAGCATCTCCCCAGGCTGGGGCTGTGGTGGGGTTTTGAGCCCACTGGGGGTTTGATGGGGGCTGGCATTAGGGGGCTGCAGGGAGAGGGAGCAGAGCCCTCCCTCGCTGCCAACGCCACAGGCACAGGAGCCTGTCCCTGCCCCGTGAGCTCAGCGCGACTCGGGGAGGCAGAGAGCGAGGGAGATAAATATTTCAGTCTTGCCTTTAAAGAAGGGAAGGAAATCCTTTTTGCTTAAGAGGGGGTGATGCATATTTGATGAGGAGGAAAAGAGCAGCGCGGCAGGGCTGGGAGCATGGCGGCGAGCCTGCGGGTCACCGGTGCACGCAGCATCCCAGTACCAGGGGCGAGGAGGAGGTTCCCATGTCCCTGCCGGCACATGGGAGAGGTGGGTGCATGAGTGGGGAGGGATCACGTGTGAGAGATGATGAGGATGGAGAAGGAGACGTAGGAGGACATAGGACCTCTAGCACCTGCCAGTCCTCCCAGCCCAGTTTTAAGCCCCTTGGTGTTGAGCCTGGTAGGCAACGGGGCACCGAGAGTTCCTCCAGTGCCCGGGGTGATTGCTGAGCTGTGCCGAGGCCCGACGAAGGGAGATGTGCCCCTCACGCTTCCCTGGGCTCTGCTCAGGCAATTGGCCTCTTTACAACCGCGGGTCAAAGCCGATTAAGAGGGAGCATTGGTGCTGCTTCTGCCGCCTTTCCTGCACGGCAGCACTGGAGCCAACATTGGCCAGGGAAAATCAGCTTTGGGCCGCCGTCCAGCCACACCACCCCCCTCTCCCAGCAAGCCCAAAGAAAGCCCCTTTATAGGGGTTTAACCGCAGCTTCTCAAGTGCTCAACACAGGGATAAAAATTAAGGGTCTAATTCTAGAAGGTAAGTACAGCAGGATCAGAGCCGTGCCGTGCCGAGGAACGCGCCAGAGCCCTCTCTGGGCATCCCCAGCCCCAAAAGTGCCTGCCTGGTGAAGGAGCATCCCCGCAGTGGAGTAAAGCACTGAGCTTCCCGGCTAGTGCTGGGAATCAGTGGCATTGCCGGAGCCTGGGGTGCTGGAAGTGGGGTAATCGGGCTCAGCAGCACAACCCAGCCCTGAAAACAGGGGGCTGTGGCCCCTCGGGTGCCGGTGCACGGATTAGCTGTTCCTAAATCACTGAGCACCCTGTCACCTGCCCTGGCCATGGGAGCGTGGCACTTGGTGGCAACCAAACAGGCTGGCTCAGCCAAGTTTAATGCAATTAATCCAGGGCTGGAGGCTTAATTAAGTTCAAATGGTCGGACACGGAGCAGCATTTTCTGGATCACTGTCAATAAATCAAACCCAAAACTGGATAAACAGGGATGGAACACAGAGAGCACGATATGCCGATGAGCAGATGGAAGAGAAAAAGGGAAAGGCTCCAAGGAGAAAAGCTGCTCTGAGCCCCAGGGATCTGGCCAAGATCTGGGGCTCTGCTGGAGTTGGGGCGGTCGCTGCCCCACAGTTAATTTCTCTGGGAGACTAACAAGGCCATCACAGAAATGATGCCTGATAATGGGGCAGAGGATCCAGCGAAGGATTTTATCTGAACCACCTCATCCATCCCTGGGAGCTGGCAGACGATGATCCGGTATTTCCCTGGGGATCTGCTCACGGTGTCCCCGTGTAATTACTGAGTTGAAAGGGTTTAATTTGCACCCATGTTTCATCAGGTGGCAGCAGGGAGGGGTGGGCAGCACAGTGGGGAGCAGGGCAGCTGCTCGGGGCACACAGGCTCGGAACAGCCCCAGGCCTGACACCCTGTGTGTCTCCCCAGGTGTTCCAGCGGCGGGAGGACGGCACCGTGAACTTTTTCCGTGGCTGGGAAGCCTACCGGGACGGCTTTGGGAAGCTGACGGGAGAGCACTGGTTAGGTGCGTGGGGCTGGCAGCGCTGCAGGATGGCAAAGCCTGGGGTCCTCCAGTCCCCCTGGGGAGGTCCAGGGTTTCCTTTGCAAAGGGAAGGACACCGAGAGCCCCTTGGCCAGCGCTCACATCCCAGGAGTGAGGACCTGGGCAGGCGGGGAGGGGACTGGGCAGCTGCCCAGGGGCAGGGAAGCGATGGGGCTGTTTGCTCACGAGCTCAGCACGTGCTGCGCAGCAATAACAGAGCGAGGACTGGAGGGTGAGACTTGCTCCCTGTCCCACCCCAAACTCCCTCCCCAGGGACCCCCGACCACCCCATCCCCGCCGGGGTCCCCGCACTCACCCCCTCCCTCTGCCACAGGGCTGAAGCGGATCCACGTGCTGACGGTGCAGGGCAGCTACGAGCTCCGCATCGACCTGGAGGACTTCGACAACGGCACCGCCTTCGCCCACTACGGCAGCTTCGGCGTGGGGCTCTTCTCCGTCGACCCCGAAGAGGATGGGTACCCCATATCCATCGCCGACTACTCGGGGACGGCAGGTAGGGTAGCAGGATAGGGGGACACGCCTGGTCCCACAGGCCAGGGGGAGCCCACGGCCACCAAACCATCTCACTGGGGTGTCAGTGATTTCCTTCAGTACCGGTGGTGGTGCTGGTGCTGTGACTTGGGGTTTGCATGGTGAGTGACCCTGAATGCCCTGCACATCACCGAATGAACCCCACTGGGGAGTCCCCCAGGGTGGGAAACATCCCAAGGGCAGGGTGAAGGGCAAGAAGGGCCCATCAAGTCTCCTTTCCCCTGGGGCAGGTGACTCCTTCCTGAAGCACAATGGGATGAAGTTCACCACCAAGGACCTGGACAATGACCACTCGGAGAACAACTGCGCGGCTTTCTACCATGGCGCCTGGTGGTACCGCAACTGCCACACCTCCAACCTCAACGGGCAGTACCTCAAGGGCCACCACAGCTCCTACGCTGACGGCATCGAGTGGTCCTCCTGGACCGGCTGGCAGTACTCCCTCAAGTTCACCGAGATGAAGATCCGGCCTGTCCGGGAGGAGAATTAGCTGGATGGCATGAGGTTCCCCACCCTGCGTCCACCCCCTTGCCCTTCCCCAACACCCCATAGCCCCATCCCCCCTGCTGCCACCCTCCTCATCCTGCCAAAGGGCTGGCCCATCTTTGAGGGGTCCCTGGGGAGCACCTGCCCCTGGCAAGGGTGGCTTTAGCTCCTGAACACCCACGGACATCACTGGACCTTGGCTTTTCTACTGCCACAGCTCCTCTGCAGCCAAAATGGGTCTGCTGGCCAGAGCGTGACCCACGGCTGGTGCTCACGGCTGTGGCCGAGAGGGCAACAGGGATCTGGGGAGCGGTGCCCAGCAGGGTCCAGCAAGGAAGAGAAGGAGCTGCCTGGAGGAAGGAAGGGATGCAGCAGTCCTGGCACTCTTGGCACCTCCGCTCATCTCCACTTTGGGCACAGACACCCAGCAGTGGCCTCGTCAAGCTGGCAAGGGACTGAGAGACCCTCACTGTGGGGAGCCCCACACTCCACAGAACCCCCAGGACTAGGACAGGGCTGCTGCTCCATGGTTCCAGCTCACCCCATGGTGCTACTGGTGATGGGGAGGGCTCGGCTGGGTTGCAGCCCATGCAGGTGCCCGACCGTGCCGGTGATTCCTTCTCCTGCCCACGAATTGCTCGCCTTTCCCTCTGCAAGAGCAATGCAGCTGGAAAGGGACAAGTGCGAATTCCTTCCTCACCACTGTCCCTGTCCTGGCTCCTGGAGCATGTCAGCAGGTCAGGACACCCCAAAACAAGCCGGTGCCATGCCGTAAGGACGCACACTCAGGATGGAGCATGGAGCTGGACAAACTGGGAGCACAGCAAGGAGGAGGAGGTGAGGAAGGCTCTGCCTGCATTTTGCAGCTCCTCCCTCCCAACCAGACCCACTTGGATTCACGTCAGACTTTCCCCATCCAAAAGGCGTGACCTTCCCCAAGACCCTTGCCTTCGGACAGCACACCCACGTACCCCCGCACAAGCCCCCTCCACTCGCTCCCAGCCTGCAGAACCCGCATTCATTTTCACCCAGGATGAGCCTGGCTCTGGCTCGGCACCTGCAGATATTCAAAGCCTTTCATTTCTTCAAATCTCATTAAGGTTTTGCAAAAAGAAGCCCTGAGTGGGGCTTAGCATCTGCAGGGCCCTGATAACTGGGTGGCAGGCGATGCCTCGTGCCAGCCGACCCAAGGAGGAGATGCCACGGGGTGTGGGGCTGACTTCTCCCCCTGGCTCCTTAGAAGGACTCAAAAGGGGGATTTTGTCAAAAAAATAACCACAACAAAACCCAAGCCTGAGTGGGCTGTGTAGGAAGAGGGAGGGGGGACAGCCAGGACTCTGCCACGTGATTTACATATCATGAAAATGATTTTCTGCCTGTGCTGTAGCAATGGGGAGCAGAGGCCCTGCTCCGGGCCCTGGCCCCAGGAAACACCATCGGACGGACAGACTGCCTGAGGAGGCAGGAAACTCGTGCTGTCCCCATTTCCAGGGTGCTTAAAGCACAGGGAGATCAAAGGCTCATCTTCTCAGCTGTGGCAGATTTGTACTTCCCTGTCCACTTGTTTTTTTTAATCTTTCTCCACCTTGGATCCTGGACATGCCCTTTTGCCTGTGAGGGTCTCCATCTGTCTATCTTGCCAGGAAAATGGGGACAAAATGCATTGGGGATCATGACAGTGTTCCCTCTGCCAGAGACGTTTATTGGAGCCCTCGGGTGAGGACTTGCTCCGAGCGCAGGCACTGGCTCTACCCGCTCTGTCCCTGCCCGGAGCAACCGGCCAGCCTGGCTTCTTGAGCGATGGGATTTGGGGGAGCTCAATGGTGGCATTTCCCAGCCAGCACAACAGCAGGAGCTCCTGACCACTTCCAACAGGCTTCACATGCCCACCAGCCCGCTCTGGAAAGGGTCTCAAGAGATGGGGAGCACAAAACCCGCCTTCACTTTTTAGTAACGTATTTCAGCGGATTAGCCATAGCTGGGTTTTCTAGTGCTTGTCTTCAGGACAAGGCACGTGGAGCCACGTGCCCCCGGTGGGAAGGATCGTCCCCCCCCCGGAACCCTCCGCCGGTGTTTTTCTGTGCCGGGGAGGGGACATGGTACCTGCGGTTTGTCGGTAGCACGCCCTTGTGTAACTGCCCGTGTCACCCAGGACTCCCTAATGACTGTGTTTCAACTTGCGCGAGAGGTTATTTAATCCACACCGAGACGCAGGATTTCCCAGGATTATTCCCAAGAGCGCACGCATCGCTCCATGGTCCCACGGATTAGGCTAAACCCGTCCGCGGTGACACCTCCCTGGGGAGGGGGATGGGCAGGGGCAGCTGGGGGTGGGGTCTGCAACCTGGCCACGTACCTTCCTGGTGAAGCTCTGGGCCGGATCGTGGTGTGTAGCAGTGCCGTGAAGTCTAGGTCGTGTGTGAGTGGTGTCCAGCGCTGTACATGTGGACTTTCTAAACTCCTTAATAAAAGGAACTCATCGTTAACCGGCGTGTCAGCAGCTGTGCCACCCGGCATCGCCCGAGGGACCTGCCATGGTGATGGCGAAGAGAGCGGCACCAGGTTACTGCAGCTCTCGCCGTGCTGCGAGTGACGGCTACTTCCCCGCACTGGATTCACGGCAATCCCCGGGAACCGGCCCACCGCGTGCCTGGCCTCCCCACATCGCTCTGCACAGCTGCTGGGGAGACCCACTGGGGCAGGGATGGGGCGGCGGAGGCTTCCCAGGGCTCCAGGGGCTGCAGCCCAAACCCAGGCACTGCAAGACCTTGGGGTGGGCAGGTGTCGGTGCCAAGCGGACCCGCTCCCCACTGCCGCTGTTGATGGGCAGAGCACTAAGCGATGGCCCCAGGCCCATCCTGCCCGGCAGCGAGGTGCTGCCCACCCCACACCCCGCTCTGCCCCAGGCCACGATGGATCTGGGAAGGGACAGCCAAGTGCCAGGCATTGGGGACTCGGGCTTGTGCCTGCAGGGCCGGTCCCTGAGTGGGTTTGGGGGTGCAGGGATCTCCGCTGGTATCTGCACGCCCACCACACTTGCGCGCACATCTGGGACCCTCATGAATACACACCCGCCAAGGGGATGGGGGACATTGGTCCCCCTGGACGAGACCCTCCCTCCCTCCCACCAGCGTCCTCGCCAGCGGCCGGTGACTCAAGGCCATCAAATGAGGCAGCAGACGAAGGAGACGTGTTAATTAGCGGCGATGTCTATCGTGCTCCTATTGCGGTGGCTCAGCCAGCCTCTGTCCCCTGTCTCCAGCCCCCTCCCAGGCTGGCGCGGAGAGGGTGACACGGCAATTAGCGCCGGTGGCTATTTAAGGGCGGGTGGTGCGGGCTGGCCGGCTCAGTCCGGGCACGCAGGGCGTCACCGAGCAGGGCCAGGGCAGACAGCATCAGGGCATCGCCCAAGGCAGAGAGGTGAGTGGCTGGCGGCCGTCTGTCTTGCTTTGCATCCTGCTTCGAGAGGCAGCGAGGAAGCGAAGGCCGGTGGGAGGCAGCCGGGGGCAGCGTGCAGGGCTGGGCACCTCCTGGCACCACCACAACAGGACCCAGCAGAACCGATCGCTGGGCCTGGGAAGGTGCTCCCTGCTCTGGCTGCACCCCAGTGATTTGGCTCCACGATGGGCAACTGAGTGCAAAAGGGGAGAGCGTAGAAGAGCGTCAAGGTGTGAATGAGGCAGGGAGCACCCCCAAATGAAGCCTAACAGGGTGTGGGGTGGGGAGGGGGATGCTGGGGAGGGCGAGCGTGGGTTTGGTGCAGCAGTAAGAACCACCCGCAGCAGCACCCCTCTACTCTGCAAGCATGGGGCAGACACCCTGAGCCCCATCACCTGCAGTGACTTTTAAGGTAACCTCTTCAGGAAAAACAAAACAAACAAAAAAGAAAAAAATCTGAGCCTTTGCAGAAAGAGGAAGAGGAGGCAGAGCAGCCCTGCCCATGCTCAAGGTCACCCTGCGTAGCTGCAGCATTGCTGCCCAAAGCCCAGGACCCCTCTCCCTCCTGTTCTGCTCAGCAGATCCTGCTGCTGGTGGGGCACCTCTGAGCCCCATAAAGCAGAGGGATGTGGAGCACCTCGCTCGGCGCTGGCATTAGGCAAGCGCTGCAGGTCAGACCTGCGCTTTGGGAAGCCAAGGCCGGCTCAGGCGAATGCACTTAAGTCCTCCCTGCAGTGCCTCTAAGAGGAGCAGGCGGCTCAGAGCCCATCAGCCGGCCCGGCTAATAGCCCACTCAGCCAGCCCCAGCCAAGCAGAGCTGGCTCTTGGCTGAGAACCAGGGGAGAAGCTACGAGGCTGTAATTTGTGAGCACAGAGTTGCTAAAGATGAAGGGGAGCCGGTCTAGGGGAGGCAGAGAGAGGTCAGACCTCCCCCCAGCATCCCCCACTGCAGCCAGTTGCTGGTGCAGAGGCTGCAGGAGGGGTGGTGGCTGCCGGAGGGGTTCTCTGGCAGGGTGGAGGGGTGGCAGGGCTGGTTTGTGGGGCTGCGGCAGGGATGGGGAACACGTGCTGACCGAGGGCAGCCCTTGCTGCTGCTGCTTTAGCTGTTGATGCTCCGTGGTTTACCGACGTGTCTTTCCCTTTCCATGCTTCCCCCAGATGAGAGCACCCTACTCTCTGTCCTGCCTCTTCCTCCTGAGCCTGGGCGCCTGCTTCCCTCCCAGCGAGCGGCAGGAGCTGGGACACCCCCGGGAAGGGACCCTGCCGAAGCCCGGCTGGCAAGTGGCGGCCGAAGACTGGGGTGCTGGCTGGAGGGCAGGAGCAAAGCGGAGGCGAAGCGAGGAGCTGAGCACGCTGCTGGGCATCGCCCGGGAGCTGCGGAGCTACGGCAAGCAGGGGGCCCCGCCGCGGTTGAGCAGGCAGGGGGGCTCCGAGCTGCTGCCCACCGGAGGGGAGAAGCGCAGCGGCACACTGGGGAACCTAGCCGAGGAGCTCAATGGCTACAACAGAAGAAAAGGAGGTTTCACCTTCCGCTTTGGGAGATGAAGACCTGGACTCGACCGCCCCACCTCCTGCGAGTTGCCCCGTCCCTTCCTTCTCTTCCATCTCGCCTCAGTTTGCTCGGACAAAAGGGTATTGGGGGGGGGTTGCTGCTGGGATTGCCTTGGGGAGGGGGGACACCGCGTTTGCTCCACTCGCAGCCCTACTACAGATCTCACGTCCCTGTTCCCAGACGGCGCAATGGAAGAAGAGGAGGCTTTCAAAAGAAGCCACCGTGGCCATTCCTTGGTCACACGTGGCTTTTGTTGGGCACAGGGAAAGGGCCCTGCGCTGGGTCTCCAGCAGGAATGCTGCAGCAGGACGGGCAGGGCTGGGTGTCGAGGCTGGAGGCAAGTGAGCTGAAGGGTTACAGTGGGTTACAGGGTCCAAGTGGTGACAGTCCCCTGGGGACTGTCTATAGTTGCCAGCCAGGGCAGGGCTGTTGGGGAGCAGCAGGTCCCTCAGAGCTCTCTGCGAGTCGCAGAGTTGCTGCTTTCCTGCCTATTAAGGAAAAGTCCCTCCGGCAGCAAATTCTGCTTAGTGTCAAGATGCCACTTATAAGAGCTGGCTCCTGCGTGCAAACCAGGCCAGAGCAGCGGGGCTCCAGAAAAATCTTGTCCTTAGAAATCCCTGAGGTGAGCACGGAAACCTGCCCTGGCACCACCAGTCCCGCTGCAGTTTCACTATCCCGCTCACATCCCGACCCCTTCGGCAGGTGCAGAGTCCTCACCAAGGTGAGATGGTGATGACCAACCTTCAGCATCCTTGTCACATCATCCCAGCACTTGCCTGAAAGCCTGGCCCTTCCCAGCGCCCTCCCCAGCCGTAGCCCCTGTAGAAACTTGGGTGTGGAGAGGCTGAAACAAAGAGCCCTGCACCCACCCGGGGCCACCAGCCGGTGCTCGGTGTCCTCTCGCTCTCCAGTCCCCTCGGCTGCCGCTGGTGCGGCTCAGGGACTCACTAGCTGTAAAAACCGGCCCAGCCATGGCAGCAAAGGACAAGCCCTGCTCTTCGGCAGCGGCTTCTCCTCTTCGCTCTGCCGCTGCCAACGCCGCCTGCCGCCGCAGGCCGAGATATTAGTAATCAGAGCTCTAACTACCTGGCTTGTGGGCACTAACGGGAAGTTAGACACCTAACGACTGCTAATATTTCATTGCAGGCACAAAAATGAAGCAGGGCAATGATTTGCAAGTGCTAAATTGCACTCTCAGAATCAAAGACCATGTCAGGACTTGGTTGGGGGGGGTGGAGAAAAAAAGAAAAATCAAAAAAAAAAAATAAAATCAGGCTTCAAGAGGTGCATTGTAATATCCATCAAGCAGACAGACCACTTAATAGAGCGCTGCCGGGGCCGGCGCGAGCAGGAGCGGCGCGAGGCTGGAGGTGAGCTGGAACCTGCAGGAAAACACTGGCTGTGGGGAGGCAGCTCCAGGGAGGAGAGATGGAGGCTCCAGGGAGCTATGCGTGGGTCACAGCCCCATGGCTGCAGAATGGGAGGGACTCTGGATTTGCAGGGATACAAACGATACCGGGATCTGGTCCTGGCCCGAGGACGGCATCAGCTGTGAGGGCGAGGAGAGGAAAGGTGTTTTCCATCCCCTGTATCTCTGCTGGTAACCATCTCACATCACAGGGACCATGGCAGCGAACAACGAAGTCAGTGGCACTCGGGGTGGCTGAGCCCAGCTTCCCCCCTACACACTCCAGACACCCCCAAATCCACCTCCAACCCCTCTCATTCCCACCCCACCAAAGCCACCAGCTGGGGGGAGGCAGCGCTCGCCTCACGCAGCGGGGCCGGAGCTTTATCGATATTTCTATGGCAACGTTTCCTTTTTTTTTTTTTCTTCCTTTCTTTTGAGTGTTCAAACCATCAATAAATATGCACTGATCAATTTTACCCTGTGCTGGAATCGGGGGGGAGGGATGGGACGGAGGAAGACGAAAGAGTTTTGGAGTAAGGCTGGGTTAGTGAGGGCTGGTAAATCCCCAGCTTTGCTGTGATGGATCATTGCAGGGAAAAGTGGCACTGTCTGCTGTGGGAAGGGAAAGGAAACCAGCTGAGCGACGCTGGGGCTGGAGGGGACATGCCTGGGCTCCTGCTCTCAGGTCCAGGAACGAAACAGGGTCAGAGCAGCAGGACAAAACCCCACAGCTAACGAGGCTTTGATTGAAGCGCAATAACTCTCTGTATAACTTATCTAAAAGTCAAAGCCAGCGCTTCCCACAAGCACTTACCTGGCAGGTGGGACGGAGCTGGGCTGAGCCCGCGTGCCTGGGGGGGCTCCTTGACGGGCAGCTCCACGCCATGGGGTCGGTGTCATCACCCTTCTCTCCCGCTGGGAGGAAAAGGCCTCCCGGCAGGCTCCGACATGGGGCTGACGAGGGGCCACAAACCCCCCTCCGGAGCACCCTTCGGCGTGCACTAGGATGGCTGATGCGGTTGGGAAAAGGCAGAGCTCCAGGTTCTTCATTATTGCTCCTTGGAGAGGGAGGCTGGGGAGAGGAAGAGGTAAAAGTAAATGGAAAATAACTGCCTGGAGTATGGGGGTGTTGGCTGGGAGGGGAGGACACACCAGGAGTGACCTTCAGAAGGCTGGAAAGCCCATCCTTGCATGCTGGAGATGGTGTCTCCCACCCAGATTCCATGGGAACCAATGCCCCCTCCCAATTCCTTTCCTCCAGGGTCCCTTTGAGGGGCAGCTCCCAAGGGGACACCCAGACTCCCAAGACTTTTGAGAGCTAGAGAGCTCACAGCCCACCCACACACCAAACCGTGAAAAGTTGGAACCACTGTGGCACAGCAGTGCAGAGCGGAGCGTAGAGAAGGCAGGGACAAGCTGCCTGAAGCACCAGCACCACTGCCTGCCACGCAAGTCAGCACACAAAGGATGCTTCTACACGTGACCAGTGGTCTCAGCCAGCAAAGACTGAGGAGGACACTTGTTGCCAACACCACCACTGCCGGGAACCTCTATAAACCACACCGTTATCCTTCCCTGATCAACGCACGACCCTCCTCCTTGCCCCGGTCCCATCTCCACTCATCTGCTCCTCATCCTTCCTCGATCCCAAGCAGACCTGAAGCACTCCAAGCACATACACAGCAGGCCCAGCAAACCTCAGAAACCGAAGTGGATCCTCTGCAGAGAAAGAGCCCATTATAATCATGTCCAGGGGACTCATGGGGAGACTAATGCGTCATAACTGGGTCATTCAGCACTGCGGCTTTGGGAGCACAGGTAGGACCTTTATCAGCAGAGTGGGTTTAAAGACAAACACAGAACTTTCAACGGGGGGGGCAATTTCTGGAAGAACAGTTCAGCGTAGCCTGGTCTGCAGGTGAACTTTCTGCTGAGTTGCATCTACCGTTGAAAAACTTCTGAGCAGCACTTCACTGCCAAGGAGGGCAGTTTTGGGCCCAGCCTAAACAGCCAAATGACCTGCAGGGTTGTCCCTAACCCCATGGCTTCAGGGACCCCAACACCATTGCCAAGGCATCAGGACTAACCAGAGAAGCAGGTTGATCCAGGAGCTCACGCCGGCCGGGGCTCACCTTGGAACCAGGAGCAGCTCTGACTCCACTGCCAGCCCACTTACTGGATGCACACGTGATGCCACCAGCACTCTCTCCAGAGGTGACACAGCATTTTGGTGTATTTTCCTCTCTTTTCAGTTGTGAAAGGATTGACACCAAACAAGGAGGAGGTTGTCAGTTGGCCTCGATCACCCCCAGGGCAGGCAGCGCTCCCGCACACTCCCCGCTCCAGCGGCATCTCCCCCAGCCATGCTGCCACACCAGCCTATCTGAATAAACCTTTTTTTTTTTTTTAAGAAAAAGAGTTGAGTGTAAAACACCAGCCACATTTTACATCTCGTGACAAGCGGCTTCTCAACAAGAGGCAGGATGGCATTAAAGGAAAACTTAAAAGTGCGAACATTGTAATTTCAAAGACACGAAAGCCAAAACAAAAACACAAACACAGCTATTTTTCCCCCAGAGCACTCTCACTTTCAAGCTCAATAGCCTTGAAAATTGGAGCAATCAAACTGTTAAATGCATCGATCTGTTAAATCAACTCCTACTGTACTCAGCTAAATTTAGCCTTTAATCCCTCCTCTCTCTCTCCCTCCACTGCAGATCCCAGGGCTTTCCCCAGCCTGGGCGACCAGCCCCTGCCTTCCCACAACACCACGGACCGGTCTCTAAGCAAGCGGAGATGGAGAAGACCAGGACTGACAGTATTCAGGGGCAGCTTTAGCTTCTCCATCTTCCCTCAGCCCACAGCTATTCACCACGTGCAAGTCTTTATGCCAGAGATGAGTACAAAGAGCAGCCTGGACGCCGATTTTTGCCACCGCTCTCTTGTAGCTCTGCGCGTACATTCACCAGACCTCTCCACTTTGCTGAAAAGTACAATCATAGACTGCTTGGGGTTGGAAAGGACCTTTAAATGTCATCTGGTCCAACCCCCTGTAGTGAGCAGGGACATCTGCAACTAGAGCAGGTTGCTCAGAGCCCCGGCCAACCTCCCCTGGAATGGAAGCAGCCGCAGAAATTGGCAACGGGCAAGGGTGGGCCATTAATTGCATTTACAGTTGTCAACAGCACCTCCTGCTCATCTTTTTCATGCTCATTTAGAAGCAGCTCAATGCAGCCACTGCCACAGCAAGACAAGGTTTCTCCAAGGAGCCTGGCTCCCACGGCCCACGAGCGAGCGGCTCCTCGTGCCATGACCAACAGATCTCACCAGCGACTTGCTGAAGAGATTAGAAGTTGTATGAGCTGAGTTATAACCTTAAAGTATCACTGAGCAAGTGCAGGACCTTGGGCACACCACCCACTGTCATCTGCTCTTGTTTACTTTTTTTTTTTTTTTGCTCATCAGCACCTTCATTAATCAAGGCACCATCCCATTTTAAAGGTTGCTTAGTACCTGGGCACGTCTGTCCCTCAAGATCTGATGAAAAGGCTGAAGGCCTGCCAACAGAAAATAAGGATGGACAAGCAGAAATGAGAGAGGGAGCAGCCAGAACCATCTGAGGAGAGAAACTCACACATCATTTCACAGCAGAGGAGGAAAAAACAAACAAACAAAAAATAAAACAAAAAAAAAAAAATCACAGCAGCTGAATTACAGAATACGAACAATTAACAGGAAGAAAAATTATAGTCCAATTTCTGATTTCAATCTCATTGAAGACAACAGTAAAGTCTTGTTTCAAAAGAGGTGATGACACAGTCTTTATTCTGCGCATCTTTTTTCTCTCTCCTGACTTTTCAGAGCCAGATCCAAAGGACGTGGCAGGGTGGCCTCAGTGAGCCACTCAAACAGGGAACCCCTCTTTTCGGACGCCAAATCTAAGGAGAGGTGACTGGGTTTGAAAAGCCTTCCCAACAGACAAACACGAGTTTTCCTCAACATTGATTTATTTTTAAATATACTACGCAAGAGAGACTGGAATAAAAAATAAATCACAAAAAAAAAAAAAAAAGGAAAAATAGAGAAAGAGAGGAGGAAGAATTGGAAGTCGTGCACAGAAACAATCTGCACTAGACCAAATTAAAGGGGAAACAACCCCCTTAAGTATCACAGAGATGAAGGACAAAGCTATTTACACACTGTAAAAAAGACAAGTCTACAAAAGTGTGTAATAACGAGATACAAATGTATAATATAGTGGCACAATATGTTATCAAAGTAAAAACAGTACCTCCAGGAAAGAGACAGTCCATGGGTTGGTGTTTGGTTTGTTTTTTTCCTTACATTTTTAAAGGCAGCCGGTGGCAGAAGGGTGTATTTCCTTTCGAATGTTTCTCATGGGTTAAGTCATGGCTGTTTGTGAGGGCGGGAAGTGGCGTGAACACACACGAGTGAGCTACTAGAAATCAGATACAAAACAAACAGTTCCAAAGAGAACAGAATAAAATACAATTGAAGGCAATTAGTGTTTAAGATACACAAGAGGGGTCACGAGAGTTACAGGGGAACAGGACGTGGAAAATGCTCTTTTTTCTCTTGTTTGGAACTGTTAAGAGGAGTTAAATTGCACTGTTAATAGCCCTAAATCTTGTTCTTTCACTATTGTCACAAGTCACAGTTAGTTCCCAGTCGTGTTCCGTTAGTCGGGAAGGTCACAGGACCTCGGAGAGGAAGCCCAGGAGTCCTGCTGTCAGCGTTTTCCGGCAGTTTCCTCGGGAGATGCACCCAAGAGAAGTGCCTGCAGTCTTCACAGATCTGTGTTTGATGTTGGATGGAACCACACCGGCATGAAGGGAGTGACAGTTTTAACCCCACAGTCCTGGCATCTGAGCTCCTCGCGGGGAGTTGGCACTGGCACGGAAAGGGAGGCCCCGCGGCCCCGCAAAGCGCAGGTCTGGTCGGGAGGGCAGAAGCCAGGGCTCATCTCTGCTCACAGAACGAAAAAGGTGGAAAATCCAACCAGAGAACAGCAGTTCTCAGCTGAAACAGCTGCTGGAGGCACAGTGGTATCTCCAAACTGATCCTCGGCCTTCTCCCGCAACCCTCCTGCCTCTCAGGGAGCGCCGCCTCGCTCGGCACCAGCCCGCTGCTTGCCCAGCTCTGCCGCCCTCCACCCTGAACAACGTCGGACGGCAGGAGAGCGCGACAGCAACGTCCTCCTTCAGACCTTCTCCAGCCTTTTTTTCGCTACCAAGGGAGACCCCGCCAACAGGCTCCGGTGCCGCCGCACGAGCGGGCGCTGCCTGCGACATTTTGGACCCAAGCAACTCACTCGGGCTCCACCCCATGAAGAAGTTACTGAAAAACACAGAAACGAAGGGCGGTCGGTGGAATCATCGGAAGAATTTGGACGAACATCACCTGTAGCATTCTGTCATCAAAAAACCTTAACAATTTTCCTCCCTTCCCTCCCAAGCACCAAATCTGTGGCATTAATGTCAGGTAAATGTCAAAGTCGGGCCCGGGACACGTGCTGCAACTCTCCCAAGAAAGGCAGTGGGTATATTGCTATTCAAACACTCATCCTTGCGTACAGTGGGGCAGAGGGAGGGGACGACACCGCAGTAGAAAGTCCTCCTAGGGAGGGTGGCACCTCAGCGTCCATCAGTCTGGCTTCAGTCTTAATGGTCCGTCCAGAACAATAAAATATTAATAAAAAGGCATGGCGTGACATCAGCATTTAGACTTGTAGTCCACTAGGCAAGAACTCCACAGATAAGACGATTACGAGTATATGAAACACAGGGGATCTGAGTTAAGAGGGTGGAAAGTGCCTCTTGAACACAGCCCTGCCCTTTGGAGCTGGGGCATCCATTCACAGTCCGTGTCTTTGGCACAGCCCTAACCTGAACGCCCCGGTCCTTTGTCAGTCCACACACGTTACTCTCTCCACAGTTGGCTTTGGCCCGTTGTGATTTAATTAGTTATTGGTTTATTAACCTGGCTTCTGCTACCTCTGAACAATGTCGCTGATTTCTTTCACTGAACTGAGAAGTTTGCTAAAGTCCTGGGTGGCTGCAGGACCGCTGCCAGCGGTCGCTGGGCAGATCTGAAGCTCCCGGAGATTATTCTCCAGCTTATTGATGGCCTCCCGAAAGGCAAATTTGTTCCTCATCTGCTGAATGGAGTCCACGTAGCTCACGCAGAAGGTGTAGAGGTTCTTGCCAGCCTCCAAGACGGCGCTGTGGCTCGCCATTTGT
Source organism: Baryphthengus martii (assembly GCA_013396935.1). Taxonomy (NCBI): domain Eukaryota; kingdom Metazoa; phylum Chordata; class Aves; order Coraciiformes; family Momotidae; genus Baryphthengus; species Baryphthengus martii. The sequence goes on along the minus strand of VWZK01009001.1, from coordinate 304,932 downwards.
TCCGAGTTCTTGCTGATGGCGATCCGCAGAGCCTCGGTGCTTTCCAACACCACCCCTTTAGTGATGGTGCCGCTGGCAATCCTCTCCGGGGGCTGCCGGGTCTTCCGCAGCGAGACTCTGGTGGATATGAGAGGGATGAAGGCTGTAGACGAGGGCTGGTCCCCGCCTGGGGCCGAGGGTACAGATGTGGAAGAGGCAGCTGGGGTTGCCGTGCTCATCAGCAGCTTTGTAGAAGACTGAGGCTTTGGTACAGAGGGGATCCCCAGCTTTTTCATACCTTCCCCTGACGGGTTTGGCTTGACGGCATCGCTGCTGGAAGCCTCTCCAACCTGAGTCAACTGCTTGGATTTTGGCCCGGATGCCACATCTGCTGCTGCTTCGTGGCCAGGACTGTGAGAAACCTTCCCAGGCTTGCTGATGGAGGATGAAGACAGCGGAAGCGGAGGGGCCGGTTTCAGCTTCGATAACTTCCCTTTGTCCTTCCCTGCCGACTCTGAGGTCTGCTTGAGCCTCCTCAGTCGCGGCTCCTCAGAGGAAGCCTTGCTGGCACCCGTGAAGCCAGCGGGGTTGGGTTTGGCAGCAGAACCTTGGTCCATCGTCACAGTGGTACCTAAGGCACTGGATTTGACTCCATCGTCCTTGTGGAGCACGCCGGAGGAAGGAAGGGCAGCGGGTTGCCTACGGCCGAGTTTTGGCGTCAGAGTGGGAGGGCTGGAGCCAGGGCTCGACTCTGCATCTTTGAACACATCATCGGTGGTCTCTTCATTTTTCTTAAGCAGCCGTGGAGGAGGGGTCACCGTTCCCCTGACGGCAAGGTCGGTCTTGGCCTCGTTCGCCCGCTTCCGAGGCAGCGCTGGCTTCTCACTTTTGTGTCCCCCAAAAGTGGAGGAATCGAACTGGCGTCCCGTGGACTGCAAATCCCGAGGCAGAGTCACAGATTTCCACTCGGTGTCCTTTGCTCCATGGGGCACACAGGAGGCAGAGCAGGACCTTAAGAAACGCTTGCTGGAGTTGGAACTGCTCTCCTCTTCACTGGCCACCCCTCGACTGCTGCTCATCGTGCTGGACTTCTTCCGTAAGTGGGGAGACAAGAATCCAGAGTTCCCAGCGACAACCCCGTTGGTGACACCGGCCCCATTGCTCGGGCTCTGAAACTTGGAGGGGTCGGTTGCGTCTGCGGGGGGCGCAATGAAAGCTCCATTGCCAGCATCCCTGCACTCCTCCTCCCCACCTGCCCTGCGGTCCACGTGGCCGTCCATCTCTCTGAAGGAACTGCTCCGTTTCGGAGGGGTAGGGGCTGTCTTCTTCTTCTTCTTGATAAGGGCGCTGAAGAGGTTGTGCTTTTTGTCTTTCGGAAGCAGCCTCTCATCTTCATTCAAACTGCTCTCCAGGGCCACCCTCTCCTTCCGGGGGAGCAAGGGAGAAATAGCAGGTTCATGATCCAGAGGGTCTGCAAGGGAAAGAAAAGAGTCTACTGAGCGTTGCTTCAACAACAGAATGATCAGTTTTCTTCCAGGATCAAACCACTGCAGCACCTCCAAAAGGTGTGGGTTCTGTAAGGAGAGACAGCATCAGACCAGAAGTAAAGCACCAACAGCCACACTCAAGCCTGGACTCAACATGGTCCCCACCCCTGCATATATTTATTTCTGAGGTGGCCTCTACAGGACTCGGCTGCCAAACTACTTTCCCTGTAGGCTTCTTATTTAGACAGTGACACATAAGCACAAAGTGTTTATGTTCAGATTCCCACCCTCCCAGCTGGAGACCTGTCTATAAACTTCACACTGCAAAGAAGATAAGGGGCCTTTGCTCTAGTCCCTGCGCTGTTGCTGTCTTTTGAACGGCCAACCCTCACAATTAATAAGATATCTCTCTAACCCACCTCCAGCCACCTCCGGTCTCCTTGTTCATTGGGATTCTGATACTCCTAACCTCCTTTCCCGTATCAGCCTTGGTGAAGAATGGAAATAACTTTTTCCCAAGCAGAAATCAAGACTCACTTCGACAGCTGAACACTTGAGGCCGTACCAACGGCGAAGGTGGCCAAGCTTTGTACAGTAATGGAGACAACGGGACTAAGAGCCTCCTTCAGCAGCACCGCTCCAGAAAGAAAGAAACGATGGGGTGACCCTTTCTCTATTTAAAAATGAATCATACTTTATGATAAATTTATACAGAGTCCTGAAGGTCTCCGTGTTTGACTGACAGGAGGTCTCATTCCCAGGCCAGGCACTCAGCTGGCATTCTAACTGGAAGGAGGAACCCCCTCAGGGCGGCAGATACATTTACAGCTCCACTAGGCAGTAAGAAGGGAGATGAAGCAGAATCACAGGGGAAAAGGGAAGATGCTTCTTAGTCACGTATTGGTTGGTGATCGCCATGCTATGCACAGGATGATTTTGGTTGAGGAAGGGATTTTGGTAAAGGAGAGAGAATTCGAAGAAAAATAGCGCGCACTATGAGAAGACAGCATGGTTCCACAGGACCATGTGCAGTTAAACCATTCCTACAACAGCTTATGGGGACCTGGACAATCAGAAGAGCTCTCACAGAACTTCAGGAGGCCACGGCCTTTCTGTGTGTAGACACAGTGGAGCGGTGGAGATGCAGAGAAAACCTGCAGCTTGCGCTGAGGATCTGCTTCCAGCCGCTGGACTTGCTATAGAAACCCTGACAATCGAAAGGGAAACCACAATAAAACTTTAATGTGAAATATTTTCTTTCATAATGGAGTGAGATGATTCCCAGCATAATGTTAAAATCATATTATTCCTGCTGCACTTGAATCTCTCAAAGCCCTTAAGTATTTAAATGAAGTTATTTTACTTCAAAGCTTGTAATACTAGGCAATTATATTTCCTATATATGGTAAATAGCCTTCTTTTCTAAGTCTCCGATATCTCCTTTTTCCAACATTTTACATCCACTCTTTTTCCCCGCCCTCTCTGTCTAGACGTACGTACATCTGCTACTGAAACTTGTACTACCGGTCGAATCTGAGATTACACAAAAAAGGTCAGTCACATGAATGGTCCGACAAGGCAGCCTCAACAGGAGCCGAAAAAAAACCAACGCCACAGTATTTTGTTTTACTTTGCTATTTTTCAAATGAGCTAGATACAAACCTCCTGTATACATTCAGCATTTTACCACTGCTCTTGTTACCTCAGAATGGAAGGTAAATTCTTGAAGAAACTGATCGAAAGAGAGTTTAATTTCATGAAGGATTCTGTAAATACCTCTTTGACCCTTTGCTGAAATTATATTTGGTACCTGCCATGAGTAATGCTTTTCAGCGCTCCAAGCACGAATCTGGTAGGATGGAAGAGTGAAGAAACCTCCCTTATGGGGTTTGCTAAACCCGAGCAATCGTCCTGCTTTAAATTATGCAGCGTGGTAGTGTAAAGTGGCTTGAACACAGCAGATTACCCAGCACTCAGATGTAGTGGGAGATCCCACTGATAGCTCCTACCAAGGAATGGGAAGAGGAGATGATCAGAGAGCTCCGTGCTCAGACTGGTCTATAGGGAGCTGCAGGCAACAGCCATTAAGATAAAAGAACTCCTTGGGCTGCTCTAAGCAGCGACAGGTATAGCACCAATCCCTCAGCCAGTTAAGGATTCACACTCCCAGCTGCTGTGCGTATCTGGTTCCAAGATTAACAAACTACCTTCAGAAAAAAAATGAGAAAAGGGGTTCTGAACCCAGGAGAGCAAACTCAGCAGCCTGTCACCCAGAAACACAGACTGGTACAGAAAGATGGCACCTGTTATTAGACACAGCTTTGCCTAATTGAAGACCTGGAGCTGGATGTGCATTTTGTTTTCCTCTGTATTTCCTGAAGGAATAATGACTTTAATTAAAACTTACCACATTCCCCCTGGCCTCGAGCATGTGCGGTCTCCAAGCCCTCGTTGGCATCTTTGCTTTCAGCGGTTCTCCTCGACGTTCGTGTTTTGGTTGGTAACTCTGGGGCCTGGAGGAAATTGCTCACTACGCTCCTCATCCCCTTCTTTCCCAATTCCTTTTCCACCTCTGCAACACAGAGAAGTAAAACAATCACTACAAAGAACAGGAGATAAAAACTATTGCACTGTTCAGAATTAATAGCACAAAAGTGAACACCACAAGATAGAGGTTCCTTGAGGCTGTTTGGCCATTTGGCACCTTAAAATCAGATGAATGCCCAGAAAAAAAGCCCACGTGCAAATGCATTTCTGTTTTCTATGCCATTTACACCAGGAAGTAAAACCCAGGACTGAGTTTCACTGGAAAGCAGCCTATGAGCAACGTGCAGAGTTAAGGATGCAGTTGGCCCTCTCCCATCCTGGGAATTGCCAGTCTACGAGGGACCCAGACCTACCATCTGATATGCTGGATTCCTGAAACATCGTTTCAAAGGCCTGATGGATCTCAGCAAAGGAGGGTCTATCGGAAGGGCTCCACTGCCAGCCTGAAAAAAACAAATAGCACCACTCAAATCCCTCCATCAGCATTAGACACAGAGCACCGGGAGGAGCTGGTTAGCACAGCTCCTTTTTCATACATGGGCGAGAGAAAATGATGACATGGAAACCTCATTTGAAGGGTGCTGGGTATCTGCAACCAACACTGAGCCAAAGTAATGCTAGGGAAAAAAAAAAAACAAACAAACAAACAAAAAAAAAACCAAACAAAAAAACCCACACTAAATCAGATAGCAAAGGGCACAGTGGAAGAGGAACAGTTGGTCCCTGAAGAAGCCTAACGAAGCTCCTGCTTCGTCCTCAGAGAAAAAGCTTTTCTTTAAATTGTTAGGAAAAAGAAAGCAAAGAAAACGTTGAGCTGAACAACAAATCTCTCCCCCAGGCCTGTTTGTTCCCAGTAGAGAAGAACAACTGGTTTCACAGCATGTTCATCCTCTGGGGAACGCAATTTTAACCAAAGGCTTCTACACAGCACTGCACCTTCACTGGAGCTGGCAGGGGGTTTCTGGTGCCTTGCTGTATGTGACCACGTCCTGGCACCCTTACTGCACCTCGGCCGAGCTAAAAAGCAGCATTTGCAGGGCTGAGGAACACTTACATGCTCTCATGAGCTCATAAACTTTCTCTGGACAGCCTTCAGGGCGCTCCATACGATAGTCTTTCTCCAGCAGCTCATAGACTTGAGACAGGTCAATCCCAGGGTACGGGGACATACCGTAGGTTGCAATTTCCCACAGCAGAACGCCAAAGGCTGTAGTGGAGATAATAAAAAACAAAACAAAACAAAACAACATAAAAAGAAAAAAAAATCAATAAGCTTTGTTTTCATCTTCAATTTGAGAGGTTGTTTAGTGGGAGCAGTCACTAAGCAGTGCTGCACACTTAAACCAGCTCTGGGTGGCTCAGATCCCATGCTCAGCAGCAGCTTAAATGTTAAAGAAGCGTAACAAGGCTCTTCGTCGGCACAGACAAGCCTCCCGCGATATGACAGGGTGGAATTAGACTAATTTTCAATGTATCAGTTGTCTCAAACCTGAACGCCTTGAGATCCTTCAAGTCCTATTAGAGGCACAATTAAGAGACTTCACAGTGGATTAGCTGAAAGCGTTTCACTGCTGCACTGCAGTCTCTCCCTCAACCTGACAGCTCTTCTCAGCTGCAGCCTCTCCCCAGAGGACTCGCACGTTTTAACAGCTCAGTGGTTTTGGGGTGCCCTTGTTCGGCTGCAGCTTGGTCTAGAGGGGAAACCCGGGAGGGAAGTTTTAGCCGTTGCTACCAGTAAGACAAAGTGAGGGTGAGATGTTTTGGTGACGGGGGAAACCAAACAGGAAACGGGAGAGCACAAAACGGGTCTTGAAAGAAGGGAGGGAGTCAAGCCCCCTGGAGTCAGTGGGATGCAGGTCAGCACCCGGGTCGGGCAGCTAACCAGGAGTCGGGCTCGCAGAATAAACTCAACACCAGCTCCACGGCCTCCATGTAATTAGTTCAGTCACCCTATTCTGTTCTTAACCTGAAGAGAAAGCGATTACAATTCTGCATAAGTAAGGAAATCACATCACATTACATGGTAACACCACCAAGGGCAATTTACATTAGACATTTCTGTGCACAATTTTCTTTGATTGCTGTCTTGAGGCAGTGAGGTGAAAGCATCTAAACTCTGGCGTGCCCAGCAGCAGCCGTGGCCTCCGGCGACACTCGGCTCGCTCTAATCACATCCTAAAGTCCATCACCCCAATTCTCACTCCTCAAGGTTACCCTAACCCTAATTAAAGATACCAAATGCTCCTTTTGGATCCTTCCTTCCTAAGTACTCTGCTATTTAAACGTGACAGGGATCCTGCGGCCACCGCAGCGATTCAGCAGCACCCTGGAGATTGTGGTAAATACTTGGCAGCGGCCAACGCCACCATCTGCTTTGGACATGCACAAGAAACACCTTGGTCAGCAATCACGTACTACTCAGGAGGCTGTTTTAGGTCTCCCTCCCCTGTCCATAAGCCATTTCGCATTAGCCATCTACCTAAAAGTTTCTTCAAAACCACAGTTTCCCCAAAACTCCATAAAACTTCGTTGCTTCACCGCTATCTGTTGTTTTACATATAGATGATGGTCAGGATAACATTTTCCAAGTGCTTTTGGGACCACGTCTCACAAATTCTCATGTCACTGGGCACTTTCAAGAATTTGACCAACAGCTATGGCAGAGATATAAAACCCAAAGAAAGGCTGATAAAAAGTCCAATGAGATTTTCTGTGGTCAGATTTGATAGAATGCAGCTCCATTTAGCGAAGCCTACTCTTATCACCAGCACCTCAGGGCTCCTCAATAACCATTTGTCATCAAATTTTCCCTCTGTTTCTCCTCATCTCATTCCAAAGATGATTATTTTAAAATGCAGAAAGACAAGCTTGGAGCTATCACTAGACGGATACTCACACAATTATTTTTTTTCTTTTTTAACATAAAATGAACCAGATTCTCACTTTTCTCCTCAAAGTAGTTAGAAAGTTCCTGGCTATAGAACAATATAGCGCTTCACAGTCCTGTGCCAGAACTCTTAGCAAGGCAGTGGGATCAGTGCCTTCCAGCCCCATTTCATACATTTCTACAAACACTACGGCATCCTTTATTATTTGCCAACGACTCAAACATATCAAACCAGTGCTCCGCTCCAAGACGGCCTTGGCAGAGCTCAGTTCCTGCACCCTGAGAAGCTCACAGAACAACATGGCTCAAACCAGGGAACGTGTTCCCTCCTAAAATATTTCACAACATCCTCCTTTCACAGCCTGGGGGAAAGAAGGCTATAATCTGCATTAATTCCTACGTGCAAATCCTTACCCCAGACGTCAGATTTAATGGAGAACTTGTTGTAGGCCAGGCTTTCCGGTGCAGTCCACTTGATGGGGAATTTTGCTCCGGCGTGGGCAGTGTAAGTGTCACCTGTCATCAGCCTGCTCAGGCCAAAGTCTGCCACCTTCACCAAGTGGTTCTCCCCTACAAGGCAGTTTCTGGCAGCAAGATCCCTAAAAAACAAGAACAAAAATAGGCAATGAGCAGTCTTCACCAGCTCACTTTTAGAGGTAACAAGGAAACCTGCTGTTCCCGAAGAAACCTGGGCCTCCTGCGTGTGATTATTTTGATCAGAATATTACACAGAAGTTCTGTAGTTATACACCAACTAAGAGGAAAAGTTATTTTCCATTCCAGCTTTGTAAGACTGTCATCCAAACTTTTTCTTTTTTTTTTTTTTTTTTTTATAAATTTGAAGTGAAAGCTTCAAGAAGCCCCCTCACTTTCAATAAAAGCTGCCACCCTCAGGATAAAAATAATTTAAAGAAATGTCAGTGCTCAAGTTATCAATAGCTGAGGATGAGCACTGAATAAACCAAGTCTCAGTGTCTCACTTCTTACCCACCTCTCCAGCACTTCGGTGACCTCAGCCAACACCAGTCGCTCTCTAAAACTCCTTTTCCAGTCCCCGCTCAAGAACCAGGTTTAGATCCCAGCTCTGCTCCTCTTCCCCCCAAGCATAACACATTTTACAGCACAACTTTCATACCATGTTTTGGTCTTTTCAAACCCGTTGTATCCTCTGCTATCGGCACTTACATTTTTCAAAGAGCGGGCAACAAGCAAATTAAGTTTTTCCTGCACGTTTTTTCACCTGCCTCCACCCTGGCAGGTGAGAGACGTGCACTTCGCATTTGCCACCTCCCTGGCTCATCCACGCTGTTAGCACCCTTGGAAACGCTTCATGGGTACAGAAATGTAAAGCAGAGAGGTACATCTCTCCTAATATTAGGTTTTGTTAAAAACACTTTTCCAAGATTATGTCACGTTGAACTAAAAATTGATTCTACCAGAAAGCTTGATTGAGATCTTTAGACAGGAAGCAGATGCTGCTTCTTTCACTTGTTCTCCTCAATCAGATTTTTAAAAAAATACGTCTCACTAGATGCCCATTAAATTTTCACAGAGTTTTTGAATAATACCTTCTTATCAATGCTGATTACTACAATGTGTGTCTAAATAAAAGCTCCTCTTCATAATCAAATTCCTCCTCCTTCCCGATTCATTAAATGAGGTCACAGCCCAGCATTCCAATCCATGGATGCAAATTGTGACAACACTCTTAAAATAATTGGGTAGGTGGGTGTGGGGGCGGCTGATATATTTTGGATAAATGGGCCATCAGAAATAAGAAGAAATGAAACGAACGGGAGACAGACAAACGCGATTCACAAAAAGCAGTTTTTAAAGTTCACTTCCCACAGGCTGAAGGAATGAAATACTTTCAACAGAGCAAATCAAAGGCTGGAAAATTTAATTTGCAGCATCATCGTTCACTTTATTGACTGACAGAGGCATTTAAGCAGGCCTTTCAGGCAGCAAAGGCAGCGCATGGCTTAAAGGAGCACCTAGAACTTCACACACGATCTTCATATTTGTCTCTACGAAAAAAACATGTGCTAATTTCCTATTCCAGTTAATTGGACAGGAAAGGTCACTCTAAGGCACAGACAGCGCCTTGGATAAAGCTCAGTGACTCTCCAACCTTCGCACGGGATGTGTCATTATATTGCTAAGAGGCCATTTCTACAGAGTAAGAATGCAAAGCTTTAGCCATAATTGCAGCACGCTTAAAGGTCAGAGTCTTGGAGACTTTTAAGACTGTAGAGACGCTTATTAAAGTGAATACGCAATCTGGACAACAGTGGGAAACAATCCTTGCGGAGGACAGAAAAAGCAGCGAAACAACAAAGAAAGACGACAGGTTAAGGAGGCTCCAAGAGGGTAGGTTCACTGTGAGCACCTGCACGCACCCAGCAACATCCACTGCCACGGTTTTTAATGGCTCTTAGAATCAGGGAAGAGCAGCAGCTTAGCTGGTCCATTAAGAGCCCGTTACTTTGGGAAGCATTTACATTGAAGGCCCTTGCCCAAAAATACAAATGTACTGGTAAGTCTTCCACCTGCATCTGCTTCAAAGGTAAGGGAAAAACGGTGAGGGAAAACCAACTGGGAAACCACCCTATGGACAGGTTGAGGTGCTGTATCAGAACACAACGCACTAGCGTGGTAAAGACAGCACAGCAACTGCAGCTGAGCGCACCCGTCAGAATCTGAAAGGCGGGAAAATAAATCAAGGGGTGTTTTGCGCTCGAGATTCAGGGGTGCTCGCTGTCCTTTCCTACCTGTGAATGAAATTCTTCTTCTCCAGGTACTCCATGGCTGAGGAGATCTGAGTTGCCATGTAGAGCAGCACCACAGCGTTCACCTCCTGCCGGTTACACTCGCGCAGATAATCCAACAGATTCCCGTACGTCATGAACTCGGTGATGATGTAGAAAGGAGGTTCCCGTGTGCACACTCCTAGGGATCGACATAAAGTTTACATCGTTTGGAGAACACCAAGGAAACTTCAAGCTTTGTCCTGCAGGGCAATTTTTACCTCTAGAAGTCAGAAATATGGGGCTTGCAGAAAGAATGAGTTCTGCTTGGAATTGGTTAATAGAGGGTTTTAATTTCCTGCTTCAGGCTCTGGTAACTTAAACATTAGGGAGACGAGATCATTAAAAATCAAGTATTAGTGGTACAAATTGTGAATTTTGCCAGACAATAAGTGTCTGTATTTAAAGCCTTGGTATGGTAAGCAGCTTATCTGCTCCTTAACATCCATATCACTGCACAAGGGTTTAGTTCAAATCCTTCTGCTTGGTATTTATCGCTTACCTAATAATTGTACCAAGTTCGGATGCTTGATCTCCTTCATTACTGCGGCTTCTTTCAAGAACTCTTCCACCTCCATGGTGTCCTCCTGCAGAACAATGGCAAAGCTTTGGCAAGGACAGGACACACATAAGAGGAGCAGATTTTTTGTATGAGGACACAAAAAGAACTGCAAACTGACAACATAAGCCACAGTTCTTGCAAGGTAATTTTTCCCTGTAGCCACATCACAATGCCAAAGAGTTAGGAACGTTGGGGGTTTTGGAGACTATAAAATATATATATTTTTATCATTTTTATTCTAACAGAGCTTTTCGGGGTAAGAAAATCCATATCCCTTTTGTGAAGGGCCTCTCACAGGAGCACTCAGGAGCTGAAAAGGAAAAATGTGTTTGCTCCTGACAGAGAAAAAAAAACATAAAAAAACCCCACGAAATAAAAAGCATAGAAAAGAAAAGAAACAAGAACGAAGGAAGGATGTACCACAATCAAACGCTTGAGAAGCTGCTGAAATGTGGGTGCCTGGTCTCACCGGGTAGGAGCAAGAAATCCTCCCTTTCAGACAGGGTGGCAGGACCGATGGCAGCCACTCCCTGACAGAAAGTCCGAGGTTTCATAGATTTCATTTCTGGCATTTGGAGCCTGATCCATGACATAAATGTTGCGGGCAGCCGTGTCACTACCTATTTGTTGAATGCCACAAAGTTGCCTGGCACGACACAAAACCCAGGAAGATAGAATCTTGCTCAAAAGAGATATTTTCTGAAGCAAATATGCCCCAAATGGCTGGAAGGTCATTTCAAAGTGGTGCAAAAAAAATAATACAGATCTATTCCTAAAGCAATGTTTCTTTCTATATCCATATTTTTTTTTTCATTGATGGATTAATGTTGACAGGCTACATGGACGAAGTGTTTTAAGGAAGGATTGGAAAGGATTTACTGCTGCTGGTGAGAATGATAACAGTGGGCTGCCGCTGCACGATCCAGCCAGCTCTCTGCTTTGCACTTAGCAATGAGAACATTATTCCAGCGCTTTCATTCAATCATTTACTACTCGGTGCCAATTAGCTTGATTGGCAGCTGCGATTTGCTGAACATACTCTGTCAAAACTAATAGCCCAAAGGTCCTCGTGAGCAGTACCTGAAACTGTTTTCTTTGGCAAAGGAAACTGGGTTAATAACCCAGGTTGCAAAATTACCCTAAATACGCCTTTATCTCATGCACGTTACGCAAACTCTGACAGGTTGCTCCTCTGAATAGCTGTTCACTGTTCTAAACCTCTTACCTCTCAGTGATCAAATTAATAAGAGGGACACATACAGAGAACTCCTGCAACAATGATGTCTCTGAAAACCTGATCTCGTGCAACGGACCAAGCTTAACCAGCTTCCTTCTTCAGCTGTACAAAACCAGGGAAGAAATGACACCGTTCCAGCTATACAATATTTTTCTAGCAGAGCACAAGGACCACGCCACAGCACTAAGGGACACCAGGGTTGCACACTGTCTAATTTAAAATACAGGATTCTCTGCTGGGAAAAAAAAAAAAGAAAAAGAAAAAAAGAAAAAAAGAAAAAGAGGCAGTTCTAGTAGATGCAGTATGAAATGTGCCGACATGCCCAGCTCACAACAGCTCAGCCATTAAATGGCCCTCATGGGGATCAACCTTTGGCCACGCTCACAGCGGGCTGTCCAACGTTATGCAGGTCACAAAGCTCGGCTCCCAGTTACTGCAGCCACTGCCTACCTACCTACCTCACGCCCTTTTCCCACCAACATCAGGTATAAAAACACAAATGCAGAGCGTGTCCTGTTATAACAACAGAGCCTTGTAAATACTGGTGTGTCCTGTGCAACTCACTGAGCTCCCAGTGGTGTATACACTGAGCTGGGGAAGGGTCTAGAGCATAAATCTGGTGAGGAGCAGCTGAGGAAACTGCAGTCATTCAGCCTGGAGAAAAGGAGGCTCAGGGGAGATCTTCTTGCTCTTCACAACTCCCTGACAGAAGGTTGGAACCAGGTGGGGTCGGTCTCTTCTTCAAAGGAACAAGCATCAGAACAAGAGGAAATGGCCTTAAGTTGCGCTGCAGGAAGTTTAGGTTGGATATTAGGGATAAATTCCTCCCCAAAAGGGGTCTCAAACCCCCGAACACACTGCCCAGGGCAGGGGTGGAGTCCCTGTCCCTGGAGGGGTTTCAAAGCTGTGGAAAAGTGGTGCTGAGGGACATGGTTTAGTGGTGCCCTGGCAGCGCTGGGTGAACAGTTGGGCTTGATGATCTGAAAGGTCCTTTCCAAAAAAAACAATTCTATGATTTTAATGGCAACATCTTAGCACCAGAACATTTGTCTAGCACTTCCCAGTTAAACACAGCTGAGGAGCAGCGTGTGCTTCTCTGATTGCCTTCCTGTGGGATGTAGAGCTATGAACTACATTTAGACAATTGATGGAAAAATGAACAACAAAAGGCTGTTCGTGGGCATCGCTATTCAAAAAGAAGCTGGAATGATTCGTATTTTTTTTGTCTCTTCATTTTCTCTCCCTTTAATTTTTCTTATAGAGGTATTTGGAATAAATGGGGAAGGAACAAGAAGAGCCATATAAAGTTTTGAAAAATATTCTCTCAGAGGAAAATAAAGTGAGTCATTTGAACACTTGTGCAGAAGCTGCAGAGGGCTTCTTTTTCCCTGTAGAACTGGGATATAAATGTGATTTTAAAATGTTTCCCAAAACTTTGAAGAAAGCTATAATCCCACCTGTCAAGGCAGCAGACTGATGGGTTTAAGGAAGGTAGATTACAAATTTGCTTTTAAGGATAGTTTTAGTGTGCATAATTGCAGGTTGAAGTGTTTCTCAACTCTCTTCTTGGTTATTCTTGCATTCCCCAGTGGAACATGCTGCTCCATGCTACATTATGAACCACTTTTAGTCATGTTTCATTAAATATTTATTTGATATATTTGAAACAGTCACGGTCTGTATTAAGGTTTCTCTTTATGCACAAAGAGATTTTATGGGATAACACACAATTTGCCTTTGTTGATGGGTTTTAGAGAGAAGAAAGAGAATGAAAGCAACAACTACAGTCTGGTGCAAAATGAGACATCTGAAGATGCCGGGTATCCTCACACTGCAGCCAGCAGAAGGAAAGGAGACATTACAGCAGACAACGTTCCAGGAAAGAACTGGTCTCTCCTTTTCACTACAAACAACTATTTTATGGAACCTGGTCACACTCCAGCTCCACCTGCCCTGCACTGCTCCCCAGTGTGCCCTGCAGTCCCCAGTGCTCTGGATCCAGGCAGGGACAACACTAGGTGTCACTGGCTCCCTGTGCTGGAGCTGGCGGCTTGGACTCTCCTCCGCTGGGAAGCAGCAACAGGAATCTCCAGAGCTACAAAAAAAGGCCAAAATGAAAATACTTTCTGCAACCATAGCAACCCCGAAATACTGAGGTAGCCGCTGCTCAGAAGACAAGGAAGAAATATTTTCCCCAAATTGAGGAAGTGTTCCTCCCCTGACACTAAAGCATCTACACGATTCTCTCCACTTCAAAATTTCCCCTGGAAGAAAACAAAAAGAAACAAACAAAAAACCCAGTTCTGTTTGTTTCTGCAAGACCAAACCACATCCCCGTTGGAGGAGAGAGAACATGGTGTCAAGTTGGTGTAAACTCTTATTAAGCAATCAAATGCAATGCGTGTGGAAGGAGCCAGAAGAACTCAAGACATTTTTATAAACATAAATGAATTAAGCAGTGACCTTATGAACTCACAGAGCATTATTTGCATTTCAAGAGGCAAGGAAACCAAGCCACACAAATCAGGGAGCAGAGCCAGAAACCGAACTGATTATCTAGTTCCTCATTAAAGTCACTTACAAACCGTAATATATTTTATCTTGGATGCACTTTTCCCCCCCTGTCTTGTACCTTTTGAGAAGAAGCAGCTGCGAAGAATTGCTTAAGACTTCCAGGTACCCGGGGAGCTTGTCTTTTGGGAAAGACACCACATAAGACAGAAAATCAAAACATGTAGAGCCTCCCTGAAGCACAGCCTTTGAATTTGATGTTGACTGACTCACAAACCATGATTTTTCTTAGCACACCACCTTGTGTTAGCGTGTTCATCCGTGAACAGCTCACCTTTGCCACACCCTGAACGCGAGACATCACGGCACTATTGACTTTTCTAAGGTTTCATCCCTTCTAAAGTGAAAACTGTGCTGTTAACGGCCTCCTTTGTTTAGACACAAGTGTTTCAGGTATCACATAAAACCATAATAGGATCAAGCTCTTTCAAGAAGACTCAATTCCAGGCCTCCAGCACAGAAAGGAGGTGCCGTCAACGACCCCAAGTGTCTACTCAGGGCTGAGGGCAGGCAGCCAGCCTGAACTTGCTTCCTGATGAAAGGAGATGAATGGGAATGCTCAGAGATTTGAGTCCTACCTTTAGAGTTTTCACAGCCACTGTCAGGTTGTACTTCTTCCAGACCCCTTCATACACCTCTCCATACTGCCCTCCACCCAGCTTGTGTTTCATGGTGATGTCAGTTCTCTCTATCTCCCATTTGTCGTAGTTCGGAGAGACGCCGTAAATCGTGGGCTTATTGCGTTTGGGCGCCGGGTAGTGCAAGGTGGTGATGAGCCCATCTGCGACCGTTGAGTGATGATGGACCAGCTCTGCCAAGGTGTTGAAGCGGCTCTCTGAAGAGACATACAGCTGGGGACCAAAGAGAAAGAGCAAGATCATTCACATCGTGCCCATCGGAGCATTCATACAGGGAAAGGACACTATAAAATTGTGAAAGGAAAGCATTACATCACTTCTACTCAATCTGCCGTACTATGAGCTCCACCAGCTCTGTAATTAGTTCGCAGAAGCTCCGCTCTGAGAACGATCAACACTTACATGGGATATGTATGGATTCAGGAGGAAATACATGCACTTAAACTATGCAAGGAGTGACTGCACAGAGCATTAGATGGGCATGTTGTTGCTTGAAATATCTTTTTTCAAAAGGCTGGTCAGTAAAGATTGTGGGACATATCCCGGGGAGTAGGGGGTTGTCAACCTCGGCATCTTGATGCCGTTGTTGCTATTTTGGTTATGACTTTTTTATCTGCCTAAATTCTCCTTGAAGCATCACTAGCAAACCGGTGGCATCCCTGCTTTTGGCCTAAGCTTCTGCACAGTACGTTGCATGAAGTTTAGGCAGCTGGTCTGCTCCATTCTTGCAATGGGCACCTATCAATAACACAGAAGTAAAATCGTTACCCCTGAACGGAAACCTGCTGTGAGGCAGATAACCCATATTTATTACCTTTTTAACATTTATACAGAAGATCCATTTTAAGCCTAAAAGCCTACTCAAGACAACGGACAAGTGACTCCCCATCACCAGAGCTTTGTATTTCCAGTTTTCACACTCAAACCCAAACTTCTACTACACAAGGTGACAAAAGCTCGAAGTGTAATTTTTGTAAAAAAAGTCAAGCTGGTAACACTTGAAGGAGAGGGAGAAAACCTTCTATCCAAGTGCACTGGTCTTACTGGGCACAATACAAGCCAATAGCTAGGACCAAGTGTCCCAAACACTTCTGACTCGCTGGATGTGCACGGGCCATCTGCCTGGCATTTCGGGAGGCCGGGAAGTTGACGGGGCTGCTGGCATCCAATAATTCCAGACTTAGGGTCACATTCTGCTTTTTCCCACCTAGACAGACCTTTTGGCATTCAGAGCAGAAGGGTTTACACTCTGGGGCTGGAAAAATCTTTCCCTTTACTCTTGCTTTTCTTTTGCTGCAAATCGCTGATAAAAAAAAAAATAAATCCTATGGAAACTTTGTCTCTAGAAAATAAAAGTGTCCTTCTGGGGAGCACCTTCTCAGCCCTCTGCCAAAATGAGTGGGATGGGTTGTTTTTTTTTGATAAAGTAACTGGACCGAATCTTATTTCGACACTATGATTAAATAAGAAGCAAACCACTTCTCATGGTCAAAGAGGTGAAATCACCTTAAAAACATGTTCTGAGAATGGAAAAGTGACAGCAGAAGAGTAATTTTTACAGCTGCCTGGCCTGGAACACCAAGCACTGGCCAGGACAACGACAATATAGAGCAAGTTATACCTGTTTGGGAACAACTTGTAGTACTGGTAGCGGTACAAACAGTCCACGTGTTACACTGAGGACTCAACTATAAAATACTGATGTAGAAAATTGTGCTGAACTCCACGATCACTTGAAAGTATTAGAGAAGTATGGAAAAAGGAAACTGCCTGTGCTTTTATGATGGCTGACATCTCATGATCTCAAAAGGTCATGAGAATGAGAGGTATCCGTATTTTGTGTGATCTTTGTGTTAGAAGATCTTGTTACAGATGGGGAAAGAAGTTAAATAAATGGCCAAAGGTTTCACAGCAAATCCACAGCAGGATGGGGAAGAGAAGAGGCTCACCCTGTCCAGGCCACGATCCCTGTCTTCACACACAGGAAGTTTTCCATTTATATGAAAAAAACCACTCACTTCAACCCACTAAATATCCTCATTCTGTAGGCAGACTTTTTCTAACCTCTTCCCGATTACATCTCAACGCTGACTCTTGAAGGCTTTTCTTCCCATCAGCATCACTGGAAACCAGAGTCACATTGGGTTTAAATCTTCATCTGGAATGGGAAGCACGTCTTACACGAAGACGAAGCCCCGGCACAGCGCTGAACGGCACAGCGAGCCGCGTACACCCTGACGATTCGCTGCTACCTCCCTTCTCCGCTGACTCCCGTCACCAAGTCTTAATTCCAGCTGCTTGCTGGATAATTTTCCCCAAGAAAACCGCCCAGTGTTGCTAACTCGACTCATCGTTTCTGTAGCGCGTGAGGTGATGCAGGGACTCGGTTTGCTTCCCAGCTGCGCTGTTCAATGTTATTCGGGCAATTTTCACTGAATCATTTTGGTTGGAAGATCATCAAGCCCAACTGTTAACCCAGAACTGCCAGGTCACCACTAACCCCTGTCCCTCAGCACCACATCTCCACAGCTTTGAAATCCCTCCAGGGATGGGGACTCCATCCCTGCCCTGGGCAGCCTGGGCCAGGCCTGGACATCCCTGGAGGGGAAGAAATTTTTCCCAATATCCAACCTAAACCTCCCCTGGTGCAACTTGAGGCTGTTTCCTCTCGTCCTGTCGCTCGTTTCTTGGAAGAAGAGACCGACCCCACCTGGCTCCAGCCTCCTTTCATGGAGCTGCTGAAAGCAAGGTCTCCCCTGAGCCTCCTTTTCTCCAGGTTAAACCAGCTCAGCTCCCTCAGCTGCTCCTCACACGATTTGTGAGTTGTATACTGTCAAACAGTAACACCAGTCCTGTTCCAAGTGCCTCCACTTGCATATGTTGTAGCTGCACATCCACAGCTTCTGCCACCAGACCACATCTCTCTTTCTTGGCTAGTTTATTTTATACGGGTGGTTAGGCTGGCCCCATGGTAATCCCCAATGCATCCTTAACCTGATGGGATTCCCCCTCTCTAATCACCAGACAAAACTCCACATCCACACAAAAAACCCACGAAGATTCATAAAGGAGTGAGTCTGCATCCAGTTCTGCCCGGAGGGTCCAAGAGACTCAAGCAGGACCTGCACCCTTAACACTGAAGACAGCAGGATTGGAAGATCTGGCTGGACAACGCTGTTTATTCAGTGGAGTGACCCAGCAGGAGGCTTTGCCTCATATACTATTAAGTCAGGAAAACCAAGTTCTCTGTACTACAGAAGTGGTTGAGCAGATGACTAGCTGCACTGGGCCAGCCACATCAAGAAAAGTCACTTTTAATGCCTTCCTTTGAAAAAAAACAAAAAAACCACCACACAACAACAACAACAAACCCCAATAAAAATATTAAAAGGTGATCCAGAAGAATACAACCCATTCAATTTGGAAATAAAGCAAAAAACTTCCTGAATATTTTTTTTTATATATATAAATTGTTGAATGCATTCAGTATAAACAATGCTAAAATTAAGACACACACATCCCCCTTTGATCTCTTTTCTAGACCCTTCAATTTTCCCCAGGAGAAAGCCTGGGCAGGGCAGAGCACACGTCTGCACTGAGCAGCGGTTGAGCCACACGTTTCTCTAATACCTTTTTCTCCCAACAGCGAGTTCTTTCGGTCACAGGATGTGATCCCACCAAAGACATTCATCCTCACTGCAGCACTTGCAGATATTAAACTCTCTGGACAGGCTGACTAATGATACAGCAGGCTGGGAAGGCCCCAGGTGCTCAGGGAGCTGAAGGTAAGAGCTTTCCTTCAGCAGAGTCACGCTCTGCTGCGAAGTGGGTAATTGAGGATGACATGAGCAGCTCGGAGTGGAGAACCTGCTCCAGCACTCTCCATTTCGCAGAGGGAAATTTGAGATGTTTGCGGTTTCTCTTCCTAGCTCCTCAGTTTTTCCAGCTGGGAACAGGGTGCTGGGAGAGCGCAGTGACCCCTAGCCCAGCCCAGCAGCAGAATCAGAATCATAGACTGTTAGGGGTTGGAAGGGACCTCTAGAGATCATCTAGTCCAACCCTCCTGCCAAAGCAGGACCATCCAGGGCAGGTTACACAGGAACAGATCCAGGGTGGTTTTGAAAGTCTCCAGAGAAGGAGACTCCACAACCTCTCTGGGCAGCCTGTTCCAGGCTCCACCACCCTCACAGGAAATAAGTTTCTCCTCACGTTGAGGTGGAACCTCCTGTGTTCCAGCTTGTACACGTTATTCCTTGAGCCTGGCCCCTTCCACTTGACACCCACCCCTCAGATATTTATAGACATGAATAAGATCCTCTCTCAGCCTTCTCTTCTCCACACTAAACAGCCCCAGGTCTCTCAGCCTTTCCTCACAGGAGAGATGTTCAAGTCCCTTAATCATCTTTGTAGCCTCCGCTGGACTCTCTCCAGTTGGTCCCTGTCTCTCTTGAATTGAAGAGCCCAAATCTGGATCCAGTATTCCAGGTGTGGTCTCACCAGGGCAGAGCAGAGAGGGAGGAGAACCTCCCTAGACCTGCTGGACACAGCTATCTTAGTGCATCCCACATACTGCTGGCCAGGATACCAAGCAGCAGAGTGGGCAGCATGTCTCCACTATAAACTGCCCTGCTCATTAACATTAACAAAGACCGAAATCGCTGTGGTTTAACAGAGCAGGCTGCAAACTGCACCTCCTGAAGCAGGACTGTGGCCAAGCTGTCCCTTCTACAGGGTGCTGATGACGAGGAGGAGCACGGCCGCCTCTTTGCTTGCCCCTGCGTGAACTGCCAAAGAATCCAGGAGCCATAGCTCTCAGTTGGTGCCACTTCTGGATTCTGTATTTCCACCCACCACCAGCCGCAGATCTGCTCTAGCGAATCGTGCTGACCTGCGCCTTTTCTCAAAAACACCAATTCAAGCAACTCTGTGGAAAATGAACAGTTAACGGTGGCTAATACAGACCTGAATGGATTCTTGTAGCTCTGCAGAACTGTTGGGTTTGGGATAAAAGCAGCTCTGCTGGGATGAAATCTTTCCTATGCCAAACCCTTTTTGCAGCTAAAATGGAGAACATGTGCTACGGCATCACGGACACGTGCTTATTTACACCAACTGAGGCGGGCCCCGCTTCAAAATGTTCACTTGTGAACATCGCTCATCTGCCAGCATCGATGTGAGTAACAGGAATATCAACTACAGAGACAGGAGAAAAGAATAATATTCCCAATTGCCATGTAGTCCTTCAAGTGTGCTGCTTGTCAGCACTTCACCGAGCTGCTTCTGACCACAGCGTGGCTACACGGGAGGAAAAAGGAAAAATCAAAGCGTTGGAACTTGGAAATAGGTCGCTTTAAATAACATGGTCAGAATTGGCTCAACTACAATGTTTGCTAAAGCAGACAAAATGTATTTCATGACTGAGTAAGATCTGTTTATCTTATTCAAGGTTTCAGGGAGATAAGTCTGATAAATAGGAAGCACAGGGTACTGCTTCCCTATGTTTTCACACTAAAAACTTTGCTGTCAAAAGGAGAATAAAGCTCTCACAGGACAAAGGAAAATTGGCCACAGTGGGTCACTACTATACTTGATTGATTGATTTATTTCGTCTTTTGAAGGACTTTGGTGACACAGAATCTGCCATCTACTAGATACTGGCAAGAGCAGCCGCAGAACCGTGCTCCAGATCCATGCTTCAACTTCTGCACAGGATCTAAAGAGACACTGCTTAAAACAGATTCGTTAAAAACCCGAAGATTTTCCAAAATCCAATGCCGGTAGAAATGTTTTCACGAAATTCAAAAAAAAAAAAATCTGTGAAAAATTACACTTTGAGGCTAACATTTCTCTGCAGCACCCACAAAGCACGGCATTGCAACACTGCTACAGCACATGACAACCTAGGGAAAAAAAATACAAAGAAACTAAAGACAGGGCCCATATAAAAGTGAAAGTGCCTACCCTTCTCCAACGATCACGCTGAAATACTGTAGAGAAATCAAACCAGTAGTTAAAAATACTGCAGAAAAAGCATTCTGTTCCTAATGTTTATAGGATTATTAGGAATAGGTGTTTTGGCAGTTGAAGAGATTATCTTTTGAACACATGAGACAAGAATTCAGCCTCAGAATCTCTTATTGACGATATCGATCACGTTCAGCTCTGGCGTAACTCCAGCATCTCCCACTTTGAAGTGTTTCATACTGAGGTATATTAGGCCTCACCAGAAGTTTGCTAAAGGACTAAAACTGTTTTGTCATAACCACATTGGAATCTCACAATTTATTCTAAGTATAGTTAATGAGCATTGTGATCAGGGTTCGGAATCGCTCAACTCAATTGCTACTACTTGGCTTTGGGCAGTCAGAGGACCAAGCACACCAGTAAAGGTTTTCCTTCCCAGTTTGGGCAGCCAGCAGCCTACCTTGCCGTCGGATGCAGTGTTTATTCTGTAGTGGTAGACTCTTCCTTCGTATCGCAGGGAAATCGATCTCTGCCCGGGGCTGCTCTCGCTCTCTCGCACGAGAAAGCTGCCGTTGATACCGCTGCTCAGAAGGTACTCGGCGGCGTTACGTGACACTGGGCCGTGATACCAGGAATGCTTCTCCAAACTGTTCACCGGGGTGATGTAGTTGCTGGGCACCCAGCCTTGGCCATTCTTGGTCTGGGCCTCGCACCATTCCCCGTTATGATTGTAGCCCAGCACACGGAGCTTTTCACCTTAATGCAAGAAAAAAAAAAATCTATTTAGATGTGGCAAATCTGGGAGCTGCGGACAAAGACAGGTTCAAGGAACTACTGGAGAGTGTACAGTGGAAGCTATGAAGATGCTGAGGGGACTGGAGCATCTCTGTGCTGAGGAAAGGCTGAGAGCCCTGGGGATGTTTAGCCCGGACAAGAGAAGACCAAGGGGGGATCTGATCAAAGCTGATCAATAGCTAAAGAGTTGAGGGTCAGGATGACAGGGCCAGACTCCTGTCAGTGGTGCCCAACAACAGGACGAGGAGCAATGAGCACCAACTGGAATCCAGGAGGCTCCATCTGAACATGAGGAAAAAATTCTTTGGTGTGAGGGTGCCAGAGCTTAGTGCAGGTTGCCCAGAGAGGTTGTGGAGTCTCCTTCTCTGGAGAGATTCCAAACCCGCCTGGACACGATCAAAAGCCAAATGAAGTCACATGCAAGCTTCAGGAGTTTGTCAGGCCCTCATGCAGTTCTGCACCAGCTCTGATACTGCTTCAGCTTCAAAAATGAATCCAGTAAATTTTATTTGAACTGAGTTGGTTTGATGGGGCTAGGAGAGAGCAGGAGTGGATAAATAGTATTTTTCAAAAATCATTTCAATTAACAAGTTAAGCAGATGTGACTTGGGGTCCACATAAGGAACGTAAGAAAACACTGTATTGGTACAATCACTTTTCATACAGGAACTGTGTTTTGGAGAGCTATGAAAATGATAGAGGCCAGCCTCTAAAATCAGCTTAGTTTAATTTCTCAGTTCAAATTCTTGCTCCTAACGGAGACTTCAGTTTTGGCAAACAGTTCCTTGCCCAATGCAAAAACTTCAGGCAGTTTTAACCTTTTAAAAGGTTATGACTTTGAAATATTCTACTTATTTAAGAATTCCCACAGTAAAATGAATTCCATAGGGTTTAGTGTATAACTCAGTTATTCCACAGTGACTTCTCCTTCTATGCCTTCTCACACACTCCCAGCACCATTCTGCCCAGCTACCTTACCTTTAGTTATGCTGAGAGTGTTGTCCCCACTCGCCACGAAGTCATACAGTGCAACGAAGAGATGGGGGTCATTCTCACTAGGACAGGACAGAAGGTTTTCCTTGGAGTTCCAGCGAGCTGCTTCACTCAGACCCTGGGGCTCGAAGTCTGACACTACCGGTCTCTGAAGGGCTTCTGGAGGAGAAGACAGAGGGAGGGGAAAAAAAGCAGGTTCATTTCTGCTGATAAAAGCCACCTGGTTAACCCACCCACTCTGAGTTTTCAACTTGCATTGTTTCTTGACACATCTGCTCCTCGTGCTTTGTAGGACAGATATGGACAGTCCTTTAAGGTAGATCTCGTCCCAGAGCTGTCCCCCAGCTTCTGCCTCCCATGGCACACAGGAGAAGGAAAGCCCTTCTTCCTCCCTCCCTCAAACACTGCTCACGTAGGCTGTTTGCTGCCTGCAAATCCTTTGGCTCAGGCCTAACTGCTGGAATGGCTAGATTTGAAAACAAACCCAAGACCTTTAAACGATAAATCCCTTAATTATTCTATAAATGAAAATGCCAGAACATGCAGCACAGAAAGCCAGGCAGGGCAAGATTTATAAGACATGGTATTTAAGAAGGAGATACATACTTCCACTCTTCACGGTATTTTTAATCATTTCTCTTCTTATTTGAGTACAAGGTTGTGCCTTTTTTGTTGCCCTCTCTTCTGCTTGCCGCTCTTGAAAGCGAGTGCAGGGGTAAACACACTTCACACAAACAGCTCTCTACATTTTTAGGAACCCTGAGACACCTCTAGAAAAAGAGATTCCTAAAAACTGAGCTTCACAGGTGAGTAAAACCCAACCACCCTCCCCTCTGGACTACGACTCAAGAGTACGGGCCAGTGATGCTCCAGGTAGTTGTGCCCCCTCACTCTAACACGTCCCCCTGAGCTGTGCTGGCACAAACTCAGGACATTAAGTTGTGGAAGTCTTGGGGCTTGAAGGGTTATTTTCCATCAGGATGAGTTCGTGGAGCAAGGTCACAGCACCACACACAGACCAGGGTGACTCAGGGGACAGGGAACACTCGCACCCAGCCCCTTGTGCCATCCAACTGCTCTTCATTTCTCAGCATCAGCCTCCAACCTGCAACCCCCACTCGGTGCCAAGTCCCATTTCTGCACAGGTGAAGGCAGCAGGGCTTTGGAGGGAGAAATCCCATGCCAAGTGTTTTCTATGTTATCAGGTCACCTGGGAGTACAACTCCCTCTTTCTGTTTGTAATGGTCACCGGCAAGGGGCTGCTACATAGATGCCACCGCACCAAAGTTTGCTTGTTTGGTCTGTAAATCCAGTAGAAGCTGCACTAGCAAACTGATGAAGAACTGACACAACTGACACCAGAAAATGTATGGAAATCAAATGTGGACTGGGACAGATCCAAAACACATTTCCCAATGCTCAAAAAAAGCCCCCAAACCAACAAAACACCACCTAACAACTCACAAACAAAACCCCAGCCCTGCAAACAATACCAAATCCCATTCTTTTCTAAGCGGTGGTGGCGGTGAAAGAGCCACTATTCACCCACAGACAATCTGGCGTCCTTGAAGTCAGATCATCCCATGTAAAATAATCACCCAGAGAGCCCTATGAACACGTGTACTATTGTATTTTTTGGAAAAGTTAATGTCCTATACGTGGGCAGGGAGCAGAACAGTAAGTATATAGCCCATAGGGCCTGTTTGCCCAGCCAAACCTTATTTGCAGGGAGAGACATTTTTATAGTGAAGTTTCAGAGAAGTCAAATAATTCTGCTTTCTAAATGAATTCCACAGTCAGGAAAGGTGATGGCGTGTTGGGTGGTTTGTTAAAGCACCTTGACATCCTTGCTTCCTCCTCCTGTTTCCTGCAGGAGAATACATTTTATGTGAAGCCAAAGCCTGGGTTTGTATCGAGAGGGATGATGAGAAAAGAAACAGAAAATCCACTTTCAGAAAATTAAGCTATAACCATTTTACCATGAAAACGCTTTGATGCTGTCAAGCCCATTAAGCTCCCTTATCAAACACAGGGCGCTGCAGTGACTGGAGATACTCCAAGGAGTTACATCATCAGTAAACACCTGGAACAGACAGCAGAGAGCTGCAAGGAACAGACACACAACCTCAGCGAGGAGCGATGCCACGATGCTCTCCCCAAAACATGGTACAAACCAGTACACGCTGCATGGTGGGATGGACCGTAACCTCCACCAGGAAGGAAAGCGCCTCCCCCCCAAGGGACTGGTTTGACAGGAAGGCAGGAAATCCAAGGCAGGCTCCCCTCCAACTCCAGCGTGATCTCAGCCCGGCCACGGACGGCTCGCGCACGGCCACGGATGGGAATGCGGGAGGAAAGCCAAATGCTCCGTAAGAATCCCTCCCCAGCACCCAGACCACGGCGCTGCTGGGACTGACTCATCCCCCACGGGCGCCAAGGTATGCGCTTCGCTTTGGACCAGGAGACAACACCGTGTCAAACAGCAAAAACACCCAGCAGCTGCCATGTGGGACTCGGGGAAGGCGGGTTCTGCTCAATGACATCCCTACAAACACCGACTCCGTGATAACTGCAGACCCAAGGACCGGCAAGAGCGAGGGCTGTTAAATAAACTTGCGAGAATTTGCTAAACCACACGAATCCCCCGGTGAATACACAGGATGCTGCGACAGATGGGATCCTATCCTCTGTGTCCTCCAAGTCACCCCCCGCCCCGCTCAGCCACGGTCACCCCAACAGGGATGCCCACTGGGTGCGAACGCTGCCGGGCAGGAGAGATGCAACTCCTAGGTCGGCTTAGGGCTGGTGATTCCAGAATGTAGGAATCTCAACTGGAGTGTGGAAGGCTTAAAGGGAGGATGAGGCCCTGAGTCAACACAGAGAAGAGCGTAAAGGAAAGAGCAGAGTTGTGGTGACCCGAGTGTAGCAGAAGCTTGATAGACCGTGACAAAACACACTTTTAAAGGCCTGGGCCCCGAGAGGAAGCTGTCAACAGACTCAGGACACAAACTCACGAAGCGAGAGAAGCAGACAGGACATGTCCATCTGGGAGCCGCGCACGGCCGGCTGTCAGCAGGATTCATCCCCCTCAGCTAGTCTCTAGTAAATCTGCCCAGACATTACAGTCCTTCAGAGCAGGAATCAGACGCTGCCGTTCCTGCGTATTGAGGGGTTTCCTTAACACACTACAGCTTCTCCACCTCCTACTGCTGGTTTTAACTACAGTTTTCCAGCACCGCTGAGCTCTTCAACAGGCCAGATCCCTCCCAATAAATCAGCCGGGCCGCTGTACCTACAGGAGGGTATCCTGGCACGGCAGCGGGGCAGGAAGAGAGCATAATGCAAGCTGTTATCTCTGCGCTGTGATTCCTTCCATACAGCCACTTTGTCTTCCGCCGTGTCCCAGACGGGCTGTAATTTATGAGTTTGATCATAATGTGCTCGGGATGGCACCTGGATTCCTGGGGGGAATCCTGAGGCAATGCTCCAATTCAGTTCTCCACTAACACCAAGTAAATGATGCCTCTTAATTAAAGCGGAGCAGACTTCGAAGTAAGCCGACAGCAGCTTTTCTTTTGAAGCATTAGCTGTATGAATGTCTTCGATTCCCCCCTAAATGAAGCTTTTACCAGGAGACATTGCTGTTTGCACACTAAGAGGTTTCATAAGCATAAACTATCTCCTGCTAATGACTGGTTATACGAGGTTATGAATCACTGTTAAGGACTCTGTAGGAAATTCTCAGATATGAATAATTCTGGTCTAGGCTAACGCAAGCAAATTTCCTCGGTGATTTAAGGGAAAGGTTGGACAACAGGCAGAAGCGCAGAATTACAGTCAGCTCCTCCATGGTCCCGAGGGAAGGAAGAGACCTCCTGTCTCCCTACAAAACAAACATCCTGTGAGCTTACAAACTGTGCTGGCATTTTTTTCCACGAGGTTTCTACAGCGAGAGCGCACACAACACATCTAGTAATCTCTTTGGAGGTACAGCACATGCTGTCCAAAGCTTCCCCATTCCCTGCATTCCCCCTGGAAGAAATGGCTGCAGAGCTGTGCAGATTTAATGCATCCAAATGTTCCCAACTCTGAGCACATACGATGGAGAAGCTGCTTCTTTGTCCCAGTATTTCCTTAGAGGACCTCATAAACTCCCTATGCCTGATGGAATATGGGTTAAAAAAAAACCCAAACAAACAACAAAACCAAGAAAAAAACCCTGTAAACCAGATCTTTCCAAAAAGAAGGAAGGTTTCATGTTTTATTTCAGACTCATCCCTTGAGTGAGGTCTCCTGTCACACCCACTCCACAGCACAGGCCACCGAACCTTCTGCACCACGGGCTGTGGCTGTCGCTCCTGCTCTTTGGGGAAGGCCACGTTCTTTCAGCCGGCATGAAGACAAATGATCACTTTTTAAATACTGCCTATTTCTGCAGAGATGAAGATGTCAACAAATAGATCCATCCTCTCTCGAGCAGACCCACTCCCCCTGTGCTGCCCTATTTCCACCACGCAACAAGGTGCCCTCATCCTGCAGACAGGCTGGGCTCCTTCTCGCGTGGCCACCAGCGACCTCCAGCACTCTAAAACATCGACGACCAAGTCTGCTGAACGCAAACAGGAGAGAACGTGGCCACCCACGGCTCCTGCTGCATTGCCCAGGCACAAACCAGACCTCACAGTCAGCTGCTGTGTTTTCTCTTGCCCAACATTAAGCACCTCTGATGAGGTGGCTTCTCACGCTCCTCCAAGAGACGATTCCATGATCTTGGGGCTTCTGTTGTTGTTGGGTTGGTTGGTTGGTTTCATTGTGGTTTGGGATTGTTTGTTTTGGTTTGCCTTTTTTTTTTTTTTTTTTTTTTGAAAGCCTGCAGGTTCCACTCCAGTTCATTCACTGAGTTTATTCCATTTATAACCCCTTAGTGACATGGTAAATCTGAACACAGTTGTAGATGTACAGAGTGGAATAGTGGGTACGGCAGAATTTTAGATTTTATTCCCAAATCTGCTACTAAACTACTGCCTGACCTTGTATTGTAACTTCTGGGAGAGGAAAGCAAAAGTAAGTAGATCCAAGTAAATTTCAACGACACTTGCTTATTTCTGAAAACTTTTACCTCTACAAGTTTTGCTTTGATTTCCTCACTAAGAGAGCAGAAGGTTTGCTGGTTTCTGAGCCTTGGGGAGAGAAAGCACCAAGCAAAAATCCTTCTTTTAATAAGCAACCCCAGATTGCTCGGGGAAGGACTAACACGCCTGTGAGTGATCAGTTTTAGGTCTGAAGACAGTTACAGATTTTCCTGTGAAATGACAAATCCTTTCCTCACCACAACCCCATGGGAATCGGTAGTAGGCACCATCAGCCAGATTTTTTAATTAGGATGGGACAGGCGAGAACCGCTGGAACAAGCACAGAACTTAGAAAGACAGAAACATATTTACAAGCAAGAACTCTACCGAGTGATGAGAGGCCAAGAGGTGAGGAATAGAAAATAGTCAAGGAAGAGAGGAAACAAACAGGCGGCTCTTCCCTGGGAGGCAGCAACACCATCTTAACGCACTTGCTCTTCCCAACGGATCCACCAAAGACCTGCCTGCTGATCCCAGCGACTCCAGGGCAGGGCGAGTCGCTGACACGGCATATTTGGGGCTGGCTCAATATGTACCCAAACTCAGGTAAAAAAAGCTCTCCAGGAATGGGGCAATGGCTATAGGCTGCTGCTCCTCCCCAGGCTGGTCTACTTGAGCTGTAACAAGACACGATGGAGAAAAAAAAAAACA
The DNA here is from genome assembly GCA_013396935.1 of Baryphthengus martii. NCBI lineage: Eukaryota > Metazoa > Chordata > Aves > Coraciiformes > Momotidae > Baryphthengus > Baryphthengus martii. The sequence goes on along the minus strand of VWZK01009001.1, from coordinate 276,682 downwards.
AAACCAAAACAAAACAAAAAAGAGAAGGAAAAAAAAAAAAAAAAAGGAGACAGAAACAGCCTGACAGCTGGCAGGACAGAAGTGAGCTCGGTTAAAAAACAAAAGACTTTACTAGTGTCCCCCAAATGGCTTTTAAACTTCACAGAGAACACTGACAGGTTTTAAACACAGCTTCTGCCTTTCGGTGGTAGAACAAGCCCAAAAAGGCAGCAAGACTATTCCAGCCCCTATTTGGGACATGGACACGTTCTGTTTTCCAGATCAGATTGGCAGCAGTACTTGCTGTGCCTCTTCCTTCTACTCTTTACCCTTTCTTGGTGTGAAGTGGGTGAGGAATCACTCCATTTGGCAAAGGCAGAAAGGAGAAAGCAGACGAGAAAGCAATTTTTTATTCAGATTTCTCACGTTTAATATAGTATTTACTAGCGGGAATAGAAAGGAGAGCAAAAAAATGGCCAGCTCAACCACCAGTATGAAATCTCAAGTAATCGTTAGAACCAGTTTAAACTATTTTTGATCAAGTTAAGAAGAGGTCTTAACTTTCCCGGTGAGCAGGCAAGGCTGGCTGTGCACAGCGCTGGGCCCACCACTTTCCAGTGGCACCTGCCATCCCTCCACACCATCACAAACTCCACAAACAAGCCTCATTCCTGCAAACCAACAGAGCATAAAAGCCTTTCAGAAGAGACCACCATGAAACACACACCCCCCCATCCCCCCCTTTCTGACTACATGGTCAAAAGACACATGTGCCTGACTAAATAGGCCTCCAACAAATCTCAATTCAACATTCTCAAGAAGTACGTTTAAGAACACAGCAAACAGAATTGATTTTGTTATGGTCTCAACGCTACCCATCAATCAAACGCTGTTGTGGTTCTGTCAACACACAAAAACCAAAATAAGAAAGTAAATGAGGTGAAATTTCATCTATCCTCCTGGCTGCAACTGGTTTTCCACACAACAAACAGACCTTGCGTCCTGCAAGCAGTTATATTTCAGGTTTCATAGTCTACTATAGTAAAGAAACTTTCAGCTTTCCCCTCACGTCCTCAACAGCTTCCCATACAACTAAGATAACAAGAGCAGAGTTAAATCCTCCAATGATAGCACCATCATCTCCTTAATCCTGTCAGAAGCTTCCGTGAGGCTGTGAGACGCGCGTGGGAATGGCCAGGCCAACCCACGTTGCCCACAAGGATCCAGGAGCAACTGTCTCTAGTTTCTGACCCTTGACACAAACCTGCCCCCTTCTCACGCTCTGCCACGCTTAAGAGGTTTCTACAAAAATTAACAAATCCATTTGTAAAAACTTGCTATCTTCTTATGGGTGACGCAAGAAAATGGTTTTGACTTGTGCCCATGGAGTAGGAGGTTGTGGGGCAAGCCACCAAACGCTTTTGAAGAGTCCTCAACAGCACTTTCGACCTCACAATAAGAAGAAAGCTGCCTAAGAATATCACGCGGAGATCTTCAGATTTAGAAAGAAATAACAGAAAACCCTTTTTTAACCTTTCCCCCCCCACACAGCTGAGTATAGATTCTTGCTTCTCACCCTGCTCTCCAGGAGATCCACAGTCAATCACGGCGAGTCACAACCACCTGTCACAGCATGAAGGCTCCAGTTGTCACATTTGCTCACCTTTACCACATCACTTGGGTACCGGTTCGGTTTTGCCCCACGCTGAGCTGAGAAATGAGACTGAGCTGCTTTGCTAAAAGCTGTCTCAATGCTCATTTCCCACCATCAAAAAAATAAATCTGGAACCACAGTCTCGGGGAAGCAGAAGGCGGAAATACCGCAACATTTCTTGTGTCAGTGATCGAGTTTTTCACTCGATGCTGCCGACACGGGCCAAACCAAACTGTGCTCTAATCCCCTTACGCAACTGCATTGCAAATTGGGGGTGGGGGTGGTTGTAACACACACAAAAGCAAAAACTTGCAACGACAGTCAGGGCAACACCCTTGTAACATCATCCTTTCGCATTCATTTCTGCAGGAAGAGAGGCCCCAGATGCTCTGCCTGTTCTCCCAGGGCTGTGGTGAAAGATCCAAGGGCACAGAAAGGAGAGGCCCAGCACGGCTTGGAGCTCCTCCTCGACACGCAGCCTGGTCCTGCTCGAGCAACACCACAGGCAGGGGACACAGACAGAGGTTTTTATAGATCTGAAAGATCACCGAGGAATTCAGTCGTACAGGAAGGATCAAAATTAAATCACACGCATCCACCCAAAACTAGGTTTCTGAAACTTTAAATAAATAAAAGTAGTCTTCTGGAAACTGTTCTTTGGTTTTAGACAATAGAAAATTCCTCAGAGGCACTAATAAATATAGACTCTCGATCTGAAATTTCTTCAAAGGGTTTTGCCACGAGAAGCCATTTGTAGATTTTGAGATTCCTAACCTATGAATTTCTGAGGATCATTTCTCCACTGAATATTCGAGAGTTGAGCAACAGTGACTTGCGATAGGCCCCGGGAAGTCAGCTGCTGCCTTTCGTGCCTCTGATTTGATGAGTTAGCACAGTCCTCCTGGCATGTGGATTATTTTTACTGAAGCAACATCCAGCAACACAAAAGAAGTTGAAGAAGCCCAGACAGCCCCGGCAGGACGGACACAGCCCCCTGAGCACAGCAAAGAGGCCAGGGCCGCATGGGGGGGACTCATAATGCTGCTCCGCAGATGGAGTGCAAAGCCACACCGGGGTGAAGAACTTGCTCGAGGTCCCGCCAAGCAAGACCTCAGCCTAAAGTCCCCCAGCCCAGCACGGTGCCTCTGTCACCAAGGCTTTCAATCTGAACTAGTCACGTCTCTAAGGTTAACATCTCAGCATCTACAACCAACCACGGCCGTGATTCAAAAAAATCACTTTTAAAAAGTAAACACACAAGAAAATACAGTTAATTGAATGCCTGTGGAAAGCAAAACTACAAGGGGATAACCAAAATGAACTAAGAGATTATGTATTAACACACGCTGAAAATATTTACTGACGGACTCATCTAAATTTTCTTTCTGAGCCTGGAGTTGGTTTTACCATCCTCCTTTCACATCCAAAACAAGGGAGATTCTTCCCTGGGCAAAAAAAAAAATAAAATAAAAAAATAAAGCCGAGGCCTGAAGATCCGGCTTTGTTTATGGGCTCGGCAATAAGATCACTTGACATTTCACAACCATAAATGGTAGAGCCGCGCTCCCTTTGTACGCTGCAGCTAATGAAAGGCACCTGGGGGCTGGATGCCGCTCGGGTCCCTCACCCCCAAAAGCCTGTCCTCAAGCTGGCCAGGACCAAACATCTTCCCCAAACCCGGCCCCAACTTGCAAACAAGGGATAAAACTTGAGGCCGGGATGGCGGTGGGGTCGGGCCGTGCCCCTCCGGGAGTCCAACTGCCAGAGCTCGACGGCAGATCCCGGAGCGGCACGGCCTGACCCCCGGCCTCCTTGGGTACTCACCTTCCAGGTAGCAGCTGGAGGAGGAGGAAAGCCCTTTCTTCGATTTGCAACCCACCAATTTCAAGCAAATCTCCAACATTTTCATTTGTTAGAGTTGGGCTTCGGCTGTCCGGTTTCCTTTCCCCCCCTCCCCCTTCAGCTTCTTCTCACACTGTCGAATTAGCCGATAAAAGTCTAGAAAAGTCTTTCGAAAAATCCAGTAAGAGTCTAAAAAAAAAAAAAAATCCAGGAAAAGTCTAAAATAAAAATATCCAGGGAAAGTCTAAAATCAAAATACCCAGGAAAAGTTTAAAACAAAATATCCAGGGAAAGTTTAAGAAATCCAACGCTCTGAAAACCATTACAAGGGCAAGCCCGAGAGGCGGAAAATCCTGGGGCCCCGCATCTCCTCTCCCGGGGAGTTAACTCCAGCCATCTTCCCTCCTTCCCAACTCTTTTGGCGGGAGAGAGGAGGGGCCAAGGGGAGGGCGTAAAAAAAAAAGTAAAAAAATTAAAAAGATATATAAGAAAAAGGAAAATCAAAACGAAGAGAAAAAGCAAAGCCAAGCAAGTTGGGGAGTCAGTTCTGCCCACAGTTGGCGGCAGCTCCCCACACGCCGCCAGCGCTGGGGGCAGGCACAGCTCCTGGGGCTGGGCTGCCAACAAAGGGCCCCTTCAGCCGCTGCCTCCATGACATCAGGCAGCCAGCAACGCCCTCGCTTCTTAACCCTCCTCCTGCCTGCACCCTGCCTGCCTCCGCTCCCAAGCAGAGGGTGAAATAAAAAATAAAAAAATTAAAAAAATCAGCAAGTTTCGACCCCTCCCAGGAGGGCCCTCCTTGGGTTGGGAAGGAGCGAAAGGCAGGATTAAGGAGTAACGGTGTTTGTGGCGCTTTGTGCGCGGCTCAAACTGAGAGAACCGTTCTCTCGGCCGAAACCGAGAGAATCGAAGGCGAGGGGTAAAGTCTTCACGGCGTCTCGTTTAGTGAACTGTTTAAAGACTGCGCCTTGTCGTGGGGAGAAGCAAAGCGAGCGATGCCCGCTCGTAAACCAACACAAACACGTCAGGGGAGCTGGAGGTCCTTCCCAAAAGAGGTTGTCTGAGCGTCCCTGGGCTAATTTACAGGCAAACAGACTCACATCTCAGCTAATGAAATTACCCTCAGGACACTGCTCCTCTTTGCATGAGGAGCCAGAAGTTTTCACTGTCCCACTCCCTTCTGTTCTTTTTCCCTGCAAACTGTGCCCTTCCCCACAGGTTTCTCAAGGCTACACATTAATTGCAGCTCTCCGCTTTTTTGCATTTTTTATAAATTACTTCCTAGCATTATCGTGTCTCCTTTTTAAAACAATTATCACTTTTGTTATATTTATATTCTATATGTATAGATATATAAATAATATACACACAACAAAAAAAAGAAAGAAACAGCAAGTTAGCTGTATATACAATTGCATTTTTTTCCACTCAAAAATCCCCTTTCATGTCCTAAACCTTGGGGGTGCTTCTGCTGCCTGGAGCAAAACGGGCTCAACTCATCACGGGTACAAAATAGAGAGGCTGGGGACACCGGCCTGAAGAAGCCAACCCTCTTCTCCAACTCCACCACAGCGTGTGGAGCACTTGGTGTGTCACGTGCAGGATCCACAGAGCAGCAAATCTTCATTTTTTTTGTCCCTGAAAACTTCCCTTCACATCTGACAGTTTATTTTGGCAAGGTTACTGAGCTAGTGCTCTTTTGCCCTCCAACGTTTTCAAACATTTAATACTTTAGGGGAAACTCTGCACGCTTCCAGCATCTGAGGACCATGCCTCTGAAACAGTAAACTTTGCTCAGACTCTTTAAACATTATTTTACAGCATTACTTTGCCTCAGTCTTCTGGTCCACGGGGTGTACAAGTGAAAGACAGCTTGGAAAGAAATCCTTGGTCTCTCAACCCATACCAAACTGCAATAATAGCATTTGCATTTTTTTTCTTTCAATACCACAAGTCACATCACTTTTCGCAGAGAAATCATCACAAGAATGACAGTGTGATGTTCAAAGTGCTTTCATGCTTTTCATCAGAGAAGACAAGCGTAGATGTCCCCATTTAATAAACCAGGAAACACCGAGAGAACTTACACATCTCTTCCACTTGGACAGTCCAGAGAAGAGATGAGGCTACAGATCCGATCCCCCACATCTGGCAGCCTGCACGTGTGTTAGGAAGCCAACAATGTGCTTCTTCGCACCTCTCCCTCCCTCCGCTTCTGGGGGAGGATTTCTATTTTTCAGAAACACAAGAGTTTCAAGAGAAACCAACATTGATCTACTTGTTCCCTGCCCGCCTAACTGCCTACCTTCAGGCAAGGCTGCAACAAAGAAATCGTGCAGAACTGCACTGGAGGAAGACAAAAAAATAGTTCAAAGCGGATTTGGAGGAGAAAGGTTACATAAACCACAGGAGGAGCTCCATCATCACGTGTTTAGGCCTAGTGTCATGTTTAGGGAACTGGGATGAAGTGACAGCGTAAGACCAGACCAGGCATCTTGCACTCAACTTCTCTTCCATGTGAGGAGCATCCCTATCCCGCTTCTCCTCCCCTGCAGCCATAGGGAGGCTGAATGCCCCCAGCATTCCCCCGGCAGTACAAAGGCTGCCCCCCATGAACACCACCCAGCCGGTACCATTAACCTTAATACAATGATCTCCAGCAGAATGAATGCGGATTACATTCCCAATGAACTCCTGGGGTTCTTATTCCAGAAGAAGAATGCCTCATCTCCAATTAAATTAACCCGCCCTGCAGAAGAACCTCACTGTAGGAGAAAGGCATCCACTTGGGGAGTTGAACACAAAGAGTTATCCCAGGATAACTTCCTCTGTAGATAAACAAGTTAATTCCCTTTATGTTTCCATGCAGACAAGCTTGTGTGGTCCCTCTGCTACAAACATCACCCTTCGACGTTTCCTCTTTTGTGTCAAGGCAAACCAAGCTGTACAGACTTGGAGCAAATACCCTCGGCCTTTCCTGCGTGCCATGAAATTAACGGGTGATACAGAACTAAAAGCCATATCGGCAGCGTCACACAAACCCTGCTACTCTTACAGCTGACATCTATTAATCCCTTTCACGTTTGATTTGTCATATGCACATCTGAGAAGAAAATCGGTCGTGAAAAGCGTTGCAGGCTTTCGGACTACAGAGTGACTGATGGAACCTTCAACTCCGGCTCTCTGTTGCGGAACGGCAAAACAATTTTGGTCAGGAGCAGACTCGGAAGGCCTCGGGTTCATCCTCCTGCTCAGAGGGCAGATATCTATCGACATCAGGTTGCTCCCGGCTTTTTGCAGCTGAACTTTAACTGAGTCGGCTGGGCAGCGGGAAGCACTTTTGATCCTCTCCTATCTACCCAGCGTTGCCTTGCCGCCAGTTTTAAGTGCTGCTTCTCCTTCTGCTGTGACCTCTGTTCACCAGCTGGGTGGTTATAGGAGCACCTCGGACTCTTTCAGCCCCCTCTCCCCCAACCAGGCAAAGGCAGCTCCCTTGGCCTGGGGGGCACTGCCGGCTCCAGCCCCCACCGGGCTCCCTCCGGCCTGTCAGTGTCTGGGAGCTGGTTGTGGGGGGAACGGAGGGAGCCGGACGCCGTACGCCAGATGCGGCTTCACAAGCGCCAAAATGAGGGAAATAATCACTTCCTTCGACCTGCTGGCTCTGCTCTTGCTAATGCAATCCAGGATCCATTAGCCTTTATTGTTCATGCTCATACAAGAGTATAAACCTATTTAGCCAACTGCCTTCATGTTTGAGCTTCTTCGAGCAGGCAGCTATTTAATTCTTTATTTTTTTTAATGCTACCCAAAATTTGAGGACAGATTTTTTTTTTTTTAATTTTTTTCCAAAAGAAGAAAATCACACACATGCACGACAGCAGCAGCGAAAGGACTGGACTCCATGAGCAGAAAGTGAGTTTTGGCAGGATCCCATGACGTTAGCAGCTGGAGTGAATTTCGTTGCCGTACCATTAAAAACAGCTTGAGTGCTCGTCACCCATTTAAAAGCTGAGCTTAATTTTATTTTAAAATCCTTTTCTGAAACATAGAAACATGGAAAATTGAGAATTTGAAGCTGCAAACACTGGGCATTTTTGATGGCCACGTTCAGCTGTTTCAGGATGGAAAAGGTCACTTGAAACAGACGCAGCACAAACCAGTGGTTAAAGCAAAAGACTAAAAGAGTGCACCAGAAAAAGAGCAGATTCTTGTTTATAATTACAAGTTACCTGTACTTTATCTTGCTGCTCTTCAAATGCAGCTGAGAATTTCCCCTCAGCTCTTAAAAACCAACTCAGTGCCAGTTGTGAAGCGCTTCTGCTGTCTCTGGATGTACAGAGCAACAAAATGTAGAATCACATCATTTGCAAGACGCAGTTTTTCTTAGTAAGAGACAAGGTATTGTTTGATTTTGGGTATTCACAGGTCACCCTCTTTAGGACTAAAATAAGGTCCATGCCACAGAGCACTGACGTACTACACAGCTCTCTTCTTCTGATGACATCTTTCACATAGTGAAATAACACATTCTAACACCATTACCTGATTAAAAATATATGTGTAGATGAAAATGATCAAAGCAACTGTTGCTGAAATCCCTGGAGGCCCACAGCGTGTGCTACGGACACAGCTGGAACAAAGCTGGGCTTTGATCTGACAGCAAACCCAGCACTGCCTGTTTTCCTGGGGGATGGTCCAGCTTTGTCTGACAGATTCCAGTTTTCCTTCGGGTTTTCAGTCCCTCCATCCACTCCAAGCCATAATGTGACAAACTTTTGGGAAGATATCGGTGTGTACTAGAATGAGACGCTAGCAGTTTTAAACTCCTGGCTACTGAACTTTGCCTTCGTAGCACACGCAGCACAAAACACTGTCTGGTGGAGTCCTGGAAAACTGTTTGCAATAAATAGAACTTCAGTAGGTTGTGGCCGTTAAGCCATGAGAGCTTTGCCACAGAATGCCAAAGAAAGCAGGGCAAAATGTGAGTCCCGTATCGGCAGGGTGAGAGCTGAGCACACATCCCACACCCAAAGCCACTGCAGATTTCAACAACCATCTCTTGAGTCAATCACCTCAATCACCTCTTAGTCTCCATAACTGTTCATAGACACCTTATAAGTCCTTCAGATGACAAGTGAAAACAAGTCTTCCTGGATATTTCGAGGTTCTCCACTTACTTGGCGATGACGGCGCTGCACAAAAAGGCGATGATGTTTGTGATTTATTTGTAATACTCGCCACCTAACAGGTAGAGGGTCAGAAACGTCCTTGTGGGTGTTTGCACATAGAATGACTACATCAGCCCAGTAAAACTTTCCAAGTTTGCTCATGCACCTCTAAGCCCAAGCGACCAAGATACTAAAGGATCTCTGACTACCACTTATTTGGTCCTTACCGGGAATCAGTCAGTGATTCCACTGGCACCAGTAACACAAATCCACACAAAGAGGGCTGAGGTGGTTCTATCGCTCTGCCCAGATACCTCGCTTAGATGAGCCTTTGTGCCTTCAGTGATGGGTGTAATGCCACCTCCAGTTTCTCCAGCATTGCCCTCCCTCAGAACCACTCCACCAGCGCTGCCGTTGTCTGCTTTCTTCCAGCTTTTCATGTAGACACCTCTGCCTTTCCTTTTCCAGTTCACGTGCAAAACTTTTTTTTATACTCATTATTCTACCTTGCCATGGAAGCTCTTCTCAAAATTCAGCTGATATGTTTACAATAGTAAGTTAAAATAGCATATTAAAAACAAAAGCCTCCTGCTACTATTCTGACTGTTCTACAATAGGCATTATTGTAAATTAAAAAAAAAAACCACAAACACAAAACCCCACCAACTCTTACATGAATTTGAACAAAAGCTAGTTAACACCTGAGGGCAGAGAGTGTTTTCCTTCCTTCAGAAACCACCTAGCACAGCGTGAATGGCCCTGCGAGAGCCCCAAGATATCTGCACATACAATGAAATATTAACACTTCTGGCACTTGGACTTAGCAAGTCCCACTCTCACAGGAAGAAACTTTAAAAAAAAATAAAAATAAAACACTAAAAAAAAAAAGGCAGGTTACAAAAAGTCCACAGTACAGATCAACAGAAGATTTTGCAATACAGTGCGTGTGCATTTGTTGTTTTTTCTCTCCATGATTTAACAGATGTTTGTTATTTGCAATCTTCCTGAGTGAAAGAGGCGGCTGAGAAGTGGTGGGATTTCAGAGAGGGGATGTTCGACTATTCGAAATTCCTTTCAAGCAACAGGGCAGAATCCATCTTTTTAAGGTAGTAACAAGACAGAGGGTGTTTCTAAAGTCCTGCAATAGTGATCTGTCTTCACCATGCTCCTGTAAAAAAGCAAGATGGGTTGTGAGCTCTACAGGGAATTGCCTGGGTTGTTACCATTTGGAGCCTGCAAGGTTAAATCCAAGCCCAAAGGGGCTTTTCACAAATCACTGAAAAAGTTTTGGGCTTCTTCCATTAAAAGCTTTTTGAAACATCTGCAGGCAAAGAGAGAGAGGCATCTTGAACTTTTCAGAGGTGAAAAAAAAAAAAAGAACAGCTTAAAACCACACAAATCACACAAACTCCTACTTACTATAATTACTTAACTTCCATTGTTTGAGCAGTTTATTAAGGTTATGAAAGAAGGAGCGGGGACTGAGAGTTTCTGTGTCATAAGTAGTGTCACACCAGTTTAGGATCTGACTGAGGTTCCGTATTTTCTGCCAGACCGGAGCAGAGAGGGCTTACAGCCAGCCAGGACACAATCAGAAAAGATACATACTTGGAAAGTATCAGAAAATAAATTTTAGAGATGTTCCTTTGCCAAATACTGACTCAGATCTTGAGTGGGAGCATTTCTGCATTTCGTTTAAATGAAAAGACAAGGAAATGCAGATGTAAAAATCGAGTTAAAATAAGAGGTTAAAACAGGGAGCTCTGAGCTGATGACTTCACGGGCTATCACGTGTCATTCTGAGCACGTCCACAGGAAGAGGCAGAAGGACCAGTAAATCATGTTTGAGCCCCGACAGTAACGAAGTGGTTAACTTCTTCCATTCAAGAGCTGAAAATCTGCCAAAGCAGAAGACCAGGCCTGAGCGATCAGATTTCACATGAGGAGGGGGTGGAAGGGGAGAAGAAGAAAAGAAAACAAGTATTACTGAGCCACTGCTGCCTGAGACCCAACAGGGACTGGGAGGGCCATGGAGCCGGGACTGGGAGGGCCATGGAGCCGGCAAGGTCCATCCAGCACCGTCTCCCCACAGCTGGGGACACATCCGCTCGGTTCTGACCCACAGCTTGGCCCTCCTCATTTTGGGAACGTCGACCTGTACTGAGCACCTTCACTCTGGCCAGCATGAAAAACCTTTTGTACATCAACTATGGAATTAATATTACTGGAAGAGTAGAAACTTCTTTCTTGCTTTCTCGGCGTTTTCTCTCCCAAGTGCTGCCACAGCCATAGGAACCACCAAAGGACTTGAAAAGCAAAGGAAAAGATCATGCCTAGCAGAAAACACAAATAATAATCCATCAATGAACAAATAATCCAGTAAACCTAGCAGCAATTCAACCTCTTTGCCTTGAAGTTGATCGTGCAAAGGAGGTCTCGCGGTGGTATCAACATATACGCAGCTATTTCAGGGCTCCTTACCCAGCTATACGCTGCCCCTCTGGTCCTCACTCACCTAAGCTGTTTCAGCACTGAATTCGGCACGGTAATTAGAGAAAGAAGTAGCCCTTCCATATAAATATATAAAAAATTATCTATATAAGTACAGAAGATGCTACATAGAAACATCTACAATCACTTGATTTCAATGACATATTTATCTACCCTGGGTATCTCCTCTCAGCCTCCCTCAGATACGCAGGTGAAGGTCCTTGTGCTCCACAGCACTAATTGTTCATTATTCCCAGTATAATAAATTGAATATACACTCCCAGAAAGGAAAAACTGCCAGTTAATTAGAACTGCCTGTAGCAATGGTTCCCTCCAAACAGTTTAGCATTTTGTTTTGTTGTCAGGACACAATATAAGAAGTTTTCAGAGTCCTGCTGGGACAATGACGTAAAGGCAGGACCAGTATTTTCTCTTGTGAAGACTGAGGCCAACAGACAGAAACTTCAGACAGCAAGAAGCTATTTCACTGTGAAGAAAGGCAAACAGGAAAATGTCCATGGACACCTCTGTCCTGGTCCAACTGGAGCGAGGATGCAGAAGGAGGTACCCACTGCACTTCTGCGCTGCTGAGCACAGACAGATGCAGTTCAAGTGCTAGACTTTTCACAAGGGTTTAGCACACTGTTTTTCGATTCCTAAACACAAAACCACATTGCAGGAAGCATTTTAATTTGAACTTTTTTTGGAAAAGCCACTGAACATTCCCTCTCGGTTGCACCATTACAAAAACGCGAAGGTCTGATGCTGAATTCATCGGGGGTAAAAATTCTTAAATTAAACCCTTTCAGGATAAGTATCCTTGGTGTGCTTAGAGTATAACACTTGTCATAGCTGCATTTACACTTAGAAAATGGAATGAGACTGTGGAATACCTCCACATTTTCTGCCTTTCCAGGCAGAAGAGACAAGATGAAGGAGGAAATTGTAAAAAAGAAATCAGTGCTACTGATCCCCAGTAACCCCAGACTCTGCCTCCCCATCTGTTTTGAGAAATCCCAAGTCCCCTTCCATTCACTCCTCCTCTATCCTACCTGCCCAGCATTAACCAGAGCCATTCCCAGAGCAGATATATTACATGTGGTCTGAGGTTTACAGCTGTTGGCGTGAATAAAGATTGCAGATTCTGTCTGCCCACATACCAGACAGAAAATAAAGAAAAGTACGGAAGCAGAAATGAATAGCAACAGTCAGCACCCTATAAGCTCCCCGACCCTGCTCCACGCTGGCCCCAGAGCTGCCACAACTTGCATTTCAGGGTCAGCCGAGCCACTTCAAAATCCACTTCTCTCCCTGTGAAGAATGAAGATGTGCACAAATGAGTAAACCAAAAAAAAAAAAAAAACCACAAACAAAAAAACACCACAAAAATTAAGTCAAATATCTGTCACTGCCCTGAAACTTTGCACAATGGAGCATGAGGGCAAGAAGCAGAAAAATTCTGAGGGCAAAGATGGAGATTAGTTGGGAATAGACCGTGCTGACAGGGAGTGAGGGTCCTCAGCCAGTTAACACCATTTGAATCCAGAGTGTCCCAGTCCCACCTTTCCCATCTTCTCCCTGCTGTTGGCACTGGTGCTCACACAACCGTGTGGTGACCCAGTTCAAGAATGTGAAGACTCTCCTCACTAGATGTTCATACAAAGAACAGTGCTGGCATCACAGAGGGGCCAGGAGAGCTGGTTCTTAACTCAAAATACGGAGAAAATCATCTTTACTGCCACGTACTGACTTGTACGGACAGCTTCATCTTACAAGACCTTTCCCACTGAAAGATCTACGAACAAATCCAGAATAAAGAGATGTCACTGTAGGAGTGGACCAGATACAGATGCATTTCATTAATCATTCAGTGCTGGGAGACCTGCCTCTACCTGAAATGGAAGGACCTCAGGCAGCTTCGAGTCACCAACTGGCCATGCTCCAGTCTGCATCTAGGGAAGGCAATGCCTCAAATTCCTAGATACACCCAGCTATGCAACAGTGCTGGGATAGAGAAAACGCTCCCTGGAAGCCTCTCCCGATTCTGAGGGTGTTCCACAAAGTTCCAAGTAGAAGATACCACCACCACCCTGTAATTAAATTCACAGCTTCTCCTCTTTTTGATCAAGCTCCAGTCCATACTGAAGTCTCATGTCAGCGATACATAGATCAGCTAAACTCCATGTTATTTTGACAGATTGCAAGCCTCTGGTACAATCTCCTACTGTATTTTCTTGTCTTACTTTCTTCATGAAGGAAAAGTCATGGAAGACTCCAAGTAAAAATAAGCAATATCCAACACTTTATGAAACTGCATCTCTCTCCCAACGTGTCATAAGAGGAAAGGAAAATATCACATATTGCCCAGGTGGGATACAAAGGATACTCTTTTGTTTGACTTTACCAGATGCTATCTGATACAAAAAATTGAGTTTACCTGGATGATATTTGAAGTGCAGAAAGCCCAGACTTTAACTTCACTAGTCCACTGTGTATTCAAGACTCGCTGTGCAAGTTCCTCTGCCTGCCCAGCCAAGTTAGATATGTTATATCAAGTTATTACAAGAATAAGGACAAAAGCCAAGGAAAGTGGCGAACTCACAAAAGCAGCCTCGAACAGGTACCACTAAAGGAGAAGGAAGGCTCTGGCTTGAACCAACAAGAAGTGGGAAAACTCAGAGCGGAAGCCAACTGGTTTTTGTTAGGCCACACGTCCCAGTTTCCTCCCTTCTCTTAGTTCAGCTCAGGCTTTGCAAGTCTCGTGCCTGGAACACGGCCAGAGGATTTTCAGAGCGTGAAAGAGCTGCTGTGTTCCCCCAATCCCTCCCTCCGACACGCACTGCAGTAGGGTGCCAGGAGAACCTATTTTAAAACTAATCTCAAAGCAGAGGAAGATTTGGAGAAAGAAACGTGACTAGAAATCTCCAGCAGCTCTGGAGTCAAGGAGGGGGTGAAGCCAATGCATCACTTCATACTGCCCGGGTAAGAGAAGATACTGAAGAGGTAGCACAAAAGGATTTTAAGCTCTCTAATGTACCACTTCTAAGATCAAAAAAAAAAAGTACAGAGGAAGAACTCCACAGCCTACATGATCTCTCATTTTTTAATTGTACCTGAAGTGTTATATAAAAGATGTCAGAATGTGATTGGGAGGATGAGCAGGTTATCATTTTAGAAAGAGCTGGTAATAGCTTGGCTCACCTTTTACTTACACTTATCAATCCCTCAAAGAGGGTCTGGGTTTTAAGATGACAATAGTTGTTGGTAAAATATAAATAAATTAAGGGAAAAGTAACCATTCAGGTCACTCATACGCTCTGGGAATAGGAATGTTACAGTTTTACTTTCAACTCTTCTTTGGATTTCTTTTAGAATTGCAGATATACTAATTACCCAATTAGTGCCTCCAGTTTTTCCAAATATTAAAGATTTCCACGCCGCATGGCTTCTGGAGAAGCTAACTAATCAGGCCCCAGCCTTGACACCCAGTGCTAGAAGGTACTACATGACCGTGAAACGTTGGATAACACGCCCGACACACCAACTTCCCGCCTCTAAAACACATTTCTCATGTACTCCGAGAGCACTCGCATTCTTTCCGTGGTTCTGGCAGAGGGGCAGGACCTAAAGACTCCTGACGTTGAACTTGATGTAGGCTTTTCACAGCTCGCCCAGGGTGTGTTCAGTATCAACAACACATCCTGCACAATCTGCGAAAAGCCTGCACACGCAGAAATGATAACAGGCACGAAAAGGAGCTCGATCCAAGGATAACAGACAAATTTCTCCCCTCCTTGCACCAAAACTCTTTGTTTGTATCCAAGAGAAAGAGAAGGAGGTTGTGTGTTGGAGCCCCGAGAAGCCCATCCCGTGGGGCAAAAATGAGGGGGAAGCAGAAATCTCAGCTGACGAGCCGTCGCACAGAACGTGCTGGGACTCCCTGAGGTCTCCAAGAGAAAAGGGAGGAATAACAAGAGATGGAGCGAGCTCTGCAGCCTCACGACAAAAGCGCTCTGAGCCACTTCAGGCTCGAAAGCTGTGAGGAGTCAGCAAAGTTGCAGTACCTTAATTGGAACATACAAAGGCTTCCCCAAGTGCCTGTTAACACTGATTACTGCCCTTCTCTGAATCTGCTCTCTTCAAGCTTCTTTTAATATCATAAGAAAAAGCAAACATGAACAGCAATGAGGAACAGCCTATTCTGAAACCACTTCCAGGAACAGGGATCGTTTAAACAAAATACATTAAGTGAAACCATCTGTATGAAGGGTCAAACGCCATCTGAGGCTGAACGGGCAAAAAAAAAAATTTTAAAAAATAGCCATTTGACAAAATTTGGGCGATTATCCCGTTGTTGGTTTTGGTTTTAATATGAATAATCAGTGGTATGGAGATGTTACCAAGGGGGTAAGCTTGAGCAAGGAATTTAACTCCGCAGCTCCAGAGCCTGCGGTGCCAAGAAACATTCCTGTTAATCTCAGCGCTCCCCTCTCCAGCGGAGGCAGGTCTCCTCAACCCCATTCACCGAGTATCCTACTAGCGAGCGCCGCGTGGTGCGCACAGGGGGTTCGGCAACGGTCCCTGGCTCGCTCCCCGCGGGAGGGGTCCTCCCTCGCGCTGCGTCACGGTGCCAGACAGTCAGTTGATCTGAATCACAAGGGATGCTGCTTTCACAAGACTTGCTGGCAAAAGATGGGTGACAGAAGAGGTTCAGGGAAGGCAAAAAGGCAATTTAAAGCTACAGAGCAACCAAAGATGTGGTTTAAGCCACCTCAACAAGGGAAGCTAGTGCTGGAATTCCGTAGGATTTGAAGATGGTTGGCTATTGCTAAGGATAACAAATATTTTCATAAAATATTCTTCATTTCTATGAAGCTTGCAAACAGGCACCTTGTAAGGGACTGACACATTGTACTGTTTCAAATATAAATTGATCCTTTCCCACCCTAAAGGATTCACACAAGTCTCATCCCACATCTCTGGAAGCTAACTTGAATGGGAGCAGCGTGGAAACCACAGCACCTCAAAGCACACTGAATGGCAGCCCATCTTCGGCACTAAGCTCCCCAAGTATTTATTCAGACAAAATAAATTGTGAACCGATGTCAGTGTACAAGGGGGACAGAGCTGTGGTGGGAAACCTGCCCTGAGAGATCCTGTTCTCGCTGCAACCGAGGGAGAACAGCTACAGCTGAGTATGGTCTTAGTCACCTGCCACGGATTTGATAATGTCCAATTAACTGCAGAAATATTTCCGTATGTATCACTGGTGAAGTCAGACTGCCATCAAATATTGCAGCTGCAAAGGCAAAAAGATGATTATTTTTTTCTAGAAATCAAGCAGAGGGTGACGATGGAAGGGAAAACTACAGTGCCTTTGTTTTCGACAGATCTGCCAGCAAGGCGGCCAAAAGCATACCAGTTTCTAAATTCTTCTTTTTATTAACTTTTACATGCCAACATGTACATGCCTGGCAGCTTTGAAGCAGACAAATATTTAATGGATCCAACATAAATGCAAATGTCAGCTATCAAAAGTCAAATTGCACAGTTATGATGTAATGAAATAGCTTTGCTTTATGGGAATGAGGTCACGGGTTTGAATTATGGCCGTAAGTGTTAAAAAAATCATAATAATCTTTCACCAAAGTTGCAAAACTGTAATGCAATTATTTGCCTAAGTCTGAAACTTCATAGATATTTTAATTCAACTCTGAAGATATAAATGAGTCATCAATTTGCATAAGCATTGCTGGGGACCTTATCGCTCTTCCATCAAAAAGAGCTAATGAAGCTTTTATGGTTGGGATAGAAGAGCTACAGCAAGAGAGTTAGAGCTGAACTCTACCACCGAAGAGCGTGCAACGCTGCAGTCACAAAACACTTTGATACTCCTGAGAATAAAGTGTCAGGACAGCCTATATGCACAGAAAATACACGGGTCAGTACATACCCCAATGGAAGCAACCTCAAGGAACGGATATAACATTCTGAGCAAATTAGCAAACACCAGGGAAACGAAGGCCCAGTGAGGAACCCCACTGCCTTTGTCCAAACCATCCACAGTTTGGAAGGAGGTAGCCAGAGAGAGACAGCGGCCAGCGCTGGGAGTTAGAAGATTTTTGATTCAGCTGCCAGGCTGGTGGGCCAGACGGGAACACTCCTTCAAAACGCTTCAGCACCCTGTTAATAACGCAGAGACCGAGGCAGCACCCCCAGCAGGATGCCTGAGGGAGCTCGGAGGCTGAGCTGCCCTGCTTAGAAGAACCTGAACAACTGAGAAAAAGCCAAGTTTTCTTCATCTTATTTCATTCTTGGCTCTCTGGAAACTGGTTCTTTTATTTTTGGAAAAGCCGCTCTGGATGATCACCTTGCCTTAGAGCTTTGATGCACTTCACTCTGTTGGGCTGAGAGAAAAATCAACAGTTTTCAACACCTGAAGCTGCTCTGGCCCAGCAGGGAAAAGCCGACCTGGAGGAGAAAGTCATCAGAGTTGGGTTTTATGCTGTGTTCTACTACCTCTGCTGGGAGGAACAGCCTTGGTCTGTTGGCCTTGTAAATGAGGAAAACAGGCTCTCAGTTCTGAAGTAAAAATACTAGGGATTCAGTAGGGAACATATGAAGCACAATACATTACCTTTGGCTTCACTGCTAAGCCATTGTATGGGTCTCTTCCCTCCTGAAATATCATAAAGAGCAATTCATCTGTGGTTTTGAGGCACCCAAATACGACAGGGATTAAGCATCACAGAACGACTTCGAATAAAACCACCAATGCACCAACAGTATCACAACAGACCTTTGGCTATTTCACCGGCGATAGGAACCGAAAGAATTTCAAGAGCAGCACATCTAGCCCCTGAAACGACCTCCTGTGAATCCCTATTTAGCGTGAGGGAAGTGGGTATCCCACATCCATTGAGTTTAGCCGTGGGTGGACATGAAGAGAAAGAGCAGCATCCATTAACAGCAAACTCCCCACGGGGGTGGCACCAGCACGTGCTTCCAACACCGCGGCCGTCCCAGATAGGATCTGGGCACGTGTTTACCAACACGTGGTGGTTCCTTCACAGGACTTTGTCTTCCCTGAGCAGAGGCAATGGCCCAAGAGCGATCCCAGCACAGCTGCACCGCAGCAACAGCGTCGCTTGTGACACTGTAGAAACCATCTGAAATCCGAAGGCGGTTGAAAATGTTGAGGGAAAGGATGAGCGGGGGCCAAACCGAGAGGCTGCCTCCCGCCTTCCTTCCTGTCCCTCCCAATAAGTTTTTCATTAACATACCAAAACACACATATCAATGAAGAATTCATGGAGATTCCCTGAATACCAGAATACTGAGTATAATGGCAAGCAGAACTCGTTTAACACCCTCTTCCAGTTCCACACCCTGCCCCGGGTGGATCATTCTTATAAGGCTCCACTTGTATTTACAGCAGCAGAGTCTTTACTGAACCCCTTCATCACCGATGCCTTCGAAGGAGACAGACCCTCTCTAAATAGAGCAGTGTCCGCAAAGGCTGTATCTTTAAATCCGTCCCCATTTCGTTTTCCAAGTTGCTGTTTGAGCCGTTACAGCTCCCTCAGGACTCCACTGACTCACTGCATTTTCTGGATGACGCAAGGACGCTCTCCTGCACAGCTTCAAAACAGGCTCCAAATGTTTCCAGTCAGAAAGTGGCCACCAAAGAACTACATGAATCAGGTGTTCTTCCTCAGCAGGCATCACCCCCGAGAAACAGGGAGCAAACTTTAGTTCCTATCCTTACTGGAAATGTATGTTAACAATCACTGGCACTTCTGCTCCTCAGGAATACTTCTAGGAAGACTTAAGTTTCCACTCTGAAATCCTGTGGAAAATAGTTTGCTCCTGACTGAACACCTCCAGGAGGTGGCCCACCACTTCCTCTGACCCATCCAGCTCAGCCACTTCTCCCTGTTGGTTTGTGGTTCCAGTTCTGTCGCTGAGTGTTCATCCAAAGCTCTGCTCTCAAGCTGCTTCCTTTCAAAGCATCTCACGTGTTTAAAATCCCTCCCAGGAGCTCCACACTGGGTCCCAGTTTCTCAGTTCTACCTGCCAGCAAGGACAGGCAGGTACAGGAGGAGAAAATCTGGTCTGGGAGGGAACTGTGATTCTGTTTAAGGACGACTCCAACAGGCTGAGCGCTTGTGTCATGGGTGGACTCTTATGATGGGACCTGAAGCCATCATGGGACAGACAAATGCAAAAACACTGGGTCGGGGAACGCATCTTCCATGACTCAAGACTGAATTCTGCATCTCTTCCTTCTGAATCCCTTCACCCAGCTCTTCATGCTCCCCTAAATCACTGCAAGTCAGCAAACGGACCTTTTATGTACATTTTTTTCATACAGGAATGGTAACAAAAGCAAAACAAACACTGGGCTTCTGACTTATGTTTGCTGCTTGATAGCAAAGGCAGCTGAAAAATTTTGGTTTCTGCTTGTAGCTTCCAGCTTTTATCCACTCCAAGATTTCTCTGTGATAAGAGAACTGGAAGTGACATAAAAATGTAAAAACTTAATGAAGTGGGGAAAAAGTTCAGAAAGATGAGAGCGTCTTGTTTTCTCATCCACACTAACATGGATAACACACGGCTCGGGAAAAAGGCATCCTGGCTCGAGAGCCCGCTCATTCCCTGCAAGCCAAGCAGAGGAAGGGAAATGTCTGAGACAAACCTGTTCATACTTCCCTCTTTCAACATGCACCACACAAGCCAAATCTTTTTGGGTTCCTGGCTGCTTCACCAGATCTGCACCCGAGCAGACAAGGTGGGGACCGGCAGCACCTCACACGGCAGGCAGGGTAACGCCAGCGGTGTTGTCGCAGACGGCGCACTCTCCGCCACCGAGAGGATGGAGCGGACGGGAGCTTGGAGCCACCCAAAGAGCAGGCTGGAGCGTGGGCATGCCATAAAACGCAGGATGGCTTCATGTGGTTTAAAGAGTACAGCAACCCGTGCCCTGGCTCCGTTCCTACTGCAAAACGATGACTTAGAGGATATCTGCAAAATTAACTTTAATCCTCATTTTCACAGGCATTCAAAAAAAAAAAAAAGGCAGCACACAGCTCAGCGTTCTCTATAGATGCTGGAGTTTTATATTGAGCCGTCTATGAGAAAAGTATCAAGACTATAAGCATACTCTATTTAGAGAGAGATTTTTTTTTAATTGGGATTTGCAATTTCTTGGAACAACAGAGAATCGATGATCTCTGCCAATTCAGGACAAAAAGAGCAGATTTTCTAAACAGATAAATACACTCCCATCTCAAAACTGTGAACTGAAAACTGTACACATGACATGCTTTTTTTCCTCACAGTCAAATTACTGGATGCTAATTAAATTTCTTTTTCTATTTTTTTTTTTTTCAGTCTCCTAGTTCACTCTTAAAGCAACAGAGAAAAAAAAACAAGCCAGAGAGATAGAACTCTGATGCTGGATTAATGTGTAAGAAATTGGCCAGCTTTTAAACTGTTTGAAAGCTCGTTGCTTCCAATCAGCCTGGATTTGCAGTCCGTGGAGCAAGGACGCACTAAGGACAGCGATTAGAAAAGTGTCAGGAATTATGATTCAGAGAGGTGAATCACCACCAGCTCCCCCGAGGGGTGGGATTTGGGATAAGCATACCCAACTGTAGCCCTACACAAGCTTACACAACCCCAGGGCAGCGGGCAGAGCCATCAGGATCGGTTACTTGGAACCAGAACTCAGGTCCTCGTTCCCAGTTCTCTCTCCATGGCACAGCACGAGGCGTCTGCTGCTTTTGCTGGGTTGTTTCCACTTGCAGCTTGAGGTTTCAGTTGCCCAGAAGCCCACACACCGGCAGGGCCCCGCTGCCAAGCACGTGATACAGCCCTGGCATGGAAGTCGTACTCGATCTTCTCAAGAGCTGTTTGTTATTCAACAGCCACAGATCAGCCAACTTTTAACTTCTCACGGGAAGAGCAGCGGTGGTTGTGCTTTACTCCACTCTTTCCATTTCAGACATCACCTTTACACAGCACCGGCTTTACGCTCGCCCAATAGTTTTATCTCTAGGCAAAAGCACATCCCGAGCTCAGACTTGGCCAAATAATCCATAACGCTTTCAGAAAGTGCATTTTGATCCACAGGGAATTCAAATAAGATGCCTTTTAATTAAGGGCCTTTGAATCACGGCAGTGCCAACAGGGAGAGCAGTTCTGCAGCCCATATTTGAAGAGAGCCGATGGCTTTTCGCTCGAGTAGAAACTATGGAATTTGGCCTGCGGTGCTCTACCCAAGAAGCCATCCGATCTCATGACTAAGTGCATGTGAAGCGATGGGGATGGTGGGGAGGAAGAGACACGCAGGAAAGATGGAGCTCTTATAGTAAACATCTGAGCTGTCTGGAATAAAGGCTGTGCTATTAAAATAAAGCCGCTGCTGGTTTTCCAGTATCTTTTCCTCTGTTTATCTCAGTTGCCATGGCTCTCCCTTGAATCATCTGAACAAATTACATACACATGTCCCAGGCCACATTATTTCCACTCGCTCCACAACTCCAGATCGACTTTCACTCACCTGGCAGCCGCTGGTGCCAAACAACGTCACCAGGGCTAGCGCCGGAGCGCTGCTTCATGGACGCTGCTGATTAGAAACCGATGTCAATTACTTCAAAACGGCTTATTAATATTGCAGGAAATGCAGAAAAGAGGAATAACACAGGGAAAAAAAATGGCATCGTGTTATCCTTCACGACCTGGGTTCCAAGAGGGTTGAGTCTCCAGTGTTGACACAACCGAGGGCTCTGTCAGGTCAGCTGGAGCAGCTTTGAGCTGCAGAAGCTGCTCCCCTGCTCCTCCAGCATATGAGTGAGATTGAAAGGAATGGAGTCAAAATTAATCTCCCTGGCACACCAAGCCATCTAAATAATCCAACACATTGTCCTCTGGCTGTGGTCATGTGCCAAGTGTCCCAAACTAATTACTTACACAACCCAAAGTTAGATATCAGCCTACTGAAAGCGGGCCAGACAGTGCCCTTGGGTGCTGCTAATCCTCAGCTCTCAGGAATATACTTTATTGTGTTGGAAACTCTGAGCTCAACAAGATAACTCTAAAGCATCCCACACCTTCAGTAATAAAAATCTGTTTTCTGAGTATTACTCTTTGCAACAGAAGATTTACAGAAGGGAACTGTGCCCTGCCTTAAACATACAGCATGGAAACCAATCTGTATCACCAGTGTCATATCGAAAGCAGGAATATGGAGTATTTCTGCCCCTCCTCCCCCTTCTGTCCTCCCCAAACCATTAAGAATCAGAAGCCGAGAGTTGATGCTGTCTGAAAGCAGCAGCTGAAGCAGCACTGCAGACAGGATCCTTTGCCCAGACAGAGGATGCACTGCCGCTGGAGATGTGAAGACGGCCTAGAGACCCTGCTGTCCTCCAGCTTCAGAGGCCAGCAGCTGTGCGCACCACGAGGAGGGGCTGATGCATCTCAGGTTGAAAAAAAAAACAAAAACAAAAAACAAAAAACCCACAACAACAACAAAAAAACCCCACACCTCAAAAACACCACAAAACAAACAAACAAACAAAACCACCAAGAAAACAACCAACCAATAATCCCTCCAAGTCTGTGTTGGGAATGACCTCCTGTCTGGAACTGAGCAAGATGGAACCATAAGGGGTTGCTCTCATGATCTGTGGGAAGCTTGGATTCCTCCTCCTCACTCGCCACCCAGTCCTCAGCTGAGGAATCTCGCTCAGTCGGCCATCCCTGGGCACACGGCTCCGAAACAGAGGTCCCACGATGCTGAAAACAGAAAATCACCTTCTACAGCACCAACGCCCCTGAGAATTTAAGAAACATGCAAAATCTAGTCCAGCAAGGACACTGACATTGTAGGGTTTACGTTTTAGTTGAAAGCTTGCATTAGCTGAGGAGCAGGCCCTACGTCAGAACCTCTCTGTTGCATTCTGCAGCCCGGTTAAGCTGCTTTATTCTAGAGGAAACTCTTAAATCATTACCAGATATTCTTTCTATTTTATGATCCTGAAATATAGCTGCAAATATATAAAAAAAAAATCCCAAAACAAAACAAAAAACTCAAACAACAAACCGCCGCTAAAAGCACCGGCGCTTTGACTTTACTCTTTGCTTGATGATCTCGCTTTGTAGCGCCACCAGATTTCAGAACCCCAGCAAATTGATTCCAAATTCCTGAGATTACCAATTTGCTTCAGGACTATTATCTACTAGAAAGGTTCTCCTGGCATCAGCAACACAAAATCCACTAAAATAGCTCAATACTAGATGGGTTCACGAACATTTCAAAAGCCAAAGTGTTACCGTGCAGAAGCACAAAAAAGAGAAGATTGCTAATTTTTGATTTTCTGCTCTGACATTCTGGGAGATTTTTACCAGAGTTGAATGGAAAGAGGAGATAAAACACAGGGAATCGAAAGGGATAAACAGGAACAAATAGACAGTAAACAGAAAGAAGGTGAAAATTAACTATGTGCCATTTTGGTGGCCCAAATTAATCCTATCGCAGACACGATGGTGGTCGTTATCTTCCCAAGATACAAGTCCCTCAAAGCGAAGGAGGCATTGCAAGACTTCTTTTGTGAGCTTACAGCGACTCATTCAAACATCTGCACTAACTTTTCTAAATCACAGAAGATAACTGCAAAACAGACCTCAGCGCTTCCGCAACTCAAGACAGCAACCGGTGCCTGTCACAGTAATTGTGCCGACTGTCCCTTATTAAGGAATCACAGAATGGGTTGGGTTGGAAGGGACCTTTAAAGGTCATCTAGTCCACCCCCCCTGCAGGGAGCAGGGACATCTTCAGTTAGATCAAGTTGCTCAGAGCCCCAGTCAACCTGACCTTGAATGTTTCCAGGGATAGCAAACTGTATTGGAAACCCAGATAATGGCCAACACATGACTTTTCAAAGAAAAACAAACAAACAAAATATATAAAAAAAACCTCATCCTTTTTTATTCTTTAATCTTAAGAGTACAGAGAATACATTTCTGAGCACTGCCAAAAAATTCAATCCAGGCTGTGAAAAGATTTCCAAGTTTAAGCAAGGCGCTGTGTGCCTGGCCCTCGGAAAGGGAGACATAGGAGTGGGAAAAAGAACAGGAAGATGGAAAGCTTGCAGAAAGCCTGACCAGGGGAGCAAGCACCGGCCAAGTCCTGCCCTGCAGACATATCTGTATTTCCCCCCCAAACAAAGAATCCCAGCTCTGTCTACCCTGTGGAAAAAGCAGCTGCCTGGGGCTGTACAAAAGACATGAGAAATGGAGGGTGACCGATTTCAGCGTCCCCTCACATCCATCCCTCAGCTCCCTGGCAGGCTCTTCTCTCCACGGCACAATATGTGGAGCTTCCTCCAACACCTACCACTTTTTGGCCTTCCACTTCAGGAAGATCTGCTGTGGTTAATCCAGCACAAAACATATGCTGGACAGACCAGCTCCACCTGGGCAGGAAGGCTGACAGCTGAATTTTCCCTGCCTCTCCCACTATTCCTGGGTTAAATTTGGCTGCACGTTATTAGGTACAGACCAGCTACCACACGGGCAGAAAGACACCACCCAGGAAACCTACCTAAAATATATTTTCTTTGCTTGAAAACAGGCCAGCTAACAGATGCGCTGCCTAGAATAAATTAGCCAAAACCTCATCAGCACCCGGATTGTGCCTTTGTAGGCACCTATGGAGGGTTGGAGCAAGGTGGCCTGAACAGCCTTTAAGAGGTGTGACCATGTGGGGAGGTGTCACCCCCGGTAACAACCTCTCCGAGCTCCCACACCGGAGACCTGTCATTTACCACGTTTAATTGCTCCACAAGAAAGTCCTACCAGCACATGGTATTCTGGAAGGTGATTTGATGGGAACTGGTAGCGTGGCATTTAGGGCAAATTGGCACCAGACAGCTAGAGATCTACATCTCTACTTCACATACAAATAAATTCTTATATACCAGCACTTATTTATACAGAGATTTACTGCAGAGAAGCACACGCCAGTCAGTTAAGTTCGAACCTTCACTTCGCTGCTGTTGGTTTTATTTTGAAAGACTGTCACCAAGTGGCAGAGCTCCGAACCGCTGTGCTGGGGTCAGCCACCAACGCTGCGGTGTTTGGGAAAGCACAGCCACAAAGACACCAACAGCTGAAGCGACAAGGCCAAAACAATCCATCCTCCCAAGACACCCTGTGCACCTAAGCGCACTGATGGAGATGTCGGGACAGGTCACGCAGCAAAAAGAAAATAAGGCATGAAAAAAGAAAAAGTCTTTGAAGGGAACTGCAAATACTGTGAGGTTTGTTCTTTTAGTATGAAACCTGATAAATTCGGTTTCTGATCCGTTGCTTTGAAGCACAAAAATCATTACCAACAAAGCCAAATACTGTTTCATATGAAGCAGCCACCTCAGGGGCTAAACAGAGGCACAGAGGAGAGGCCAGTAAAGGATGCGGTTTGTTTAAAACAAAAAGAAGGAAAGACACAGCCTCCCACTTTCATCTACAACCCGAGTCAAAATGCAGTGTTTTAGACCTGACATCAAGCCATACAAGTTATTTTTAACTATTCGACTTTGTGTTTTCCCAAAGCACTAAAAAAAGGCGATTTTTAACATCACAAACGTGTAGGCAAAGCAGGTATTTGAGGATTCACCTATTGATCAAGGCTGGTTAAGCTGCCAGTGAACAGCACTAACGTGGTGCCCACGGGGACGGGCGGCTCCTCGGCTGCACCAGGCACATCGCCATCCCCGGAGGAAGTACCAGACCAGTCTGTTTCATCCCGTACCTGTAAATCACCACCTGCAAATCCAACAGTAGCCAGGGCTGTGCTTTTTGTTATTCCTGTGAGCGAAAAGCCGGAGCTTCTCTTTTAAATCACTTATAGACTTAATTCATTTGAAGTGTTTGTCTTCTCTACCCACGAAGGTGAGGACAGGCAAGGGCAATTCCAGGCGTCATCAGGATTTACATCAGCAACAACCAATCTTTTGAGTGTCGTCGCTGGTTATAGACTAACGGAGCACTCGGATGGAGCACGATACTCAAGTGGTCTCTGGACAACTGGCTGTCAGTGCTTTAGAAAGAGTTTTGACATACTAGAGCTAAAGCTACATCAGCTCTCTGGGTGTAAACTTTCAGCCAATGAAGGTGGTGAAGATAATTTGGGCTACCTGTGCCTGCTTTCCCATTAGAGACTTGCCTTGTCATTTCTTTGGGGAGTAAACAGAGTTAGTTTACATGGAACTTCCTTTGCACTTTCTACTTATTACCCAGAAATCTGTAAGAGCGTTAAAGAGATGGGAACATTTTCAAGAGTCCATTTGAAATAGTGACTTTATTACAGCTTCCCACTACACGGCTGATGTTTTTTTAGGCCCACTGTAGGGTTTTCTCCCAAATCAGCGAAGTTTCTCGCCTCTGAGAAGTTACAGCACTTTGACAGATTTCAGTGTTCTGCTGCAAGCTGGAAGACCCAGCTGCAACTGGTCTGGATGTCTGCGGATGAACGTTCTCCAGCTGCCTGGAGGAGAGGGGACCCAGGCAGCCCATGAAGGATTTGCACTGAACAACACAAAGAGAGAAGACGATGCCACATTTCTTCTGCAGCCGACAGGCTAGTTCGAAACAGCATCACTTGAAAGAGAGGAAAAGATCAAACGTGTAAAGCGGAGTCTCCTCAACTCCTGCTGTAGCCGCACAACACAAGTGTGAAACACCAGCTGCTCTGCTATGGTGTCACCTGTGAAACCACCAACACACCTTCAGCCCTGCACCGCGGGGCCGAGAGCGGGCTGGCAGCTCCCACCACACGCTGTCCCTCGGCCACTTCCAGCATGGAGCCAGCCGGTGCAGCCGTAGGGATGCGTCGTCCTGGCCGGGCACGTACCCACCAAACCCAGGCGCAGGAGCGCCGACCGGACAGGGACCTCTGTGGCTTCAGGGGGTTGTGACCACCAAGAAATCAGCCTCATTCCACATAATCCGTGAAGCAACGAGACGGCAGTAAATTCACTTACTAATTGCTCTACTCTAGATTACAATAATGATGCAAAAGAAACAGCCGCCAGCCACTCCCTGAAATAACCAATCATTTCCACCATCCTACTTGTCTCTCTCTCTCAAAAAAAAAAAAAAAATCCCTTTGACACAGCAAACTGATGTGGAAGCTTTACAGCTCCTGGAGGAAATCTTGCATCACGCCCAGAGACCTTTAGAAAAGCACTGGCAGCAAAATAAATTATTTACAGCACTATTTCTGACAATACAATCTCCATAAATGATACAAGATTGAAGGCTTTAAAAATGAGTGCATGTGGCATGGGGCCCAAGCATGTGTCTAATAGAAATATTGATTAACTCAATTTCTACAGGCTCTGTAAACAGTCTGATGGAAAGGGAAGCTGCAAGAATAATCTTTTTTTTCCTCTGCTGTAAAGCAGAACAGAGCAATCACTTCACCCCTACAAACTAAAGCCAAATTAAAGCGGGTTTGGATATTTACAGAATTATTTTCTCTTTCAAACAACCCAGTCTACACGTTGTTTACCTGATTCTAATTCATGATTTAGTTCGTTTCCCCAGAATAACTTAAGTCAGTCGAGGCTTCTGGCTTCCAGCAAAGTTCCTGCTGTTTACTTAGGTTTTCCAGCTGGGTTGAACGATATGCAAAGAGGTCTGAAGACTTGCTGGAGGTCACAGAGAGAGGAAAGTCAGTTGGCTCCACTAGCGTAATGGCCCTGCACTTTTACAGCTCCCAGGACTTTGCTCTAAGCACCAGGCTAACCTCCTCATCAAAAGATATTCAATCTGTTCTCAACATTTCAAACATTCCCGGATTCTTAGAAAAAGGCACTTCCCTCCATGAAGAGTCTGAAGCAACTCAGCTAAAGGCCGTGAGGAAAATCCAAAGGCACTGAATGCACATGCTCACAATTAGAAAATTCAATGGAAACTGCTAACGTGCAGTTTTCCACTTTCAACAGCACAATTTTGAAATGTATTTAAGCACACAAGTTAGAAGAAAGGAAACTCTGGGGGATGTTTAAATAGAGCCTGCCTAAATATTTTGTTTCAAGGAACTATTTTCATTTGGGCTAGAACTTACAAGGAAGAGCATCCTAGGCAATCCACAACAGCCATCAGCTCATCCCAGGCTGGACTACTGAGGATAACCCATCCCACTTCTCAATGCCTCAGTTTCTGGTTCTCCCACCCCTACAGTTCCACCAGGACAAACTGGTCTGCTAAGCAGGGCTCAGGGGTGTGTTCTTTTGGATAGACTCTGGGGCTTTTGATTTGTGGGGTCTTGTTTGTCTTCCCAGAGCAGCTCCAGGGACACGTACCACTTGCCGAGCAGTTTACCTCCCACGTGCCACTGCAAACATGCTTGACATAAATCAAACCCCTTGAAACTCTGACATGACAAAAGCAAGGCCTGTAAAATGTCTATTTAAACACAGCACTGACACCAAGATAGAGTAGCAACGATATTTTAGAGAAAAGACATTTTTGCTAGCAATTCAACACCCCCTGCCATTCATCGGGGCATGAGCATTACCATCTATCCTCCAAGAACTGCAGGGCCCTCCAGCAAACCACTTTCCCACTTGTCACTTCACCCCAACAGGCCTCCTGCCCTTCTCCATTTATACTTCTGTCATCCATAAAACACTCCTCATTTCCAAGCTCTTCAAATTTGTGCCCTGATGTTCTTCAACTTTTCCATCCCAGAATAATTCAGGCAATTGCACTTCTGAGATCTGATCGGCCAGCTCAGCTCTTCTAACGCCCTTTGGCTCCTCGACCCTTTTTTTTTTTTGCTCCTCCTTTGCACCAATATTGCATCAGCTTCAAGTTCTCACTTCATTCTTCTTTAAACTTCCTTCTTCTTGTCAAACTCCACTTTAGTCTCTGTATATCTCAGTGTGACTGACCTTATGCTCCTAATGGACATCTCCAATTAAACCTTAATTATGTCTCAAACAACTGCTGTTCTCTGGCTGAGGAGCACACCCTAGAAGAAAACCCAAGGGAAAAGGTCTTGCCTGTTAGACATCTTGCTATAATCCCGAGGTCATATGTAAAGACTCATAACCCATTATCTGACATTTACTCCAACATTACAGATTTCTTTTTCAGTTTAAATTACTTCAGAAGAGGTTCCTTCCCCTTAACAAGGATAAGCACCTGCACACGGCAAGGTTGCACAAGTCCAAAGCTACAGTTGGCTATTTTCTTCCACTTAAATAAAACTTAATGTCAGTAATTGCTCCAGCCAGGCAGTTGTCATGTGTTCTCCACCTCTCCTGCTACAAGAGCTCAGCGTCACTGGGCCAGCAACACTGGCTGGCTGCTTCAGTCCACCTGATAGTCACCAGGCACAGGACAAGAGTCTTTTCTACGTGCCAGCCCCTCCTGTCCGAGCATTCCTGTTGTGCCATGGCGGGCTCAGGCCCAGAGGATCTCTGGCCTCCGAGCAAATAGCCAAGCGTGCTTCAGGTCTGGTTCTACCATGAAGCAATCGCGCTGCTGGGGTTACCACGGTTCTCCAGCCTGACCGTGAACCAGCCAGGACAGGGGGTGGGATGGAGAGGCCAAGTTATGCCAGGAATGAGCCTGGGGAATGCAGCGGAGGTCACATTGTAGAGCGGGTACCGACGCATGCCGCTCATTCCAGCCCGCGGCTTACTGGAACTCCTGGATGGAGGGCTCTCCCAAGGCCTGGGAAACCAGTGGGCGATGACCTGCACCCACTGCGTCTTCATCCCGCTTAGCATACGCCAAATACAATAAGGTGCATTAAGTCAAGGCTTTGCTCTACCCAGTGCACGATGTGATTGGCAGCAGAACTTTTTCTCCCCCTTCAACTCTGCTGATAGTATGTAATTCTGTTCATCCCTTTAGCCTTAGTCAAATATTTATGTCAAGTCGGGAAAAAAAAAAAATGCCAGGCACAGAGTAGGGGGCGGAGGGAAAGCAATCTAGAGAAGGCTTATAAACCGATTTCAGCGCACAAAGCACTTCTTATTTCTGCCCAGTCATACTCAGATTAACAACGACGTCGCTGTGTCGGCCGTTCCTTTTTTCTTCATTAACCTTTAACAGGTGACACAGCCAAAGACCACGCTACCGGGGAATTAATAAACCAGGGCACTAATTCCATACCTACAACACAAACGGTTTACTGGGTTAGGATAAAACCTCCACCGCTTGCTACGCACAGCAAGTGGGGGACAGACAGACAGACTCTAAAGTACTGATGGTGTCACGTACTCACAAGTACTCGTGCACATCACCCGCACACCTCAACTGCATTCGATTTCTCAGTCCCAGTGCTGCTCCCAGCCAGGGATCTAGCACGTACATCACTTCCACCACTCACCCTGTTCCGGTTGAATGGGAAAATTCATTATTCGTTTAATTTTAAGTAACGGGCAAAGGGCCCAATCAGCAGCAGAGTGTCCCGGTTCCCCTGGACGACGAACGGCTTCTCTCCGATGCAGAGGTCTCAGAGCCGTAGTTCTTGGGTTACAAACATGCCATCATTTTCTTAAGGGATTCAAAGCAGGAAATAAAGCCATAAATTATTTTCTAATTGCTTCGCAGTGAACAAAGGCAGAAAATGACCTGCTGCGTCTCAACTCTTCCAAAGGCACACGTGAATAAACAGGACTGCTGGAAGTCTAACAAACCGACAGCCCATCCCAGGGAACAGAGAGAGGAATGTTTGCCTAAACACTGCCTTTCAGCAAGACTGTAATCAAAGAAAAAAAACATGGATGATAAGAAAGATTCCTGGTGGTTCTGGCACAGTGATTATTTTCTACGTAATCGGGAAAGTTTGGAAACATCTGAATATGTTGGTTTGCTGGCATCCTTTCAAAAAAAAAAAAAAAAAAAAGAAAAGAAAAGAAAAAAACCTGAAAAAACCCAAATGGCTGTAGTTCAAATAGCAAACAAGGCCCCAAACCAGTTACTAAACCAAAGCATTATGGATCCACAGGAAAAAAGCAGCACGTTTCTTCACATTTTTTGCACTATGAATAAAGAGGTATCGGAAGCCTGTGCAGATATCTGGTACAAGCCTGTCCATAGGACACGGGTATAACTGTAATACGTTAAAATAATCAACTTGCTTTTATCAAGGAGTGAAACAAAAGAGCAGAGAGGAGAACTCCAGCTGCAGATCTCAGCAGGGACTGGACTGGGCAACGTGACACCGTCGGATACCACGTCCTGAACATGAGCCCTCCTGTGAGGAGCGCTCGGTAGGTCCAGATTCGATGACTTTGAAAGTGGTCCATGAGCTGTACTAAGTTTGCAGGAAATCATGCTGGGCTGCATTGTCCTGAAGTGACTAGAGATTAAACAAAAAGGCAGAAAGATCATGAAAATAGGAAAAATGGGAACGATGAGAATACCAGTCAAAACAAGCGAGTAACAGCAAGAGAAGATAAACTGGTCGTCTTTCTAGAGAAGCATGAAGCTCTCACTTAAAAGCTTCTTACAACTATAGGAGTATCATTTCAAAAATCCTACCAAAAGACAAAGACGTGCCGAGCAAACGATGTTCAACTCGCAAGAGGACGAGTCCGATAAATAATGTTTCTGAAAATTTACGGAGCACGAAGTTCTCCTGAATTGTACATCAGCTCTCCCTAGAGGCAACTGCCTGCGTGGAAAGGATTTCACCTCGGAACAACTTATCTGTGCAAGGACAAGACAGCACAGTCTGTGCAGACAGGGCTTGGGGTTTAGTACAAGTTAATATTGTTTATCCCAACTAGGCCAACAGAGGTAGCTGTGGAATATAATGAGATTGCGATGGAAAGAAACTCACAGCCTGAATTTTTAAGCCAGAAAACAGCGCTAAGTCAACAATTCATTAGTTGTTTGTTTGGGGGTTTTTTTGCTAAAACTGGGAGGAGAAGATATATCTACTGAAACACAAGCTGAATCACACAGCAGGTACTCGTCAGATGCAGAGGACTAAAGCCTAACACCAGGCGTTATTAATGTTTATTACGTAGGTCTGTTACAACACAGTTTATCACCAGCTATCTTCAACGAGCTCAAAACCCATGCCTAAATTAGCCTGGAGTTTTTCAGAAAAACAAAACAAAACAACCCGCAACACACACGGGTGCACAGCCTGAAGGGGATCTCACTGGGCTAAGCTGCACCATTACTCCAGCAATCGAAGTCCGCAGGCTGGCGAACCGCTGATTTACACCCAAAATGCCTCCGCGCGCAAGAGCGTAGCAGTGAAAGGAGCCGTAATGCACAACCCTTTTCATTAGTCATGTTGACAAATCAGAAATAACTCCAGATATCTTAATTGCAAAGCCCCAAATTCACTTTCTCAGCTCGCTGGGAGTAGTGAGAAGGGAATCAATCCTTCAAGGGAAAGGAATGAGCTGGTTAAAGCTGTCAGGGATGGTAAAGGGGCTGCAAATGCTGGTTTTAAGCTGATAAAAACTGTTTTAATGAATTGCTCTTTAGATTCAGAGTGTTTTCTACATTGTTATTTTATTTTCAAGATGCTTGTTATCCCATAACAACTGAAATAAAAAGATCATCCTGAATTTCCCCACAGCGCCTGTATAACCTGAGTTAGTAAACCAACACTGGCAGAAGATTGAAGAGCTCCTGGGTAACAGCCCCACTGAAGTGACATAATGGGGAGGGGGAAGGGCAGGAACTCTGCCTGTTAACCCCAGGCAGACGTGGCTACATTTGCCTGAAATGTAGAAGTCTGGCATAAAAGAGGTGTTTTGTCCAAGAGGCAGAGGAACTTCCCCCCACCCAGCCACACACCTCCCCATGAGAAAGCCTCCATCAGTCAGCTCCGTAACATCAGCGCTTGATGGCATGAAACAGCAGCAGGGAAACCTGCTCAAGCCTCCCCCCAGCAGGCAGGGATTCCACCAGATGCCCAGGAAAGACCTAATATAAGCTGTAAAACTAATTTCAGCTTCAAACAAGGAGGCTGCTCCTCTCTCTCCCTCTAATTGAGCAAGATAGCAAAGCCATGGGGATAGCAGAGGAAAATCTGCTCTTCTCCTCTGGCGGAGAAACGTAACGACACGATGGCAAAGCATTTTTATCGGTTCCCCAGACTGCGAGAGCCGACTAAACACCATTCATCAGGAGAACGGACCAGGAGAACAATCAGAAATCCATTAGCAAGCTGCCGCTCGCCTCTGCGGCCGCCCCGGCTCCTGATCAAATGTCAGAGCGCTGGATGGCTCCTATTACTCGAGGGGAGGAAAGGATCGGGCAATTGTTTCAAACCAATACAGATATTACCATTTTTAGCTTTTATTAGCATGAAGGCAACTATTTGCCATTTACATTGTGCCTTCAGTTAAGTTTCTCAAACCTGGGGACAAAACGCTTTCGGCATCATTAAAATGGAGAGAGATCAGCTCCAGTACCACCAGCTCACGGCGCCAGGAAAGCGGTGGGGAGAGATGGGAAAACCGGAGACAGAGGTAGGGCTGCTGGGTGGTTGTGTTTAACGCTTTACTGCCCGCGTTCAGAAGCCAAGGCTCGACCGAACTATTGTCAGCTTGCAAGAAAATAGGCAGAATTACCAACGCCGCTGTTTACTAGCGGGGGAGTGACCCCGTAAGAACACAGGAGCCGATCATCAGTATTTCATCCCGCTCTTCTGCTGAGCTGCGGGCTCCTTTCTGCTCTAACACTTCCTTGCCCATGCATCACACCACGAGATAGACCCAAACCAACCTCCTCTGTCAAAATCTTCCCCTCTCCCAGCTACTTCTTCCCTTAGACACAAGGTGATGAGGCTGTTTGGAAAGCAATGGCAATAACCAGGCTCATATATATACACATCTGCACAAGAAAAAGAAACAAACATCTTCACCAGCTCTCCCCAACGTTAGTTACGTGTCTGAAAGCTACTATCTGAGCTGTTCTCTGGCACAGAGACCAGAATAAGATATTCTGAGCATATTAGATGCGTTTCGCACATTGAAGTGAATTGTGCAGATTCACTTCATTCATATACTCCCAAGGCTTAAAATAGAGTGAAGAATTTAAAACAGGAAACTTGTCTATGTACTAGGAAGTAGGGAAAAAAATAATCAAAAAAATCAGGAATTCTCCAGTGTGTAAGTATTTCCAACTGCAAACTGATTCTCATTATCTTTCCTCTGCCAAAAAAACAAATTAAAATATCAATCAAATGTAGTGATCCAGGTAAAAGTCTTAAACTGCATCTTCGGTTCAATAACAGCAATTATTGTGTCATTGTTCTCAACTCATTGAGCTCTTCAAATGAGATCAGAAATGACTACAGAAAAAAAAAAACAAACACAAACACACAACCCACAAAATCTCAACAAACTGTCATCCACAATACCTGACTGACATTTGAATCACAACATTTTTACCTCTAAACCGGCTGAAATGAAATGAAGGTTGTCAGCATTTGCATTATGAAAACGACTGTAGAGTCCTTGAGTTGTTTATCTAGTGGAATTTTTCTGTTTTTCAAGTAACAGCCCATCTGAAGCCTTGAAGTGTGCCAAAATAAGGTGGCAGTGGTAGATCCTCGAGCTACCGAGCAAGGCTGGGGCACGCAGCCGCCGACGCTGGCAGCGCAGCGTGTGCGCAGGGTGCGTTTTGAGCCGGTGTGCCCACCGAGCGCAGTTTACACACAGGAGGAGACTGATGGAAGAGTAATTGGTGTCCTCTTAAAGCTCTGTTTATTATCCAGCAAGACAAGAGGAAGCGCTTATCCAGCTAAGCGGCCTCACAAACTGTTAAAGGAGCACGCGAATCCACACGAGTCCCAGCGGCTTTCCTCTGTCTGAACAGATCAGACCCTACACAGGGACATTCAAATCCCATAAACAGTGGAAGGGACCAGGGCTAGTGGCAAAGCTCTCCACGTGCTGTCTGTGAAGCCCCAGGTCTATCAGCAGTCCTGGTGCTTTACAAGTTGCGTTCTCTTCGGAGCAAATCACTCACAATGACACTTGCTACATTATCTTTATTTCTCAAAAGCCATTTAGGGGTACGTTTTGGGCTCCCCAATTCAAGAGGGACTGGGATCTACTGGAAAGAGTCCAATGAAGGTTACGAGGACAATTAAGGGACTTGAACATCTCTCCTGTGAGGAAAGGCTGAGAGAACTGGGGCTGTTTAGTCTGGAGAAGAGAAGCCTGAGAGGGGATCTTATGTCTATAAATATCTGAGGGGTGGGGGTCAAGTGGAAGAGGCCAGACTCTTTTCTGTGGTGCCCAGGAATATCACCAGGAATAATGGGTATAAGCAGGAACACAGGAGGTTCCACCTCAACATGAGGAGAAGCTTCTTTCCTGTGACAGAGCCTGGAACAGGCTGCCCAGAGAGGTTGTGGAGTCTCCTGTGAAGACTTTCAAAACCCCCCCTGGATCTGTTCCTGTGTAGCCTGCCCTGGATGACCCTGCTCTGGCAGGGGGGTTGGACTCTATCTCTAGCGCTTCCTTCCAACTCCTAACATTCTATGATTTGAACTCTGACCCCTCATACGCCCTATGTCAGCTGAGAGTGAATCTTTTTTAAAGCAGAAGTGAAGAACTGATGGAAGAAGGGGTCATTTGCTTACTGGTAACAGCCTGGCTTGTTCACCCATCCCAGCCCGGCAGGGATCAGCCCTCGCTAGCAGCGAAGGCTGCGGTGTGGCTGATACCAGCTGAGCCGAGCTATTAGCTATGGTCCAGTTCCTACAAGACAGATGTCCCCACTGCAATCCGTAACGCGGCCACCAGCCTTGCTGACAGCGTCAGCGGCCGGGCAAGTGGGCAGCACATACCAAAACGCTCTTTTGCTCCCTAAAAAAAAGCCTCCAACCCCTCCCACCAGTCACCAGAGCCAAGCGCTCGCTGTCACTGCCTGCAGAGCTTCTGAAGTGGGGGCTCTTCTGCCAGGGGTGTCAAAGCGGCACCTTTCAAAGAGATAAGTTCGTGTGAATAAGTCGGGGGTTTACGAACAAATTAGTTGAGCATATTCTATGAAGTTATTTCATTTGTTTTTGCTCCTGTTCATTTATTCCAATCTGCTGCACCTTCCCTTGGAGAGGTTATTAAACGCTCTGCTAATGGCCGCCAGCACTCATTTAATTCTTCTTAATGAATGTATGAGTGAGTAGCGGAAGCTATTATGTAGGGCTTAATAAAGGGCGGGAAGGAATTTCCTAAAATTTATTGCCACAGGCTGCTGCTTGAAGATAAAATAAATGGTAATTGCTTGGAACAGGAAAGAGAACGATGATAAAATGTCCCTAGACATGAAGTTAAAAAAAAACAAAACAAAACAAAAAAAACACCACCACGTGCTATGAACCAAAATCTCAACGCCCAAAGGATCTCCAAAGCAAGATGGTCTCCTCCTGGCTTTTAGCTTTTGTAATGCTTGAGACATTTCCTTTGAACATGGACGCTGAGTGATGAACTCGATCTCAGCGGAAAGGATTATCTTACGACACTAAGACGACAATCGTTCATATATTTAAAAAATTAATAAATGGTATTAATTCAGACAGCATCTTATGGAAGTGTTATTCACAGGAAAGGGACAATATGGTAAAAATGGAAGGACAATGTTTCTGGACTGTTGAGTCCAGCAATACAATCGTTCCTAAAGTACAGGGTTTAAAGTATGAAGGAGATACAACATTTTGCTGCAATTATGTTGTTTCTTTCCCATCACCGTTTTGGTCTGGGCTGATGGAAGAAGGGAAATTGCTGAGAAGTGAACCTCTGCGTTGTTTCTTCAATTTCTGCTACCGTTTGTTAAAATAAATAAAAATCAGTAAGTTGAATGAGAAAGAAAGTGTCTGAAGTGGAAGTCGCGTTTGTCTGTCCTGCACCGAAGCGCTGCAATCACACCGGCAGCCTCCCAGCAAGCTCCAGGTCAGAGCCAAACAACCGGTGAGAACAAAGTGGAAATCAAAGACCCATCCCATGTCAGTGCAATCTGAGAGAAAAACACAGGTTTTCAAAACAAAGCTTTTTATTCTAACGCAAACCACTCTTCGGTCCACCTAATCCTTCAGGTTTCACTCAGACAGTATGATCCGGTCATACAGATGAGTCTGGGTAAAAACTTTGATCGCTCTCATCAAGAAAGCCGAAAAGCAAGTTTCCCCAGAGCAGGTCTGATTTATTTTTTTGTTTCCACTGAAGCAGCTGGAGGTAATATTTTGCACATTAGAGGCTGCCAAAGTATTGACTGAAAAAGACAACGCACAAGTTACATGAACTTAAACGTTTAGATTACAGAAGCAGCAACCTGAGATGGCAACACTCTTGTGATCAAAGCACTAGCTCTAGAGTCACAGGCGGTGGTGGGAGAGGGAGAGGAGGAGGAAGAGAGCAGGGATGTCTGCACGTCGGCTTCTCCGACCGCCAACGGCGTTTCAAGCCCCGCTGTCCCAAAAGGACACCGTCGGTCTCTAAGCATCATCTTCCCAAACTGCAACAGGAGGGAACAACTACGCAGAACTATAGAAAGAAGATGTCAAAATAGCAAAATGGAGTGGGCAAGGCATCTTATTTCCCTTTACATAAAGGGGCAGAGAGAAAGGCAGGCTATTTTCAATAGCAACCTAATACATCCCAGAGCTTAAAAGTTGACCCAAGAAGAAAAACAAGATTAGGTTTGCTCTTTTTTGCTGCTTAGGGCGGACAAAGCCCCTCTCAGAAAACTACCATTTTTCATGCCAGCTTTGACCATCTTAAAACCACGAAGAAAAAAAAAAAAAGATAAAATCCAATTTTTCTTTCTTAAATCCTTGGCAGGTCAGCTGCAAGTGCAGGCCAACAGCTTTGCTAGCAGGCAGTAAGAAATTATTATTTTCTTTTCTAAACAAGGATTTCAGTTCCCTCAACTCAACAGCAGGATTTTCATAGTCTGACAGAATACAAAACAATCAGCCAACCTGCAAGAGCATCCAATTTAAAGATGGACAGTTGCCCTCAGAGAGAAAAAGCAACAATTGTGTAGAGACCAAAAAGGGAAAAAAAAAAAAATCAAAGCAAAATCAGCCTTAGCACAGTGGAAGACAAAAGGTAAACAGCTACAAGATGAGCGTGAAATGTCAGGGGATATCCAACAGAGATTTGCAGAGGACAGGTGGCTATCGGCCAGGCCTCTACCGGAGAGCGTGATACCAGAAGAGTTTAATCTTTCCCCACTCCAATGAAAAAAAAAAAAATCAAAGGAAAATGCGCATGGCATTCTGTGGATCAACACTATTACCCGTATGAACGGCAGCGCTTGGCATTTAAACCGGCAAACACAAATCATCCCACCCCTGATCAGGCACTTCTACCCTTAACCCTCCAACACTCCTATGAGGAAGTCTTACTACCTATTTACACAGGCTTAGAGAGCAAGAAGTTGCACCTTTATGACGATAAATAACAAAGACAAAGAATCAGTTTTAACTTCGGAACAAACCGAGCAGGTACTTGTTAACTACCTGCGATGCGTGCGGCTGTTCCCTGCAGCGCTTCGTTTCCCTCTGCGCTGGCCCATCCCTGGAATCGCTCCCTACACAAAACTCCATTACTCAGCCTGAAATTTTTGCTTATCCAAGGACAATCCCTGCACTGAGAGGAAATGATTGAAAAATAAATAAATAAATAATCTCAATTATTCTTTCAGACACAACACGAGCTGATATCAGGCATAAGGAAAACGCTGCTTTTTGTTTTATTTTATTGGGTTTGGTAGGAAGAGTTTTCATTTCTACCGTGTGCAAGAGCCAGATGTGGGAGGAAAAGCGGAGGTGGCACAAGGGAAAGTAGGAACGAAGGTCCTTGTCGTGGTTTATCTGTGGTACGCTACGTTTCAAAATAACAGGAGCTCTGTCATCCAGGCTGGCTCATAACCGCCCCCGCAGCAGGAAGCGGCAGAAGAGCCCAGAGAAGCCGTGCATATTTCCAATGTCCTCCTCTCCCCGTCCCTGTTATCTGCTTTTACTTCTGCATCTCATAAAACACCCCCAGGCCAGCCCCTGGCAAGGCCAGCTCCTCAAGCCAGACCTTTCAGAAAACGTTCCAGGTACGATCCCAGGCTAAAAGCACTTCTCCCACCACGGCGGCAAACCCAGGCCGCTCAGATCGACGCGTTACCCTCTGCAATCAAGAGTCAGGACGGGTGAGGGGTACTCAAGAGGAGCTGGAGGTGCTGCACGGTGCCAAGAGATGAACACAGGCAGCTGCCAGCACCAACCTCCCAGGCTCTGGTGGGGCTTTGCTCAGGCAGGACCCGCAGTCACACAACCTCTCTGAAGAGCTGGCCTCACAAGCACAGCGGCAGGGCGGAGGTGAACTGACAGAATTTCACAGCGAAAGCTCTCGTACTGACCTCCCCCACTCCCTCTTTTTGAGAGCACTTTCCCTACAGTATTACACGCCCAGATATTTTTTTCTTTAAACCATATTTTCGACGGGGAGAAAGGAGCAAGGGGAAGTGTCCAAACTACTCCTCCAATTTGTCGTAGTCTAAAGAAATCTGTTTGTTCAGCTTTGTGTTCAGCATCGTTGCAATAGTTTTTAACTGTACAGCTTACCTGTATCCATTTTAAATAAATCAGGCTTTCTTTACAAGTCAGGAATGCAGCCTATGGTTCCCTCTTTAAGGCATCTCCGCTTAAGAAAGACCTGACTCCACCAAGGAGGCTGCAAAGCTCTCGTGGACTCATCCCTTATGCATGCTACAGATATGACCAGAGCACACACCAAGGCAAGGAGAAAGAGAACTCAAATCTGAGTGTGATTGTGTAAGACTGTTGTAAAGAGGACTCCGAGGTAGAAGAGAGCACCTTTACTTGCATGGTGTTAGTTTTACTTCTAAATTTTAGAAGTAGTACATTTTTAAAATTCAGCTGCTAGCATTTCCAATTTGAGAATCATAAAAAGCTCTTCATTAAAAATTGAAACATAAAATGCCTGTCTGATTCACTCCAGCCCTCAGTCCCTCTCCCCAAAGGGCTTGATTTGCCTTAGGGGAGCATTTCACAAGCAGCACATCAACTTTCTGAAATACAACTTCAGCAGATGAAAGCCTCGTAACCACAGAAGAGCCGCCGTCCTTCTAATTCTGGAATTTTAAAACGGTGACATCCACAGAGCTATTTCAACTCATTTTAAAGGTAGAGCGGTGAAAATATGTCAGCCCAACCAAGCACTTCAGATACCGCACGGCATAGTTGTTTCAGATGGCGGCTCAGCAGCAATCCCCCCGTTTCGGCCGCAACATCCACCCTTCGCCAACCATCAGACGGCGTCCCACGAGTGCTGCCGTGACTCACCGGCACCGGGGTGACGAGGCACCCCCAACACCGGGTGATTCAAGATTATCTGGTGGCCACGAAACGCGCCTCATACCAGGGGCTCCAGATCATCAGGCTCTGCAGTCCAGCTGAAGCCCACCGCTTCCTAATTTGGAAACGCTGCCGATGGAGATGGCCGAGCCGGAAAGAATCTGCTCTGCTGGTCGTCTGCGTCTTTCGCCTTGATGTTCTTAATGCCTCGGAACTCAGGCAGAACTAACTGATGTCAGCACGGCCAACACACTGTAACGTTCACTTGTCTGGGAAAACGTAACCTAGGGTATCGAATTAGAACACAAACACCTCGCTGGATTTGTGCTACTTATGCCAACAAGTAGAAGGCAAATATGTCACATTAACCTTTCACGGTTCTTTGAATCCTTTCACGATACTAAAAGCAGCGCTGCTCCGTATTTACATTTAATGTTCTTCAAATCCTGTGTTTTTACCCCCAGTTACAAAGCCACGCTACTGCTCCGGGACAGACTGCCGTGACTCTGGAGAGATCCGCTTACTAACATTGCAGCAGCTCTTCGATAAAGCCTCATGAAGCCCTTTTGCTTTGCAGAGGCAAAGCTGCAGTAACCAAAATGATTATATTAGCATTCAAAGGTAGTACGTGCCTCCAAAAATCCAGCCTTCGTTGTTCTAATTCACCCTTTTGCTTGGCTTTAAATATTACCTGCGTATTTCAGGGGTGCTGTTAGCTCCGTGCTTTTTGCTAACCAGTAAGAGTCTTTAGGATTTGGCTCTTTCCAGTTCCACAACGAGCTCCTAGAATGTCTGCATGTGGTGCTCAGGGAGCATGATAAAACACACAGCACCTCTGGCATCGTACTCATCATCATCATCATCATGCAAAGCCTCACTGTATACCCAGTAAAGCAAGAGAAAGGTAAAAAAGCACCAGTAATTCTTGCAGCAAGCTCTAATTATACAGAAGTTTCCCCAACAGGGTTGTTGTTTTTTTCCCTAATGATGTGGAATGTGAAGGGTTGAGCAACACTTACACTGTCTTGTTTGATCACCTCATAACAATAATTACTACTTAATAACTGAAACACGATAGCAGCCCTGACATCCAAACCTGGGTGTGGGAGGCACTATTTAGACATAACTGATAAGCCACAGAACCTGAAGGAACTGCAGCTTCTATAGGAACATCAACAGTATCAAATGATGGGAATAGCTTTGTCTTCCCTCCAGTTAATTTCCAGTAAAGGACATTTATTTTGTATTAAATAGCTGCACATTTGAGGGAAAAAAAATTATGTACACAGCAAACACATTTAGTGCAATCCATCAACGGTCTTAAAAGAAGTAAAGGCTTGATTGCAGAGAATTTTAAATGCATCTTCTTATCCATCAAGTTAAATATATTGAAGAAGAAATACCAGCCTGGCATTAATTCAGCATTTTTCACTTGAGCTTTCCCAATTTATTTGCAAACATTAGGTGTAGCCAGACAACAATAGCTCTAATAGCTGTTCCAGTAATTCTGACTAAATTGGAATGTACCTTTTAAATGAACATTATGTGTTGTCAGATTTACAGAGGATATGAACAGAGCTTAGACCTAATAAAAATAATAAAAACCCATTCAAGCATACATATTTATAGCTTAAACTATTTCGCTAGATGCATTAAATCTTCTTCATTATTATAAAATTCTCCCACCCAAAAGAGATTTGACTAAAACAGAGTATTAGTAGATTACAGCTCGGCTTTTTTTTTTAGCATTGTTATGACTTCATAAAAGTTTAACTCCACAATTAGCTGTGTGATAGCAGCTCTGACATTCAGACAACACCAACTGTGTAAATAACTGTAACAGGCTGAATATTGTTTTCAGTTATTCCCTGAGCAGCCTCACCAGGAAAAGCTCACACGGTTAGAAATCCTACTAGAAGATTTACAGCATCAATTTCTATACTCAAAGGACCACACAACTGCATGTTAAATATACAGATAGATAAAAAAAATGTTAAATATACAGATAGATAAAAAAATAGGTATAATTTTTAAAAGTTAGTGTGGTCTGACAAAAGAGTCAGACCGCAGAAGACAGCAATAAGTGAAAAGGAATACAGCACTGAAAACTATTTCTGTTGTTTTTATAAAAAGAAAGCAACGAAGAATGGACTGAAATGGAGCCTGAAGAGATGAGGGAGCAGGATTATCCCATCAGCAGCAAAAGCAAACATCACCTACCAACTTCTTTTTCATCAGCAAACAAGCTCAAAAAGACTCTAGAAGCAACTAAAAAGACTTGACAGCCACTGTTGCTGAAATTCACGGTTGTCACTTCTGACCCTGTTTTTTGCCATTTGCTTTTGCTCATTTCCAAGACACTTCCTACTGCAGGGGGTTTGCTTTTACCAGAGCGAGATATTAAAAAGATTCCAAGAAGACACCTGGTGGCCAGTCCATCAAATGACAGCTTCATTTTCTCAAGGTTTATTCTAAAGATCTCACAAAAATCCAAGTGAAGCCAGGTGAGTTTACTGCATAGCAGCCCTGTTGATAACTCACTGTGGTCCGGTCACAAATGGAGAAAACGGAGAACTCAGGAACAGCGCTTCACCAGGGACATTAAATGACACAGCACCTAAAAAGTGGCCTTTGAACTTCAGTAACTTGGCCACGAATGAAACAGCAAACATCTCCTGAAAGCCCAAACAATTTCCTCTTTAAAGTTCCCACGTTCTTTTCCTGCTACCATTCACGCATTCAGCCTCTGGAAAAACAACACTGTTTATTCTGGGAACACACATCAAAAGAAAAAAGGCCATGAAAAAGCCACGGGTTACACCAGGTATGGGCTGGCAGCTGATCCGCTCAGTGGGTTTGCTGCTACAACCTCATGGAGCGGACGTGTGTTGGTAAATTCTGGATGTATAGAGTAAGTGAAATTTCCTTCTAAAGAGCGTCAGTGTGACGAGAAACACAGAGAACATGCCCAGGTCACGCTGTACTTCCAACAGTGATGGACATCAGCCAGGGAACAAACAGCAGGTCAGCAAAGGGGGAATCTTGTCCCTCAGCAAACCTTGCCATTCCAAACCCAGGCAGTTCCAGAATATATAATTCCGTATTGTCTTCATCACACGTTATTCCCAGCTTCCGAGTCCACCATTCCCTCTATGATGCAAACAGAGTGCCAAACCACAGCAGAATATGGTTCAGCATTTCACTCTTATGAGCTTTCAGGAGAGACTGGGACCAGACAGGATTTGCTACCGATCAGACAGCACTTCAAAGGATGAGCTTAACGGGTGGGCAGACTGGACACAACACGTGCCCTGGAAAGGCACACGAGAAGTACCGAGATGATAAGGTAGGAATTGAAGTCAGTCTAAAAGCTAAATGCACCAAAATGCTTTTGAAAAGCAGCACTAATGGATAAGCAGCTTCAAGGCAGGCGACGTCTGGCAATATTGATTCTTTAATACACGCAATGAAATCAAAGTCTTAATGATTAATAATCTATTTTGAAATGCTATTCATTAGGTAAAAGCAGAGCACAGGGATGACACACCACAAATCAGGCAGTCTCCTCACTCATGAAAGAATGATGACCTTGCTTGGCCCACGCAAATCAGCAGCCGTCACGCTGCAGAAATGCAAGTTGATGTTTTTCACAACCTAA
This sequence comes from Baryphthengus martii, assembly GCA_013396935.1. Lineage (NCBI taxonomy): Eukaryota > Metazoa > Chordata > Aves > Coraciiformes > Momotidae > Baryphthengus > Baryphthengus martii. The sequence continues at coordinate 232,520 of VWZK01009001.1, read as the reverse complement.
CCCATAGCAGCAAGGAAGAAATGCTGGGAAAGAACCCAAAAACACCCATCCCCAAATCTAACTTCAAGCTTAACTTCAGAAAGCACTTCATGCAAAAACAAAAGCAAGCTGGTACCCAGGACACGCTTGCCCTGTCGTCACAATGAGATATGTGGAAAGAGACTTCCCCCTCCGAGCATCAAACACAATTTTAGCAGATTTCTATCAAATTTTGCATCAGGGTGGTGCAACCTCCAGCCATTGCACAGGAAGTAATGCTTAATATCTAAGTGCAGAACTGGGATAAAATGTGCAAGTTTAGAGAAAGGACAAAGTTAAAAACCAAGGAAAGACATTGCCTCAGGCAGCTTTACTCACTAAAATTGTCTGGATCTTCATTACCCTTTTTGTCCAAGATTCCTCTGATCAAATGGCTACTCTGCCAAGCAGATTAATAACCTCTACAGGTTGTTTAGATCGATCTTCAGTCAGCATAGAGCAAGATAAGACAGTCAACAAAAGCAAAGCCCCAAGAGTCCCACTCGCTTCTGCCGACGCTGCTCGGCACGTTCCTACAGTAATGGACTTCTGCCATTCACAACAGACCTTTTCATCAGGAGACTCCCTACAGCTCACAAGAATGGCCCAGTAGGGCTGAAATGACAAAAGGCTGCTGGGTGAAGACACTAGTGCTCTTTATAGGCTATCAACAGACACTGCAGATAGAAGGCAGCCCTTCCCCAGCCAAAAAGGAAAAAAAAACAACACAAACAACACAACAGGAAAGCAAAGTCCATCTGCAACAATAACTCCAGAAGGCCAGTCGTATTTTAAACACTTCCTTCAGTCTGTGTGAGCGTGAAATAATCAGAGCATTTTATACAGAGATGACACCTATAGCACACCAAACGTCTGCTCCACACAGCACCGCGGCGGTACGTGTGCGAAACCTGACGGTGTGGATGGAGTACGCTGATGGAGCTGTGGTAACGTTCTGGGAAAGTGAGGGATGCTCAAATACTCCAAGCGGGGTCCGAGGCTTCAGGCAGCACGCTGTGAACCTTCTCTGAACACCCCACTGGTATCAGCTGGATGCCGAGAGCTGGACTAACTCCTGCGGCCATGCATTCGACCTGCCTGGTAGCAGTTAACAGCGTTCCTCATCCGACTCCTTGCCAAGACCCTGGTTACAGTCACATCCATGGGAGTAAACACAGCACAACTGCCCCGGAGTGACAATACTCACCCATTTATTTCCTGTTTGGTTTACCAGGGTTCCTATAAAGCACAGCTGGAAACCCAACCCTATTGTTCCAAGACACAACATCCCCACCCTAAACCAGCAATCAACAGGACAAGACTTTCCAAGGCCATTTTCACCGTTTTGCACCCTGATGATTTGCCACACGCCACAAAGCCCATCGCAGAGAGCACCAGGGATGAAACTCAGGATTCCCAACTCTCAGCAATGGGACTGTGTCAACTCCTCACTTTCAAGATTAAGATTTAAACGCTTCAATTTAAAGTGCTGCAAGTTCGTTGGTGAATGTTGAAGTGTGCTGAATGAGATGATCACTTAAAAGCAATGATTTCTATTCTAATACCCTACAGCTTTCTTTTGCCTCCCTGTCCTGATCTTCTCACAGAGCCTTCCTATCAAAATCTGTAAATAAGACTGCAGAACCAGCACGATCTATTAATGACAGTCTGGCATACAAGCAACCACTACCTATTCATCATGAAGGAGACAAAGTGCTTAAACATGGCAAGTTATCAAAGATTAGTCAGTGCACAAAACAGAACTGCTTTTCCTCAGGAAAAGGATCATCCTTTCCCCATCACCATCATCTTCCACCTCAGCATGTGGAAAAGCAGTTTAGCAAGTCTTAAGTCTTTATCCTACCACATTCCAACCCCAGATCAGGTTTTGCGGAGGAGCTTAGCAAAATCTACTGGTATTTGATAACTGGAGCAGGAAAAAAAATACAGCAAGAGCTTTGTATGATGAAAAGGGATCTAGTCAGAGGCAGTAAACAAATCTGCCCGTGGTGTGCAGCAGATGTCAGCGTTAACCAGACTAATAAATACTGAAGCACATCGAAGCTGGCTACACAGGCAATAATCTCAAAAGCTGGGGATAAGTGTCTCCTAATAGAGATGGAAATGAAAGTTTGGGAGCTGCCCAGTCTCCAACCTAACAATGCAGAAAGTTTAGAAGGCAGACCTGAGACACCACGGGCAGGCTCGAACTAACAGACTCGGTGAGGCCGATACAATTTCAGGTGAATGGTCTAAAGTAGAATCAGGAGCAGTAAAGCAGATCCTTTCCAGTCTCGGGTTCTGCAGCTGGTGAAACAGAGCCTGAGTATAAAAATGCCCTAAGGAACAATGGAAAGAGATAAATGCTGGGTCTGTAACTACATGGGTTTAAAGAAACAGAGTTCTAGTATGGAAGGAATCTCATTTAAATCATTTGTATGTATGGGCAATTGACTATCTAATCAATGTATATTGCATATAAAGAAGATATATTAAGCTCACCTGTAGGATAAAGGATGAGTGTAAAATCAGATGTTATTCCTTGATCATAACCTGCTCTCGACCACCCAGATGATAAAAATATATTCCAAAGCCATGCAGTTATTAGCATTTTACTCACAACAAAACCACCTTGGAATAATGCATTTTCCTACATGGTATGAAAATGATCAGCATTTTGTCAAAACAATAAACACCAATATAATTAACAGTATATGTTGTAGTATATATTCATATATACTGGCCTATCACTAAATCCTGAAGAAGGAACCAATCGTAATTGACACATTTTCACAATCCAACCAGTTGAAGCATGAAATTTAACAGTGTAAATCAAGATAGATTATTAAATCTAAAGACTCTTAAAAATCAACTTCTAATTAATAATACAGGAAAAGATATTTCTGCTTTCTCCTAACAGCGAATTTCACAGGGCACACCTCCATCTGACAGCTGTGGCAAGTTTAGACTATGGATCTGTTTAGTGCAATTACTTCCTAATTAAAGCACTAAAACTTTCAGCACCCTTGTAGGGAAGGAGGTTCAGATTCAACATGAAAGAGACTGTAGTAGGCTGACTCTGGCTATGTTCAGCACTGAAGATACAAGAAAAATGGATCCAGTTCCTGGAGTCTGTCTTTCTTCACAATAAGGTAAATAGCTTGTTTAAGTTTCCCTATCACTAGAGAAACTACCAGAAAAAACACATTTTATCACTACAAGACACTAAGAAAAGAACATTCTTGTGTCAGTGCTTTGTCAACAATATTCTAAAAATACTCAAAGCTGAACAACTATCACTCTCTGGTAGTGTAAAGGTGCAAGACAGAACCAAAGTTCCTTCTCTTTCTACCAACTTTACACTTAACCAGACTTCTGTTACTTTGCAGAGTGTTTCAAACACAAACCAATGAAAAAGTTATAAAACCAGTCTGATATCTGTCAGTGATTCCTCATATGTAATGAGAAGCAGCATTTAAGTTTCATACTCAAAACCTCCTCAGGTGTCTTCTTCCTCCCAAAACAATTATTTCTGTGACTACTACAGCAAAACTGGCACCAAATGACAGCAAGTACTGCAGCATCATTTGACAGACCTCCATTCCAAGATATTATTTGCCATCATTTTGCATGGCTAACACCAAAAATCTCCCTGAAGTTCCCATCAACACGCCCATGGAAAGATGATTCCCATTCTCTCACAGCCACAAATTACAGAGCAAAGAGCACAAATAAGACTCAAACCTTTGGGCTCACACAAGTGGAGACACTGCTCAGGATTCCATCCCTCAGAGCGCTGCTCTGCTGCTCACCAAGCGGCGTCACGACGGCCAATTGCTCAATAAATGGAATTCCAAGCTGTGGATCAAATTCACCACCTCCCTCAAGAGTTATCCCGGTGTCTTCACCTCAGCATCACAAGCCTAACGATGAGAATTTATTTTATAAGACTTCAGGTGCTGCTTTTCCTTGGAGATAGTGTTCTATCAAGATGCTTCAGGGAACCTGCTCATCATTCAGCACAGCAACACCTACCCCAGACAGTGTGGTGTTTGCCAATCACCGCAGTGAACAATTGCCAACTCCAGGATCAGAGCTGAGCCCTGGAAAGAAAGGTGTATTCCCACGGGAGTTTGAGTTTTGCTGAGATTAATGTTCTGGAAAGGCACAAGAGACACTAGTGTGCAAACTCCAAAATACTGTCTACTGAGCACACAGCTTTTCTCTCAGCTGGATGTTCCCAAAAAGCAGCGACTATCGACTCATTTCTCAGCCAAGAAAAGCACTGGGGAAAAAGCAAACGTTGCCGTTATACTTTCTCTCAATTTCAAACTTGCAAATAATCTAAGAGATGGAGTAATCTGGGTCAAGATGAATCTGTAAAATCCCATCAAGGGTTACCCTGCTGCCCAGGGTAACCACACCAGCATGAACTCCGGCTCCTAAAGCACCCATAGCGCAGAAAGCAGCAAAACAAAGAAAGAAACCAAATACTTGCCCATAGATTATTTTTCTCTCCCCCTGATGCACTCCTTAATTGTCAGCTCCTAACAAAATTTAGAGTCTTTCTGCACTATTCTCACAGAACGTTTGACCCCCAGCAGAGCTGATTTCTGGCCAGTTGCCTCCTTGCTTTTCAGAAGCCTCTCAAGGCTTTGATTGCTACGGAGAGTGCCACTACTGAGAAACTCAATTACTTCCCTGAAAGTTATTTTGCTTTACACTGTTAGTATCCAATAATATTCACTAACCCTTTCAGCTAAGATTCAACACCACTGCAGCAATTAAGATCTGCACTGCTCTGGAAGTCTCTGCCAAGTGTCTGCTGAAGGAGCCCCAATAGAACTCAGCAGGTAGCGGTCCCACTGAAACAGGGTCATGAAACAGCTGCACAAAACTGCAACCGTAACAGGAGAGCCACGCTACTGCCAACTCCGCAGGTGCTTGGGTCATCAGGCTTTAATATACAAGAACTTCAAACAAGTACCTTTAAGACCTCAACTATCTCTAAGGGTTTGCTTTAAGCAGTCCACCCTGGGATTTCTCCTTAAGCATTTTAGTTGTGAAAAGCAAGAAATGTGATTTTCCTGGGACAAATGAGTCTCACAGCGCGGCAGAGAAACCAGAGAGCGTTTGGCACTTAGAAGAAACTTTGTCATGAAAGTATTGAAAGACAAACATGCAAAACTTTCAGTCCTGAAAAAATACCAATCTATATTTATGAGCTACAGTCTATGGCGCCATGGAAATATTAAATACTATTCTGCCCATTAATTATAAAGTGTGTCAGACTATGTGTTTCAAAGAGAAAAAAAAAATCAGTTAAAAAAAATAGAAGGAAATTAAGAATTTCCTAAAAGGAGCTCTGTTCCCTCTGTATTTTCTCAGATACTTTAAGACAGCGTGTTTCAGGACAGGAGCAGCCCAAACTCAAAACACAGCTGAACAACAAACAACGGCGGTACAGCCTTCTACTGTCCGTACTTTGAAGAATCATTTCATCCACTCGAAGGAAGAAACTTTTCCTCATGTGGGTTAGCGAGGCTGATCTTCTGCAGTTCTCTTAACAGATGTCCTGGCCTTGACATCCCCTTTCAAGTTTATTCTTTTCTAAACGAGGACACCGAGGTCTCTTGTGGACATATGGTGTATGGACATTATAGATGCTATTTTTCTTTGCAAATGTGCTAGGATCTTCTGACCTCAGGTCATGCTGGCAAGAAGTTACCATCTGCCTATTCCTGTTAGATGATCAAAAAGGAGCTTTTCTGCTACATCAAAACACCAAAGGTAGGTAGGATATTGCACCGCTGGCAGTTCACGCTCTCGCTGTATCACACCTGACCTTGAAACTCTGACAAAAGTAGTAAAACCAGTAACCAAACTGGGAGTGGAGGAGTGGCCGTATCACAGGGCTGAAATCATGACTTGGAAAAATCCAGCAGCAGGTTTATCATCAGAGGGCCAAGTTATCCCTTACACTCTCTAATCTTCCCTGCATTACCTTCAGGCCGCCTCCTCACTGCAAAAACATTGTATGGGAGATGAAAAGAAGTAACACTGGTGTAACTCAAAACAGGATTTCAACCCAGGAGTCTTTGCTTTACACTGCACAGGATTTCTTGGGCCCTTCTGGCAACACAGAATGAGAGACAGCTGGAAAGCAAAGTGCAGCTAAACCGAAACTGAATCAAAACTTTCCCACTAACCTAGATGGTGTTCTCAGACACGGCAAATATTTTAATTTTTAGTTACACAAAGATTATACAAGTTGTTTTGTTCACAGATAAACTTCCTCGAGAGGATAAAACTGCCAAAGCAGCTTTGTCAAAATCCCCCTCTCCAGGTGAAAACAGTGGCCAGTAACATGTCTTCTCCAAGTATATTAGAATTTTAAAAGCATTGTGCAAAAGGAAGGATTACTCTAAAACGCGTTGGCAAAACAATGTATTTCTGCACCTCACTTGTGTAAAGATGCTTTCAGTTTACAATTTCTTAGGTAATTATTTTTGTTTTCTAAAAAAACCCAAAAAGCAACACTTGAAACCGTCACTAAACCTACTTCTGAGTCCTACTGAGCTGCTTTCCTGAGATTCTCAGGCTCCTCTTAATTTGCAGAAGAGATCAGCCAGTGGCAGGGTTTCTGTACCCCAAACGTGGCCACCTTTAGCCACTAGTGCTTAAATCTACCCCAGCATGAGATGAAAGCTTAACCAGCCATGAGAAACCACCAAACATGCTGTAAAATACACTATGCAAATTAACAAGAAACAGCTTTATTCCAACCAGTTTTCACAACAGCAGTCCCCACAAATTTTCCAAAAGAAGTCTTTCCCCCCCCCCTCAAGTAGCAGAGTCCCTTTTGTAAAGATAATTAAAGAACACATTAGCATCACCATCAGCTGTGGTTGGTCTGTACCTACTGAACAGACAACTCGAAAAGGATGAAACACTTTCCCAGTCTTTTAAACCAGAATGCACCCAAGGCAGATGAGAGAAACCTGTAGTGTCAAAAAGTTACTTCCTTGTCGTTCACATTTAGCTGTACAATAACCTCTGTCCACGTTTCAAGCAATCTGACCCAAGTTCAGTGTTTTCTAAATGAACAATCACAGAAGATTAGCATTAAGAAGCAAGGGAGAGAAAACAAAAGACTTCCAGAAAGCACCTCTGTACCTGCACCAGGCTCTTGAAAAAATCCACATTGCACCAAGCTCAGCAAATCAAAGTTAAACCAAAAGAAATACCAAGAGAAACTTCTTACCATGTTCAACGAAGACGTTACAGTGCGGGCCCCCATGCCTCGATGACTCCTTCTTCCCTGCTCCTTTGATGAAGTGCAGGGCAGGCAGACTTGGCCTCCTTTGGTCCCCAAGAACTTTTCCAGGCTGCTGCCCCATAAAGTAACTATGGGCAGCTTTTTCCAGGACGAGAAGTTTTTGAAGAAGTCTGTGATCCCTGATCTTCCAGGTTGGGAAGAAGCTTTGAACGAGAACGTATTTTAGATTGGCACGTTGGTTGCACTCGCTGCGTGATAAAGTCACTTGAGGCAAAGAATTAAGACAAGCGCAGATTCCTCCAATGCTTTTGAAGAAGGCAACAAGGCTCGTTAGGTGACTTTATGCAAAAAAAAACAAAAACAAACTAGAAAAAGTAGCAACTGTTTAGCAGTGACCGAGCACTACCAAAGTTTCAAGTTGCCACACGTAGTGTGTCTTCCACCAGGTAAAGAAGAATTAGTTCATCTCACAAGCAAGAAACCACGTGTAAGCTCATCCAGGGCAGGAAACTGCCATTCCCACCGCAACCAGTGTCAAGGTTTCTTTTTTTCTTTCTCCTTTTCTTTTGCATAGCATTGAGTTAGCAAAGGCCAAAGAGACACGTATTTGGCTTCAAGTATCGTTGAGGTCTAGCAGGACGAAGCGCGCCGAAACCATGTCAGCTCGGAAGGAGAAGCAGCAGCAGCAACTCTGGGCCTGGCGGGCTCCACACGCTCCTCCGGGAGATGGAACCGGGCGAGGGGCTCCTGCGGTCCAGCCTCAAAACGCTTCGCCTTCTTCCACCGCAAACCGCGGGCCGCCCGCACCTCCGCTACCTCTCCCGCACGCCGGCCGAGGCGAACCGAGCCGCGGGGCCATGGTGGCGTCGAAGCG
>VWZK01009001.1:213328-224297 GCA_013396935.1 Baryphthengus martii | reverse complement strand
CTCCTCCTCCGCCGCCCCCGCCTCCCGCCGGCCCGGAGGTTTCCTGCTCCAGGTCCCGCTCCCGCTCCGGCCCCTGCCGGGCGCCGCGCCCGCCGCCATGACGGGAACCTGGCGGGCGAGGAAGGGGCGATCCGAGGGAAACGGGGCGATGGGATCCGTGAGGCGGTTCCGAGGCGGAAGCCCCCGAGGAGATAGATGGGGGGAAGCTGCTGAGGGGCCGGACAGGAGCTGGAGGAAGCATGAGGGGGGAGAATGAGGGAACAGGGACCTGCGGGACGGGAAGCTGTCTCCAGGGTGAAGCCGTGAGGGGAGTAGAGGTATCATGAAGGGGCCTTAGGGGAAGATGGGGTGCACAGAGAGGGTATGAAGGGGAAAAAATAGGTTAAATAAAGAGGAACCGTGAGGAAGTGCTAGCCAAGGACCCAGAAAGCTCATGTCAAACCCCTTACCCCCTTTGCAAGAGCCACCCGTGTTGTTTTCCCCTAGATTTGACCATAAGAGCTCGTTGGCCCTTAAGTCAGCTAGAGACCTCCTCTCCCGGCTCCTGGTCCTCTGGACCCTGGCTTTCTTGCAGAGATGGACAGGGAAGATGAGAACCTTACGAGGTCAGTTGTGTGTACAACCATCAGCTTTTCCACAACCAGGCACCAGTCACCCTGCTTGCACAAAGGACTTCGCTTCCTCATTAATGCTGTCAGAACTTGATACCAAAACCAGCCAACAAACATGACTGTAAATGTTTTATTGATCTACTTTTGTGCATCGTTTGATACAAGGATGAAGTTAAAGCCCCAAATTCTTCAGCCTGCCCTGTGGTGCCCTTGGATGTGCTGCACGAGTGTTCCCTGAGCTAAAGAGCACAGACGGTGATGCTGAGGATGTTCAGTTTCTCCTGTGTTCTCCAGTTCACCTTGGGAATAGAAGAGGGTTGAGGCAGCAGCTTGAGGTCAGGGTGCTTTGGTCAAAGGTCTGTGGTTGCTCTCGCTTGACGACAGGAGAACACACAAATGCAATTTTGTGCAGTAGCCTCCTGCTCAGGGTAACCATCTGGACATACAGCGGCTTGTTTGTACTGACTCCTCCCTTGTGACAAAACCAAACACACTCTCATGTCTCCTACCCTGTATTCAAGGTTCCCACCAGATGCGTATTTTCCGTCTTCCAACAACAGCATCTGAAATGTAGCGCTTTGTACGGCCCTGCAGGATCCTCCACCTCTGTGCCTGTCTGCTCCTACTTTACTAATTCTTTGCCAGGAGACTGTTCCCAAACCATTTCTATTGCATTGCTCCATCAGTAACTCAGATTGCACTGAGGCTGTGCGTGTTGGACATATGCAGGAAAAAGAAATTCTGGTGAGAAATCATGCTGAGACAAATCCAGGGTTACACCTCTTGAACTCAGCAGAATTTCTCCAGGTTTATCTCAGTAATGGAGATCAGCTTCTCACTGCAGTGATCTAACCCCGGGCTCAGCTCCCATGGATGAAGGAAACTGAGGAAACAGGCTGTCTCAGGCTGAGAGAAATCTGTTACAAAAACCAATACCAACCATCCTTTACGGAAGAAGTTATTCCCTTCTGGGTCTGACTGGGGCATCCTGGATAATCTCTCCTACTGTGGCAAGGCTGAAGCGGAGTGAACTCCAGAGGATGTCCACAGGTCCATGATATTCAGAAGACCTTGACCAAAATATGCAAAAGTAACTGCAAATAAGGACTTATATTCTGGACAGTGCAGGCTGTATACACACTTCTCTCTGCCTCGCCAGGGATCTGTGCAGTTGAAGGTTCTTACTTCTTATTTAACAGACTAGATGAATTCATCATTTGGGTCATCAGGTGTTCCTTCTGCTGCTTTGCAATCCTAAGCAGCAAAGTGGGGCAGGTTCTTTGCCAGCTGTCCCCAACCTCTTTCCACTCAGCAGTTGCTCCAAAAGCATTTCCCATTTCCCAGAGCAGTTCATCCGGGACTATACACAGGCAGATGGGCCAGCTGGTCACTCCCAAAGAGCAGAGCAAGGTATCTCCTCTCCTTTCCTTCCTGAAGGGTGTCAGATTTTCTGTGCCCTGCTGCCAGTTCTTGTGAACGTGATCATCTCCTGCTGCCCAGTGGGTTCAGAAATTATTAGAAAAGACAGAGATAGAAAGATTGTTTGAATGCAGAATATTTTTTTTTAATCTACAGACTGTTTCTTTCAGTTGAGCCTCACACATGGCCTGTGTACATCCCATAACAGAAATTTCAGTACTTTTTCTGTTTACCTTCAATTAAGTGTGGGTTGTTACACCCAACAGCTGCAGGTATATTTCCTCTGTTTCCTCTATAACAGTATTTTAAAGCTTCAACACCTCCACCAAATAATAAACCTTAGCATACTAATTAGCGGTCCTCAGGAACCCGAGACAAGCATTTCAAGACTGCCTATAATCTCAGCAGGGCTTCAGTATCTTCTAGGGTCTGCTCAAAGCTTTTTGATACCGTTCACCTCAAGTGAACAGCAGAACTGCACGGGGATGATACAGAAGTAACGGAATGAGCAGCAGTAATTGGATTAATAACCCATTAGCACAAATTTAAAATCCCAATGGTTATTACTGGGAGTAAGGGGAGGGGCTGCCGTTCTTCACGGAGCACATGAATCAAACACTGCCAACAAGAAACGAGAAAATTATTTCTACAGACGAGTGCTTCTGTGCTCTTGTTTCTGCAGGGAGCTCTCGCCAGCAAGGGAAGGATTTACCAGCTCCACTTTGAAGCTCGTCTGTGCCATATGTTAACCCTGGAGTGAGCAGCACAGGCAGGTGCTACAGCTGGTTCTCAAACCATCAGACACCGGTGACCAAAGAAACCAGGTTAGTCTAAGCTGCTCTAACACCCGCATGGGTGTTTTGGTTCCTCATATAAAAATAAATACTTACTAGGGTTTTCCCACCCTGCTTTCGACTACGGTTTCGTTCTTAAACCAGAGAAGCCACAGTTTCTTCCTTTTCACCCTTCCTGCTCCGAAGTTGCCTAGGAAAATCCTACAGACTATTTCAAGAATTGAAGAGGACACTGCTTTTACCTCTACATTCCCCAAAAGATGGGATCAATCTCTTTAGCAGGGCCTGTTGCGACAGGACAAGGGGTGATGGTCTTAAACCAGAAGAGGGAGATTTAGACTGGAGAGAAGGAAAAAATTTTTTCTACTGAGATGAAAGCCTGGCCCAGGTTGCCCAGAGAGGTGGTCGCTGCCCCATCCCTAGAACCATCCCAGGGGAGGTTGGATGGGGCTCTGAGCAACCTGCTCTAGTTGCAGATGTCCCTGCTCCCTGCAGGGGGGTTGGACTCGATGAGCTTGAAAGGTTTCCAGTCCAAACCTTTCTATCATTCTATGATCTTGAGCACTTCCCATTTCCAAGGCATTTTTTATACATCCTGCCTGTATGTCCTTGCAGACCTGCCTATGAAAGAAGCAGCCCCAAGCTCCCCCACCTACCTGAGATGCCAGAGCCTCCCCCAGACCCCGTCTGATTCCTCACTCATCTCTGCTGGGCACCGAGGAAGAGTCATCTGCTGTACTGTGGGTCATGACTGAATAGTGACATTTGAAGCCTCTCCATATGGGAAACCATGAGCCTCAGCAGCACATCCAGTTGCCTTCACGATGGATAAACACTGGTGACCTCTCAAATCATCAAGAGAGTGAGAAGTCACAGGGATTCAGCCAAACCAACAGTAAATGGCAGTTGGCCTGGTGCCTTTCTTAGACACCTTTGAAACTGCTCAGGAAGTCTCTCCTTCCCCACACAAGTTTGTCGCCCTAATCTCCTGTTACCTGCTGGCTTGCAAAGCTGGGCTTGCAGGAACTGCCAGCAGTGCCCTCGCTGAAATCTTGTGACAGAGTTTAGGTCTGGACTTGGCAAAGCACGGGCTGAACTCGCAAAGAACAGCCATGACCCCTCGTGGCCAGGGAGGAAAATAGCGGCACCTTCAGCTGCCCTCACACATCATAAAAGCCCCCCAACCGAAGCTTACCCGCTGGTGCCCTGCTTCTCAGCCTTAGAACCAAAAGTGCCAGGTATTTGGGAGCACAGGCACTGGAGGAGTCACGTAGTCTCCCCTATTTAATGCATCTCCAAGGCCAAAATATCAGGAATGCTGCAGCAAGCAGGAGAAATCAGAAAGCTCAGAGCTGAAGCAGTCCAGGTCTTGAGCTTACTGTTTTCAGGTTGTACATTCCCTTTATTCAGCATAAATAATCAAAAAAAGGTTCATGGTAGAGAGAGGGGGCTAGCATAAGAAGCCTGGAAACAGAGCACAGCTTTAAAGCCTGCTATGCAGAGGGAGGAAAAACAAAAAAAAACACACCACCAAAAAAACCCATCACAAGAAAAAAAGAGAAGAAAAGGAAAACAAGATATAACAACTCAGCTGTGCAGCCCACCCAGCCTGCTGCAGACACCAGCAGCTTTTTATTAAGAGCTGTGAGAACCTGGCACTGTCTCAGTGCAGGTCGTGCTTGGTACCTGTGAGCGTGGTCCAACTCCAAATGAACCACCTCCAGAGCACACTTCCTCAGCACGTTTCCACCCCGTAACCATCAGCGCTTACAAGAGCCTCCTATCCCTCAACTCCTTTCTGACCTGCTAGATGCCTGCCTGAGGACAGAAGAGCATTTTGGATTCATGTACCGGTTCAGCAGAACCATCTCCAGGTGTCAAATCTCCCTGGGTCGTACAGTCTCTTCACCCCTTTGCCCTGTAACTGACAGAGAGTTGTTCAAATGTCAGTGACAGACATGCAAAGAGATCTACTGGATTAATGATGGGCCTCTCCATCAGCCTTCAGAAATGCTTTAAAAAGAGGGAACATCAGCTACTTTATCTCATTGCATGTCTGTCTCCAATCTGCTTATACCTTGAAGCTTCACAGCAGAAATCCCTGAATCTCCCCGTACGGTAATAAGATAAACAGCTGCTAAACTACAGCAGTTGGCTCAGAAAAAAAAAAAAAAAGGTACTTTTCTAATTAAAAGCTGCAGAGGCTGCTAAAGTTTGTAGCCTTTTTGCACTGCTCCTGTCCACACAGACGTGGGCAGTGCTGCTCCCAGCCTCACACACCCATCTCAAAGTGTCACCAGCAAGCTTTAGTTTTGATATTTCCCAAGTCTTCTTGATGATATAATTGTTGCAACACTTATTAGGCAATCCTGGTAAAACTCAAACAGTAACAATTCCCGAGTCTTGTGTGGAGCATTCCACCGATACCCCCAAGGTGTCAAGTGCTATTTTACAGAGGCCAGAAGTTTGAACTGCGCTGGAGCGGAACGGATTACCCGTGTCCTTGCTTGTCCTCAGCCTTTGAGCTCCATAATGCTCCAGTATTTAGGCAGCAGCACCGACGGCAGCCATCCAGCCGTGGCTATTTGGCAGGACAACGAGGCAGAGCTGCTGGGGACGGTAAATAATGAGACACGATCCGAAGCTGCCACCTAGTGCTGACCCTGGGCTGCAGGCAGCGCGGGCTGAAGGGTTATTTCGAATTCCCAGGAAAAGATCGAGCAAAGAATATTTTCCTTTTGCCTGGGGCAAGCATCAGAATTTGCAGCCTTAGAATTAGATTCAGAGATAATTTGGGCTGACGTTTTGCTTTTTCACCCTTTTTAAGAATTACAGCACTGGCGCAATCAGCTCCAAGGGAATACAAATACAATAGAGTCATAGAATTGTTTTGCTTGGAAAAGACCTTTCAGATCATCCAGTCCAACCGTTCCCCCAGCACTGCCAGGGCACTACTAAACCCTGTCCCTCAGCACCACACCTCCATGGCACGGAAACCCCTCCAGGGATGGGGACTCCACCCCTGCCCTGGGCAGCGTGTTCCAGGCCTGGACAATCCTAGAGAAGACATTGTTCCCAATATCCAACTTAAACCTCCCCTGGAGCAACTTGAGGCTGTTTCCTCTTATCCTATCATTTGTTCCTTGGGAGAAAAGACCAAGAGACATGGCTCCAACCTCCTGTCAGGGAGTTGTAGAGAGTCAGAAGGTCTCCCCTGAGCCTCCATTTCTCCAGGCTGAACAAGCCCAGCTCCCTCAGCCGCTCCTCACCAGACTCCTGCTCTAGACTCTTCCCCAGCTCCATCGCCCTCCTCTGGCCACGCTCCAGCTCTTCAATGTCCTTCTGGGAGTGAAGGGCCCAAAACCAAACCTAGGATTCAATGTGTGGCCTCACCAGTGCCCCAGTACAGGGGGACAATCATTGCCCTAGTTCTGCTGGCCACACTGGTGCTGGCACAATATATCTAGACAATATATATATATAATACAGTGGCTCTAATACAGCACCAGAGATTGAGAGGATGTTCTAAAGAAAGCAGCACATCCTTTCTGTACAGAGAAGGCAAGTGGCAGCTCAGCATGCCCACCTCTGAACACGAGCCTGAGGATCTTCACTAGTGACATACTGGGCTCCCTGTTATCCCCCCGACACATCTCTCCATGGGATTTACTCACAGAGGAACTCTGCACAGAAGATACACTGAAGAGGAAAGTCAAGTCCTGCTTGAATGAGATGAGGAGCAGCAGCTGAAGAGGAGGTCCATGTCCATGGCAGCTGTAGAGTGTCCTGGCACATGGAAACCGGACCTAACATTCTGGAGAAAGACGAGCTAACACACACACTCCTGCATGACTGATCCATTTCAAAAAATTTATTGAAATGTAAAATATTTAATAGAAAACAAGACTGGGGCTTCCTCAGAGTAGGAGCTCACCACACCAGGTGTAAAAAAAAAGGGACTAGCAGGATGCAGACAAGTGGAGAAGGCACTGCTCACCCACGGACAGCCACATCGTGCCACATCCCATCTCATACCCAGAAGACATCAAAGCCATGAACAGCCAGCCCTAAAACATCACTAGTAAGAGTGTGGCTACTCCTGTCCTCTAAAGGCTTGTACCAGTGGTCTGCAGTCTTAAGGAGAAAACCAAGAGCTCTCAGAGGACTGACTGGCAGATCTGTATCTTAGTAAACAAAAATCAAAAGCGTTTAGAAAGCCTTTAGGGAGAAACATGACAAAACACAGCCCTTCCTCTTGATCATTCTGCAGAGTCCAGGGGCATCAGACACAGCAACCAGTGCTATGAATTATGTCCCAGTTGCATCTGCATCTTCATCAAGGTCAGATATTTCCAGGCTGCTACACTAAAAGACTATTGTACTTAAGTACTATTTAGTACTGCTGTACTGAAAGGGCTCAGGAGGTATCCTAGCAGTTAAAATGAGAAATTTTGGTGGTTTTTGAAGTGTGGAATGAATGTTAGGGACTAGAATGCTGGAAAAAAAAAAAAAAATTCACAATAACACTGAGAATCAAAAGCTGCCATGCTGGGACTTCAGATGACTGCTTCTGGCCATATGCCCTATCCCTCCAGATCCAGCAGCCTCTGTCGGGTTTCCAGAACGATCGCCTCCATCACCTCTGGTTTGAGAATGTCCTTGATCTGGAGTGGAAAGAAGAGCAACATCGGCACCAAAAGGCAACTACTGTGACTGTGCTGGCAGAAATCACAGAGAAAAGCTGTACAGCAAGAGGTCAAATGGAGAGAGCCTTCTGGCAGTGCAGGATGGGATACAAACAGCAGACTGGTCTCTATTAAATACACAACACTTGCTTTTTGAGTTGCTCTTGAAGTGCAGCCCCTACCCTCACCCAATCCCAAATTTAACTCTGTTTTCACAGGGATCACAGAGGGTCCATAATCCCAGCAAGAGATACACCTCTATCACGAAAAAAAAAAAAAAAAAAAAAAGGAATAGTTGGACTTTACCAGAGGCAGAATCCTTCAAACTACCCCTGAAAACACGCAAGGCAAGGTATGTTCTGCAAAAAGGGGGGAAGTTCATACGGTCACTTACTGCAGGATGCTTTGGGAAGCCGAGAGGAAGCCCTAGCACTGACTTCCTGACTTCAGCAGCAACTGATGAGCCTTTCCATCCCCTCCCCACAGCGTGGAATACAGCGAACACCACCGGTTCTGTACCTGGTGAGGAAGGGATGCTTCATAGCAGTAGAGGATGCTGGTGTCAAAGAGCATCAGCTTCTGAGTAACCAGAGCCACGATGCAGTTTCGGAGCCGTGAGATCACCTCCCGGTCGGACAAGGGAACTGGCTGAGGAAGGACAGAGGAAAAGAGATTAACAGACAGGGAATTAATACAAACCTAGTGTAAAATAAAGCTTTGCCATGAATCTAACACCGAATCTTGAAAGTCTTCGGTTATTCACGCGCCTCTATGTCTGACTCACAAAATATCGTCAGTAGGAGAACGTTCATCTTCCCTGGACCCTCACCTCCAAGTTGGGGGTGAAGCCCCCAGCCTCTTCATCCTTCTGCTCCGGAGTGGGGTAGATCCAGATGAAACCGTTGTTGCCGAGGATCACGGACGCACCACAGGGCAGGTCGTGGAAGTGAGTCTTCTGGCGTTTCACGAGGGAGGGCGAGACCCGGACGAGCACACCCTGGCCAAGCTGAAGAGCAGATCACAAGACCCGACGTCAGAGACACGAGCCACTGCAGCTAACGTCAAGTCACCGACACGTACTCCACTCCCGGACTGGGAACCAGTCAATTTGAACACCTTTTTCCTGTGAAACAGTGAATATAAAACCTGCCTGCCTCTGGGAGCGCTGGGAGGATTAGCTAATGCCTCTGCAGTCCTTTGAAGATGAAGACTACTCTAAGCGCTTAGCGCAAATGTTAATAATATCTCGATCGTAACCACACATCAACCAGCCCTGCAGAAAAACGAGGAGCGAGAGGCTCAATTTAGCAGAATCCCTTCCCTCTTAATCCAGTCGCCGTCCTTCACCCTTTGTGCCGTACGCACGCTTCCCTTTCATCTTTTAAGTGCTAATACCCTCGGTCTGGTAATCCCGAGCCGCGGCCTACGCTCCGATGGCCCCTTGGCTTATTTCAATGCACAAAATCAGAGCTCAATGCCAACGACGTAAAGTCTAAAATAGAGCCCTGGAGAGAGAGAGAGAGAGAAGGAAGTGACAGGGCAATGGCCTGCAGAAGAGGAGTGATGAAGCTGGAGTCAGACGATTTTGCTCCCCGTGGTTTAATTCGCAAGCGGCGAGTGGGAGAAATGGAAGTCGGGGCTGTGATTGTGGGTGGGGAGACCAGCAGCTCAAAGGGCAACTCAAGAGCATTCCCTCTGCTCTAGGGAAGCTCTGCTTGGTGCTCCCATGTAGGAGCCAAGAGTCTTCCTAACTGTCAGGAATGGGTTATAACAACATCCTTCCTTAAAAATCCCTCCAAAAGGCCTTATACAAGCTGATCGGAGCAGAATTAGGCCAAGACCGAGTGCTTTTGAACAACTTACTTTCCCGTATTTCAGACTCCGGGTGTGCAGTGATAGGGCCCCATCAGAGAACACGGACTGGACCTCTGCCTGTCAGTGCCACTTAAGGAAACAAGGTCCCCAAGCCCGTCCCCCAGCAGAGAGCTCTCGCTACCAGCCAGGCTTGCCGAGGTCTGGCTGTTCTCCCCATGCTCTTGGCTCTTCTCTCTGAGGGCAAACAGTGGAAGGATACACTGATGAGGTCCCCTTCTTGCAGATAGTCCCTCATTGCAAGCTCATCTTCTGCTGATCTCCTCCTCTGAAATGCACAATGCAAGAAAAGTTATGTGTACCTCAGAATGATAAAACATCGGTTAATACCTGCATGGGGAGCGGGAGGATCTTAGGAAGCCATGCCAAAGGCAGTCTGGTCACTGAAGGAAAATCAGGCAGAGTAGCACAGCTTTAGATCCCTGGTTTATATCCAAATAACCCTGAGAGTTACAGATATTGGAGCACTCCAGACCCACCCACAAAACCCAACACTACCCTTGTGCTAACTGTGGGAAGGGCTCCAGAGCTTCCCAGTGCCTCAGCTTCTGCCACAGAAGCAGAAGACAGGGCTCTGCTCTGTGTGAACTCACCAGTTCCCCACCAGGTAAATTCATAGACGACAGCAACAGGACTGAATCTAGCCTGGAATTCGTTTCCACTTTCCATCGCTTCTGTTGAACCTGGAGAAGAAAAATCATCGCAAGATGGCAGGGATTGGAAGGGATCTCTGGAGATCATCTCATCCAGCTCCCCTGCTCCAGCAGGGTCACCCAGAGCAGGGTGCCAGGATCATGCCCAGGCAGGTTTGGAATCTCTCCAGAAAAGGAGGCTCCACAACCTCTCTGGGCAGCCTGAGCCGGGCTCTGGAACCTTTACAGCAAAGAAATTTCTCTTTGTGTTTATGTGGAACCTCCTGGGTTCCAGTTTGTGCCCACTGCCCCTTGTCCTGTCGCTGGGCACCACTGAAAAGAGTCTGGCCCCATGGTCTTGCTTCTGCCCTTTAACTATTGATCAGCATTGATCAGATCCCCTCTCAGTCTTCTCTTCTCCAGGCTAAACAGCCCTAGAGCTCTCAGCTTATCAATCACCTGCTGACACACACTCCAAAACTGATTAGAAGCTCCTCAGCGGGACGGGAGGTCCCACAGCTGGCAGAGCCTGCAGGAGGAGACAGCTCTGCTCACTCTCTCCAGCCTCGTCCTGTTCAAACCCCAGATGCTGTCAGGGCCTCCCGGCGGGGACACCAAACGCCCCCTCAGGATCCTCCGAAGCGCTCCGGATGGGACCGGGACACGCCGGCCTGGCAACCGGCCAGCGGGCCACCCTCCTCCTCATTAGCACACCAGGAAAAACAATGGGAGTTTTACCTCCGTAATCCTCCCAACCACGATATCGCCGACTTCGCCGTTGTACCTGGGAACGGGACGGAGAGAGCGGCCCGTCAGGCGCCGCATCCTCCCCGGCCAGCTCGGCAGCCCTGGCGCGGCACAGCCGGCGGAGGAGGCGGTGGCCGTGGCCATGCTCACCTGGTCTTCAGGGCTTTGACGCACACCAGCTTGTTGACCCTTTCCACGGCGCCGGCAAC
>VWZK01009001.1:202762-212842 GCA_013396935.1 Baryphthengus martii | reverse complement strand
GCAGCCATTTTGGTTCCTGGCAATAGAGGGAGTCGTGGGCTTCGCAGCGTTGCGAACCCAAGGCAGAGAGGGGCCATGTTTAGTGAGGGCAGTGCCCAGCACCCGGCTGTGGGGGGCTACCGCCGGCTGAAGGGCAGCGCTGCGGGCAGAGGGTGTGGCTGCCCGTTTCTGGGGGTGTCCCTGCACCTCTGTGATTCTGAAGATAATTCTGGCTTGTGTCAGCACCAGTGTGGCCAGCAGGACAAGGGCAATGATTGTCCCCCTGTGCTCAGCTCTAGGGAGGCTGTGCCTCGCATCCTGGGTTCGGTTTTGGGCCCCTCACTCCCACAAGGACATTCTGGGGAGCTGAGGAGCTGGAGTGTGGCCCGAGAAGGGCAATGGAGCTGGGGAAGTAGAGCACAAGTCTGGTGAGGAGCGGCTGAGGGAGCTGAGCTTGTTCAGCCTGGAGAAAAGGAGGCTCAGGGGAGACCCTCTCACTCTTTACAACCCCTTGACAGGAGGTTGGAGCCAGGGGAGGTCGGGCTCTGCTCCCAAGGAACAAGCGACAGGACAAAAGGATATGGCCTCAAGTTGCTCCAGGGCAGGTTTATGTTGGACATTAGGACAAATGTCTTCCCCTCCAGGGTTGTCCAGGCCCGGCCCAGGCTGCCCAGGGCAGGGGTGGAGTCCCCATCCCTGGAGGGGTTTCAATGCTATGGAGATGTGGTGCTGAGGGACAGGGGTTAGTGGTGCCCTGGCAGTGCTGGGTTAACAGTTGTACTCAATGATTTGAAAGGTCTTTTCCAAGCAAAACAATTCTATGATTCTAATCCTTCCACAATAGGTGGGCCAGGGGATTTCACCTGCTGCTGGCTGCAGCAAGCCCACAGCCCAGGCTTTGCAGGGAGGCAAATGCCAGGACAAGGCTCAGGCTGGGCTTAAACATCTCCAGGAGACAAGGAATTCACACTTCCCCTGGAAAAGCTGTTATGTTGGTAAATAACGTGTGAAGGTTTTACTCATTTAATTCAAACAGCAGTTAGACTCTCAGAACTACTGAGAAAAATGCTAAGGACCCAGAAGCTAGCGATGACCTTCAGCAAATTCTTTGCTTCCTCCAGACCAAAAATCAAACAAGACTTGCACCTGTAGCCCAGCACCATTGAAATATGACCATTATTTCATGGGAGATAGCAAAGGATATCAATAGCTATTGCTTCAAATGGAGGCTGTACAAATGAAGACAGGGAGGTACCAGACCAAATAACACCACTCACTCCTGCTCTCACCTCTTCTCTTTCAGATCTTAAAGAGGGTTTGTTTGGGTTTTTTTTCCCCCCATAGTGGATCTTCCTTCCTCCCAGCTGCCCTATTTGGCCCAGTGGATGATGCTACATCTCCCTATTCACCTTGTGCTCATCTAAACACTCACTCATCCCCCCTGCTGCACCCTTCCCCCAGCACGCAGCGAAATAAAGCTCTCCGTACTATCCATCTTCTAAATGATAAATGTTCCAAGTAATTTTTATTTAGAATACAAGAGAGAGGTACAAATGTATTTACACTGTGTACATATACAATCAAATAATATATAATATCAAAGTTTTGTAAATAATGTTTACATAAATATTTACAAAGTTAAAGTGACAGTTGGGGTGGTTTTTTTCATTTTTTTTCTGGAAGTAAAACACAGTTTGTGAGAACTTTATACATCTTAGACTTATAATTAATATTAGAATACCTTCTTTTAACCTCTATAATACACAGCCCTCCTCTGGTGGGTGACAGGACTCCAGAGGGCGCTTAGAGTTGTCCTTAGGGACAGAGCTGTCCCAGGGACTGGTGTTCTCTGTCCCCAGAGGGCAGTAGGAGCCAGAATGTTTCATCACGGGAGCGATGGGGAGCACTGCTCCCCGGGCAGAGCACAGGGTTCCCGGCAAAACCTGCCTTCGGATGGGCATTTCCAGCTGGCACATCACACTGGGAGTGTCCCCGTGGCCTGTCCCTTCTGCCCACGGCGTTGCTGGGAGGTGGGGAGGAAACCCCAACGGGCAGTTTGGGCTGGGGGAGAGCAGGTGAGAGGATTGTGGGGGTAAAAAACCACGACTATTTACTAAATCAAGGCTCCCAAGAATGGAAACGTGTCCCTTGGAAAGAGCCACCTCTGCCAAAGCTGCCCCTGGAGTAAACAGGCATCAACGGAGTGGCCACAACAGGTCTGTGCCAGCTTTTCGACAGGGCTCGTGCTGCTGGACACTCGTTGGAGCGGACAAGGAGAAATAAAAGCAACTTTTCCTTCTATCAAATGATCTGTAAAACCCAGGCGTGACTCACCCAGGCCCAGCCTTTAGGCTGCCCCAGCTCATCCCGTCACCCTCGTCTCCCTGCCAGCCCCAGGCACCAGCAGCCCACCCTACACTGATCCTACCCAGCGTGGCTGCAGCAGCAGCTTCCAAATCCGGGGAGCATCCCCCCTGCTCACCGAACAGCCTCCAAACCCCATGTGAACAGCGACACTCCCAAAATAAACCAGCGCCACAGCCCCTAAAACACACAAAGCAGCTCTGCCAAAGGGCCGACACCCCCCAGCTCATTGCCGTGTGTCTCAGCACCAGTCTTTGCCGTCCGAAAACCCCGCTGCCGCCCCGGGGCTTCACAGCACCATAGTGGGGATGTGATGGGCCAGGGAGGCAGGATGGGGCACGGGCAGGGCCGGCGAGTGGGCCTGCAGGGAAGCGTTGGGAGGCCGGTGCCGGGCGCTTTTCTGATGCGCCCGCAGCCCGGCGAGCTGGGAGTAGGCACTTTGGCAAACCTGGCACTTGTAGGGCCGCTCGCCGGTGTGCAAGCGGACGTGGTTGCGGAGGGTGGAGGACTGGCTGAAGCGGCGGTTGCAGAAGCGGCAGACGAAGGGCTTGTCCAGGGTGTGGATGCGCATGTGGGAGCGCAGGTTGCTGCGGGAGTTGAAGCCCCGGTGGCAGATGACGCAGCGCATGCGGCCTGTCGTGCTGGCCCCCGTCTCCACCGCGTGGAAGTCCTCTGGGGATGACAGAAGACGATCAGGCGCTGCCCTTCAGCACAGCAGCTCATCCCCACCGCCTCCTCCCCGAGGTGCTGGCTGCCCCTAAATAACCACCCTGTGCCTCCTCACTGGCTCCCTGAGCAGAGACACCCATCCCAGGCTCGCAGGCTTAGAGCTTTGGGATGGGACTCACCCAAATTTAAGTGAGGGACCACACCCAAGCTGACCTCTCTCCACTATAGATGGGCACAAAAAAGTCATTTTCTCCTCCCTGCTGCCAGCAGAGCTGCAGAGGACGAGCTGCCTGCACCTCAGGGAACCACTGAGGCAAGTTGAGAGTGAAAGCCCAAGGAGAGAAAAGCCTCCTGAGCTGGTAATTTGGGGGAGAAAAAAAAAATAAAAAAATCTGTTAAAGTCAAAGTGGGCACGTGGGGAGCTGCACCCACTCGGCTTTCACAGGACATCGGGGCTGCCTTCCTCCCACTCACACACCTGCCCTGCTTCTCCTGCCTGGTTACCACCAGCAGCCTGGAGGTGACCCTCAAGTTACTGAGGACCTGCTCGAGCAGTAGAGATCTGTCTCATCGTCCCTGTGTTTGTCCCCAGAGAACTGGGGGATCTGCCATATCCCCTGGGATGTCCTTGCCGCAAGCCCACCCCTTGGCCTCAGAGCTGGGGACAGGGTAAATGGAGAACGGGCAGGGATGCTGCGCCTGTGCCTATTTCTGATGTTACCTACCATGTTTGTTCTTCTTCTGCTCCTCTTCCAGCCCAGGCACGCCTGGGATGCCCAGAAAGGTGTTGTGGGAGTTCCCGTACCAGACCAGCAGCTCCTGGTCTGGAGGAATCATCTAGAACAAGAAATCCAGACAGGGGTGTCAGTCAGGATGGCCAATGAATGGCTCCCTTGTATCCTCTGTTGGTTGCTTCAGACCTACTTTGGCCATATCCCATCTCCTACAAGACCTTGCTGCCATCTGGGACCTGCCAGCAGTCCCCAGCACCCCTGGGCAGGCACAGCCCAGCCCAGGCTGCAGCACGGGAAACGATGGCACGGCTCTGTACCATCAGCATAATCCTGCTCTGGGGTCTCCCCCAGGCTGGGTCACAAACAACATGACAGGCCAATAAGCAGCTACAGAGCCCACAGATAGAGCCGGGGCCTCTGGACTGAAGGACCCAGACATCCATGCAGCTCAAGGAGACAAGGACACGGCAGCACACAGAGAAAGAAGCCATTTCTGGATCCGTGAGCTGCAGTGAGGTACAAGTGATGGAGACCAAAGCAGGGAACCATGACACAGAACCCCGGCTCGGTGCTCCTGTAGAGCGTTCTGGCTCTGGACAGAGCCCTCGGCACCCTCCTGCTGTGGGCACGGGCAGCATCTCCCCTGTGAACCTGCTGGGGCTTATTTTAGCTGGTGGAAATTCAGATGAACCCGCAAAGGGTTTGTCAGCCCAAGGATCAGAGAGCTGAGGGGTGGCTACAGAAGAGCGTGGCTCACGTGCGAGATGCTACCTTCGTCCCACAGTAAAGCTACGGCACCTGCAACAGCCCAAGGAGATCTATAGGGCCAGGGAAGGGCTTCTGCACCACCCATGCTCCTGTTTCCCTGAAACGATGGCACTTCTCCATCCCCCGTTTTTCCCGTTACGTTCCTGCACTGCCAGGGCGGCCGGAGCGAGCAGCTCCATTCAAGCCTTCCCTGCCGTGGCTGGGAAAATTGAGGCTCGGGCACCGGTTCCGGCAACATTAACAACAACAGCACTTGATTAAAGAAAAAATGCACAGATGTTTTTTCCTTTGTGGGTCCCTCACTTTAAGAATCTAATTCAGAAAAGCAAAAGCCCCTCATTTCAGAGAATGGTTTTCCATACACAGAGTAGTCCAAGAAAAGCATCATCCACATGAAACACAGATCGTAAGTTGGATCACCCGGGCACTGAAAATGTGCCTAATTTTAAGCCCCTGAAAGCAGGGGGAAATTTGACTTCATGTTTCTAAATCTCCGTCTGCATAAAGACCTTACTGAGGCTGCGGAGTAGGAATTCGGGAGGCAGAGGAAGCCGATATCATTTTGCATCCCAAATCGATGCTGTTCCTCTGTGGAATTACTTTTTAACAGAAAATGAGTTCTTTTTCATAGAAGCAAATACAATAAAATATCACCAAAAGGCTAGAACACGCTGCACGTGTGCGTACGTGCGCGTGGTTTTATTCTGCTGGAGCCGGCACACCTTCGCCAGCACCGGGTGAGCACTCAAAGCCATTTAAACCGCACCCCAGGAATCTCTTGGCCTTCAGATCGAAAGCCAAAACTCACTGCCCTCACTTTATTTTCCAGCAGCGGCAGCTTGGAATTGCTGAGGAAGAGGATGGGAAAAGACAGCTAGTGAGTAAGGGCAGGGACAGGCAAAATACATTAAAATATTAAAGGCAGAGCATGGAAAGGCAAAAATAAATCAGATTTTGCGGTGCGTAGGTGAGAAAGGTGTCCCAAGGGATACTGCACTGAGTCACGGTGCGGCAGAGGTGGGTGCAGCTCACGGCGCCCGTCGGCGAGGGCATGCAGCGGGTGTGAGGCAGGAGGCTGCACACCCCACAGCTGGCAAGGGATGGAAGGTGGCGGTGCCCACACGCGGGCACGAGCTGCTGTGAGAGGACACGGCTACGGTTTGTGTGTCCCGCCCGAGCTGCTCCAGCTGGGCTCGGGCTGCCACTGCGCTCTCGGTCCGGGATTCGGGGTGAGGAGGGGACGAGGCAGGAGCGCTGGGTGACAAGGGGGGAGGTCATTCAGCTCCGAGATGCTGTATGTGTGCGCCCATGACTCCGTGCTAGGGGATTAATAAGCAGAGGAGCCACAAAAGGAAAGTACTCTCTTGATTTTCCTGTTCCTGTCGGGTGCACAAACCCCAGTGAGCCTGAACATGCGATGGTTTTGGACACGTGTGTGTGTTTGTGCACACGCGTCTGCAGGGGTGTGGGAATAAGGAGCCACAAACAATGCAGATCCTCCACCTTTCGAGCCCGGTTGCAACCCACACTCCCTGCCTCTCTTCCTCACATTCACATGGAAGGCTCCAGCCCCTTCTGTTCTCCTGACATGGAGAGTCCCCCACTGACCCAGCAACAACGGGAGCAGAAGCACCACCAGGTGCCCACACTGCCTGCAGAGCACACCAGTGTGACAGCAGGCACCCTTCATCCCCACCTGCCCTTCCTCATCCCTCAGGGTTCAGGACCCTCAACATTTCAACTTTGCTGCTTGTGTTGAGGGAATTGAACTCACCCTGCTCTGGTTTGCGCTGCTTCAGCCCCGGGAGCGAGCCTGCAGATTGACCGTGACCGTACAGGGCTTCCACATGCACCTCCCCAAATACTGGCTCGCTCTCCCCATCATCTGTGCACACACGAGGTGCAAAAGACAAACTCTATGCCTATTTACACCATGGTTATCTGTGATTAGTGTACTTCACATCATTTAAGAATAGTAATAACAAGCCCTTAAGCTGTTGTCACAACAGGCACAGCTGCCCACAAGAGCATCAGGTCTTGAATCTGGATACAGCTGAAACCTGCAGAGGGGTGTCCAGGGTGGGGAGAGCAGCACCAAAAAGCTCGGGGCTCGCAGCGCTGCACGGGAAAGGCAACAGAGCTCCGAGGCACACGGGACTCTCCCGCAGCAGAAGAAAATACCTGTTCTCTTCTTCTCCACCCACCTGCCTTTCCCAACCCACTGCGGCAATCCCAAATCCAGCCCTGGTGCTGGCTCAAAGCAGGATTGAGCCATGGTCCTGCGCTGTAGTGCGTTTGAGCATCTGCTCCTCTGGTAGCCAGTGCAAGAGCCCGGATGGATCTGAGAGCTGCCTTCGCCCATGGAACCGGTGGGCACTTGTGCTCTTTCCCAGCTAAGACCCTCTCCCAGCTGCAAGCAGCGTGGGAGCCCATGCTTCTGAGTGTGCCGGACACTGGTCCCGATACTCGACAGGAACAGTCCCACAGTGCTGGGATGGAATGGAATGGGAGATGTTTCCTCTCAACTCTAAGGTGAAGCAGCTGCCCAGGGACATCTGCCCAAGCTACCATCTTCCTCCACCTATCACAGCACCGGGTCAGGGGGACACTGTACCCAGGCAAGGCTGGTCCCTGCAGTCACACCACTGGCTCTGTGAGACTCATACAGATGTAGCATCAACGCTATCAGGGAGCTGGACACCAACCACCATCCCAGTATCTCCTGTGGGATGAAGGCACCTCCAGCCTTCACCCTGTGGCACAGAGCCTGTGCTCTGGGACATCCCTGGGGCCCAACACCTGCTCCCACTCGCCCACCAAGCCAGCACCTGCCAGTGCTCCATATGGGAGCACACAGATGAGCTGGGCAGGATGAGTCCCTTCCCCACAACACAGCCCAAGGTACGACTGTACCAGCACTGCACCCTGCCTGCTCTACAGCTCCCTGAGCCCTGATTCTCCTCTCATGCTCCTTTCACAGCCAGAGTCGCTTGTGACCCCTGGGCAAAAGCTGTGCAGCATCAGGCACAGCCCGCACTTTGCGTCTGGGTTTCACAGAAACCCCAAAACCTTTCTCCTGCTACAGATTCTGCACAATATCCCTTTTTTTCCAGAGAGCATCAATACCCTGCTCCTGCCCAAAGCGTTGCCTGTGCCAGGATTGCAGCTCTTTTCATGCTTTACACCCCAAAACAAGCTTGGGCAGCATTTTCTCTCCCTCTGCTCAGCGCAGGTCACTCCGTGAGCCTTCCAAAAAAGGACAGAAAGAAGGGCCCCCTGAAGCCCATGCAAAGGCCATTCCCCATGGCGCCTACCTGTCCCAGTTGGTCTGGGTGCCGAGGACAGCAAAGCCACCCTGTGCTCCCCCAGACACCCCAACAATAGCCCATAGAACAAGGGAGGGTCTGTGGGGTATGGGGGCCCAGCATCCTGCTCCCCTCCCAAGGCTGCCCGGCTCCCTCCTGGCCCCACTCACCTCAATGGCTTTGTAGAAAATGCTGTTCCCGATCTGAACCACCTCCAGGTTCTGCTCCTGCTCATTCCGCGCACATTTGATGTAGGTCATCCAGCTGCGGTGGTCCTCTTGGCTGGCATCGATGAAGTACCGCACTGTGCCGTCTTCGTTGAAGACCTGGGAGGAAGAAGAGAGCAGTTGTGTAGCGATGCTGCCTGCAATGGACTGAACCCCTCTATCTCCTGCCTCTGGAATAAAGTCTCTGGATGGGGACAAGCTCAAAACCAGGAGCAGCCAGGAGATGCCCAAATCCTTCCTACTCATGGTGCCGGACCGTGCATCTACAGCAGGGTTGAAGAAGGGTGCCCTGCTCTCGCTGGGCAGGCACGGCCAGCCCCACCGGCTCTTGGCCAGTCAAATAACCCAGCTCCCTGCCTCCAGCCCCTTCCTCAGCAGAGCCCCACCAGCAGCTCAGTCCCAAAGAGGCTATTCAGTGTCCTGCAGCTGCCTGCTGAGCTGGAGCATCCCTGGGTGGGAAGAAAAGGTGCCCACCAGACCTGGCCCTCAGGGGAAGGTGCTCTGCAGGGTGGCAAGAAAGGCGAGGCAAGTTTGTAGTAGGCATAAAATTATAGTAAATAGTGCAAGTCTAACGATCATTGGAACAACAACAAAAAAAAAATCATGAAGAAAACCACCTCTCCTAGCTGGACATTAATGTGTGATACCCTGGCAGCTCCAATCCCCCCAAACCCCACAGTTTCACTCGGGATTAACCACACTGGGGCTGGGAGAAAGTGGGAAACTGGGCAGAACTGGTTTTGTTTGCCGTTCAGGGCAGGGAGCGATCCTGCTTCGTGGGACACAAGCAGCAGCATTTTTGGGCTCCTCTGAGAGCCGTCTGCACCTCGAGGACTGAAGAATCCCCAAGGGTCTCCTAAACCCACCTGCCTTGGAGTTAGATGGATCTTTGTGTGAACGGGGAAACCGAGGCACGGGGAGGGTGCCTGACAAGCACAGGACAAAGCCCCCGGGCCCCAGCACCCCGGCCCTGCCTCTCTCCTCGGGCCAACCAGGACTGGGGGTACAAAAGGGAGTGGGGGTCGTTACCTCCCACATGAGGTTGTTGTTTTTGCACAGGTCCACGTGCTCCGGTGAGATGACCCTGCCCGTGAACGGTCCCATCTCCGTGCCGGCCTTGATCCAGGTCTTGGAGAAGATACCGAGCCCTTCCCCGGGGATGGAGCTCTGGGCGATGATCACTTCCGACGGCAGCACCAGGCTGGACAACTTCTGCACCTCTGCGGACGGCGGGAGAGGGCTCGGAAAAGGGACCCGCCGCTTATCCACCCCCTCCCCGCCCGCCCCTCCGCTCCCCGGGGGAAGGGCCGGGGTACCCAGGGAAAGGGGCAGCGGGGACCCTTCCCCGGCCCCGGCCCAAATCCCAGGTCTGAGCCTTTTAAACGCCCAGCCGGGCTCCTACAAAGCGGTACAAGGTTCCCCCTGGGGCATTGAGGAGGTACCTGGGAAAAGCTGCCCGGGCTGAGCGAGGGAGCGGGGCTGAGAAAGGAGGTTAAATGGTGTCTATTTCGGCCCATCCAGCAATTTGTCATGCTGTTAAAGTGATCTGCATTCATTAAACTCAACTAGAAAGAAATTGCTAATTCTAAATTCATTAGTCCTTTAGGAATGCTGTAGCGGTACACTGTGCCTGAATGGCGCAAGGGCTTGTTTAAAAGGGCCCAGGAATTCCTCTTACAAAATGGGGAGATGAGATGGTTGACATATCGTGAATGGAAATGGAATTAGCCTTCATGGTAAATTAAGAGAGGAACAGAAATCCGAGAGGGGGAAAAGGGAGCCGGGACGCCCCGGCGATGCCGGGGCGAGAGAAAAGATATTGTCCCGGGCGACTGAATGCGGGGCGACCCCGGCCCCCCCACTCCCGGCCCCCTCCCCAGCCCGCGGTTTAAGTGGGAACTTTCTCAGGTCAAGCCCAAGTTAACCAAATGAATTTAAAGCCCTTCTTCCCCAGTCAACTGCTATTACACGCCTGGGGAGAGCGGGGCGCCGGGAGCCGCAGCCCGCACCGGGCACCGGGGGCCCGTCCCGGGG
>VWZK01009001.1:190863-202562 GCA_013396935.1 Baryphthengus martii | reverse complement strand
CGTTTTGGGCTTTAAAACGCGGCGCTTTGGGACCGCTGCGCTCTACAACGAAATCGGCGGCCCCGTCGCCGCCAGCCCCCGTTGCTCGGCGGCATTTGGGCCCCGCGGCCTCGAGGGAACGGGCCGGAGCCTCCCTCAGTGGGTCCCGACCCGCCGCGGCTTCCCGGTTGCCGCTGCATCCCGGCCCGGTGCGTCGGTACCGGCGGCCCCGGGAAGAGTCGACACTGCCCCTCCAGACCCCAAGGAGGGTCCTCAAGCACACACCGGGGATGTGGAGAGAGCACACGTCCTCGGGGCTGAATCTCTCTTGCACTCCGGGCCAGGCTCGCCCGGCGGCAGCCACCCAGCCAGTCCCCAGTCCCGCATTCCCGATGCGTTTCATAGGGGAAGGGCCGGGAATTGTGCCCACGGACTGGAGCGCCCACCTCCCCTCAATGACAACCGTGTCCCCAGGGCCGGACCCCCACACCGGAGGAGGCTGCAGCATCTCTGAGGCTCTGCCGTTTCAACATCCCCATCTCCGCACCCAAAAATATTCCACCGGCCAGCCACGGTGGCTATGCCACCCCCCAAGCCCTTGGAGTACCGCAGCCACCCCGGTGCCCCAGAAAGCTGGCACCAGAGCCGCCCCCACAAATTCAGTGCTCCCATCCCTCGGGGCCCGCCGCTTTGGCTGCTCAGCAAAGGGTTAATCTTTCCTGGATTTAAACCCAATCCTGCTGTGTCGGAGCTTAGAGCCCTCTCCTTAGCCTTGTTCTTTTGATTTTCATGGGGACGAGGGGCTCTAAAGGACCGGGAGGGGGCGAAAGGATGGGCCCCCAAATTCCTCAAGCACTCCAAGGCCGGTTCCTACCCCTCCAGCCCTCTCCGGGTCCAAACCTTGCCCGGAGAAGGAGTCGGGCACATCCAGACCCTAGACCCTCTCCCCCCGCCCCGGTAAAATATCCAGCCCTTGGGTGGGTATTTTATAGGGCGAGGCTGTCGGGCGGCTTTTCCCCTTGGCAGGGGCTGCCTGACAAAAAGGATGTTACAACACAGGTGCAATTATTTCTATTAACCCACTTAAGAAGAGGCGCAAATGTCAGGAATCAACCCAAACGTGCGGTTACTTGAGCGTGATTGCCCGGAAAGAGGCAGCGCTGCCCTAGAGAAGGGAGGTTAATAACCTGCCAGCCTTTCTTTTGGGTTTTGATATGCGGAGAAATAAGTTGATTTTGTTGTTTTATTGGTTTTATTTTTCTGGACTTTCTGGACAAAGTGTGAATATTTCAGCTTTATTAAATAAAACGCATCAGGTGGAAATGTTTCACAGCACATCTTCCTCCGGCCGCCGAGGCGTGCGAGGCCCTCCCCTTGCTCTTTTTTTTTTTTTTTTTTTTTTTTTTTTTTTTTTCCTAATCTTCTCACAGGAAACACATCAACCCTTAAGTTATCCCGGGATGAAAATAAAATAGATGCTCTTAAAACTCCTGCGGCTCTGGTGCAGGTTGCACCGCGGTCTCGGTCCCGGCTGCGCGGGGCTCGGGGAGCTGCTGGAAGAAGGGTGATTGAAAAAAAAAAGGTGGAAAAAAAAAAATCAATTTTCTGCGTGGTTTTAAATATCCCCAGCTGTTTCCCAAAGCTTCTTCCTGGTGCTAGGAAGGTGCTTTGGTGGGTGTCGTTCCCCCCCCTCCTCGTTTCTCTTTTTTTTTAATATCGCAGCTATCCCTCCTTTTTAACATTTAAGAGGAAACAAGTTTAATATTCATGGCTGTTAATAGAGAAGGGCCATTATCGCCGCCCCATTGTTCTGAACCCCGCACAATGCTGCTTGTATTTTCATGTGTATATTCCCAAAGTTCCTTCTGAGCGTTTAGTGAGCACTTTAATATTCATGGGTGTTAATAGAGAAGCCCTCAGTATATTGGCATATTGTTGGGAGGTGTACATATTGGTCTGACTTTGAATAGCCACAGTCCTCTTTTCTTTTGCTCTGTTTTGCAGGGTTGATGGGCCAGGAGTAAATGGGCATTTTTCCCCCCCGTCTCCCCCTTACAGAGAGAACATCTTTATTCCAGTCCCAGACTTTCTGGTTTCCCATTCAGGACCCTCAGAAATAATGTCAGGCAGAAGAAAAGTGGAGCAAATCAATCTTTCATGGTCTTTTTGAGACCAATTTGACATCCATGGACTCTTCTTTTCTTTCACAGCCTACAAGGGGATGGTCAGGATCTGGACAAGGTTGGGGTCTGATGAGGGGAGACATGGGATCATAATGCAGCAAAGAGAGAAAAGAAAAGCAAAACAAGAAAAGATTGCAGGGATGGGGTGATGGAGGAAAAATGAGGGTGAATGACAGTGCAAGAAAGGAGATTAGAGCCCAGCAGCTGCTTTTTGGGGGGCGGGGGGGAGGGGGGAGCTCTCTCCCCTCTTCCAGCCCTTCCCATGAATAGGATTTGAACAGAGCGGAGATTGATTTATAGTTATTGCAGTTGAACATTTATTGCTCTTAAAGAGTGGCGGGGAGAAAAGAGAGAAAAGGGGTTTGAAAAGCTCCTTTCTGTATTAAAGAGGTATCAAATGAAGACTGCTGAGATAATATACAGTGGCCAATGGGAATTTGATTTGCTTTAAAATTTAACTCTTGTGGGGCCGCCGCGGAGGGACGCGCCGGCGATGGGGATGGGACCGGCCCGGGCTCTGCCACCCGAAACACCCGACATTCGTTTCTCTAACCCCGCAAACCGACCGGCTGCTCCGCAAAATCTTCCCGTGCTCGGCGGGGGAACGGCTACAGCCGAGAAATTGTTATTATTTCTTCTCTATGACGATTTTCTTTTTTTTTTTTTTTTTTTTCCTTGAAAGGGGGGGGAAGGCAAACGGGATACAGAGCTACGAAATAACCGGTGCAGGGAAGAGCCCTTTTCGGAGCTGCATTTTCCTGCCCTAAAACCGGAGGTTTCTCCTCTCTGGCTGTAGAAACGCGATCGCAGCCGAGTCCCCCCGGGCGCAGAAAGGAGCTCATTGTTCAATGGGGAGAAATACATTTTTAGCGGTGATTGAAAGCTCCCGTCTCGTTTGAACTCTAGAAGAAAGTCCCTGGCAGGGAAGAGCATCCCCCCTCCCTCTGCCCCAACATCTGTTTGGAGCAATCCAGGCTCTAGGGCAGAGACGGGCTCTGCTCCCTCCCAAAGTCATTAAAAAGATATTAGTTAAGCCGAGAAAAGTCCCGCACAGTCCACCGATCCGGGGTGGGGTGGAAGGGGGGGAGGTGTTGTGTATCATTAAAGGCGATTTTGGATTTGCCAGCGCTAATACCAGCCGAAGGGACGCGCGGGGTCCGAGTNTCCGCCGAGCGCCGGGGGAAGGGGGACCGGCGGCGAGAGCCGGGCTGCGAGCCGAGGCGGTCAGCTGCTTCGGCCGCATCCCCCGCACCTCCGACGGCCGTAAATACCCCGGGAGCGGGAGGGAAGGGGGGCAGGAGGGATCATCGCAGCCCTGCGGGTGCCGGGGGAGCCGGGGCAGGAGGGATCATCGCACTCCTGCGGCTGCCGCAGGAGCCAGGCGCCGCCGAAGTTGCTAAATGTGTCATTTATTAAAGCATTCAGGAGGCTTTTCTTCGGCGTTTGCTTGCAAACTCACAAAGGCCGAGCTGCTGTTTGGGGGTCTTTTCTGATGGAAAAAGGGCTCGGAGACCCCCGGCACAAAAGAAATCCTGGCAGTGCTTTCAATGGCCAGGACTCAATGAGGGGGACCCTGTGCGCAGCGGGCGGGGGCGAGGGGCCGCCCGGTGCTGCCTGAAAGGCAGGCCTGAATGTAATGGGGAGATCTGCGTTTATTTGTTGGGATCACATTTAATTAGCTTAGTACAACCCTTGAAAGACAAAGGGACCTCAATCTGGATCCAATCTGAAGCTCGTTTGGAGAACGAGGGCTCCTGGAAAAGTCAAAAGAGAGAAAGGAGAAAGAAAGGGGAGGCTGGGAGAGAAAGGGGCTGGGGGCCCAGCCAGGTGACTGGCACGCGTGAAACAAGGGAGCCTTTTGGGCACAAGGCAGGGCTCAAAAGGGAGGGAGGAAAATAGCCTCTTCCTCAGGTTTTACCTACTTAAACCCCCTGAAGGGGCCAGAGCTGAAAAGCCTCAATAGGGGCTAAGGAGGCTGCAAAGCAAACAGTGGTGCTGGAGAGGGGACTCGGGCCCTGCCGCTGCAGCAGTTGGCAGCACTTGGTTATGGGAATGCGCCCAAATGTTACCTGCGTCCGGGAACGCTCCCACCCCTGCCCCGCAGCCCGAGGCGTGGGGGGATGAGGCCTGCGGAGAACCTGGGCTGGGGCATTGGCTGAGCTGGCGGCCCCTCGCCCCAGCGTGGGAGTCTTTCGCTGGTCCCCGTGACCCCCCAACAGGGTGAGACAGCCTCTGTACCTCCACCCACTCTGTAGGTTCCATGCAGCACCTCTGCCCCGTTGCTTGGGGTGCTTCATCATGTGCCCACGAGACTGCAGCTGGCCTGGGGCACCGAGGAGGGGTCCTTATGAGTGCACCTCTCGCTCCGGCACAGCACCCACCATCCCCCTCTGCCAGCACAGGGCACACTCAGGTGCGTGGCACGGAGGCTGCGTTGCCACCTCCCCAGGGGTAAAAGGAGGAGAGCGGCTTTGCCCAAGGTGCCACGTCTATGGGACGGAGCTCAACGGACCCTCATGCCCCTCCAAACCACTGCTCGTCTGTCCCTGCTCTCATTTGAGTGGATCAGGAGCAGCGGGCAGGGCTTGGGGTGACCCTCAGCAGTGCCAGTCCCTCAGCAGGTGCCCAGCAGCTCCAGCACGGGTGGGTTTGGTGTGGTGAGGCCATGACTCTCCTGGCAAGAGCTCCGGCACTGAGCGCTGCAGCCCCTCCGAACCCGGCGGGCTGATTGCACGGCTTGGAGAAGGAGCTTTAGGGCATTATTTGCCTCCATTTCACTCTGCAGGAGGCCGCTGAGCCGAGCAGAGATGCTGAGTGCTCTCCCCTCCTCTCTCGCTCGCTTTCTCGCCTTGTTTTTTCCTCCTTTCCTTTTTAAAGTAGTATTTCCAGGATTATTTTGGCGAGAGGGTCACAGCACACAAAAAGCAAACAGGAGAGAAAAAAAGAAATCACCTTCCCGGCCGCTTCCAACTGCTTCGTGGGGCTCGGGTGGCCTCAAAATGATTGTGGCAAAACATGGCATGAACTCCTCGGCCACCTCCACGGTGCGTGGCTCAGCGAGCGGGGCCGGTGGCACGGAGCAGCTGGATGCCATTGCCTCAGCACTGCGGGGCTCTCGAGCTGCTGGGAAACACAGGGTAAAATAACCTCACGAGGGCTTTTCTGCCCACAACCAGATATCTTAGCTGGGGCTGAACGAGGTACTGGGGGGTTCAACCTCCTTGAAGTGTTCGGATGCTCCCAGGGGTCTGGACGAGGCCAAGGCCGGGCTGTGGGGCCAGGCACAGCCCCTGTTTGCCCTTGTCTCTGTGGTCTCTGCAGCCAGGCTGGATGCCAAAGGTGCTCCCTATCGCTGGCAGCACGGAGCGGGAAGGAGCAAGGGGGAGATTTGGACTGAAGAAGAAGGAAAACCTCGGCACCTTCTCCTCCCTTCTAGCAGCCACCTGGGGATGGGGCAGTCACATCTCACCACCGTGTCTTCCACATCCCCTCACTGTCTCTCCTGCGCCAGCAGCTTCAGCTGCCGTACGGGGACAGATGCTGGTGGCTGCACCAAAGCACCAGCCTGGAGAGGACCGGTGCCTGGAGCAGGATGAGCTGCCCAAGGGAGGAGGATATGTGTGTGAGCCCTGTTGCTCCCTCCTGCCCCTTTCTCTGCTACCCACGAGGGCTCTGTCACTCCAGCGCTTGCCATACCCAAGGGCTGGCTGCAAAGGGGGGATATTCCAGGAGCCGGACTTGGGAGATGGCAGCTAAGGCTGGGCAGGACCGGAATCCAAATGTCCAGCCACAGCCTCCCCAGACCACGCCTGGGCAGCATTCCCAGGGCCAGGGGATGAGGGACAAGCCCCGGCAGGCTGGAGGAGGCAGCGCGAGCTGTGCCCAGCCCAGGCAGGGATGGAGATGGGTGCTGGGAGCGGGGCTGCCCCGCAGACAGGTGACCCCGGCCATGGGACTGAGGAGGCAGACGGGAGAGGCGAGCCCTCCCGCGACTCCTGCCCTTTGCCAGCCCTATTCTCTCCAAAATAAACAGAGCAGTGGCCTCTGCCTCCCCATGTAATGACTCCAGGGCGGCAAAGTTTAATATTCCCCTGTGAATGGCCCAAACAAGGAGCCCCGCCGGCCGGTGCGGCTCACCGGGGCACGGCTACCGGTGAGTGATGGCTCACACAAAAGGAAGGGACCGTCTAATCCCCCCGGGATCGTGGCACCTGCACCCCGGCCTGGCCGGGATTAAAGGGGAGCGAGTCAGCCTCTTGCAAAGATCAGAGGCTCTTAACAGCAGCCTTGAAATAGGATTTCCTTAAGTGATAAGGGGCAGGGTGGGAAGATAATCTGGGGGCTGTTGGTACTTGCCGCCCACATCAACCCTAGAGATGCTCTTTTGGGTCACCTGCCTTGAACCTGGTGCCCCAGACCTGGCGGGAGGTAGCAGGGGAAATCTGGGCACCTGCTGTCCCGTCCCCCTCGTCCCAACGGTAGTTGGTCCCTCCCAACTATCCCCCCTCCATCCCCAGCACCTGCTGAGATGCTGCCAAGACAAGGACGGGGCCTCGATGCCCACTCGCTCAGTGCCCTCAGCTCCGGTGACCACTGCCTCCTCTCACCACCAGAACAGGGAGCCGTGGCTATTTCAACTCATCTTCACATCACGTAACTCCAGTTTCCGCTGATTTCCAGCGTGAAAAGTTGTGGAAAATTCTCCTTGTGTTTTTTTCCAGTCCTAAGAGGGCAGAGAAACTGCGGCAGGCACCCCGCACTGCTGCTACTCGCGGCAAATCTAGGGAAAAAACCCTCCAAACCAGCCAAATGAAAGCTAGACAGCTCCTGACAGGAAATAAAACACTCATGTACTGCTTGACAGGGAACCATCGATACCTTTACCTGCACAGGAACAACGTGTCCCAGCGAGATCCCGATTCCTCACCCCGCGCCACAACCCCGCAAGCACCAACAGCCGTGAAAACATCTCCCCCCTGCCCCACGCAAGATGAACCAAGCGGGTTTTGCAGGAGAAGCAGCAGTGCAGGTGGGACCATCAGAACATCCCCATCGTGTCAAAAAGCTTCATGTTCAATACCATGAGCTCTCCCACCGGCCGTGCCGCCCGTCTCCCACCCAGCTTTACTGTAAATATTCTCTTGCTCTAATGCAATTAAATATTTAATACTTGGGGAAGAAAAAAAAAAAAAAAAAGGTTCCACGCCTGCTTGTCTCTTGCAATAACCATTTGGGTTTAACTCGCAATGTCCGTAATGCAGTTTGTTCTCAAATCATGGAAAATTAAAGAAAGTGTCTTAGACCATCTTCCAGTCTCTCCTCTGCTCCCAAAAGAGCCTTTGCCTGCTCAGACACGGCGAACAGAGAGCAGAGGAGAGCGCCGCGGGCATCACGAACCCAACGAGGTGCTTTTTCAGGCTGCTGCTCAGAAATAGTTCGCAGAAGGAGTGTAATAAATTTCTCCTTGGAAATAAGTCTGTGTGCCTGGAGATCAGAGCAGGTGCTGCACAGCCCAGGAGGTCCCACGGGGCTGGGACACCTTCCCGCGAAAGACGTGCCGCTGAATAGACCTGGGACGGATTCGCGCTGGGGAGAGCGAAGCCACCGAGCACCTGAGACGATGCCTCGGGAAAGGGATTGTGCTGAACAGAAGGAATGTGCTTTGAAGAAGACTGGAAAGAGTAGGAGCCAGCGAGCCAGGGCTGGGGATCTCCCGCTGGGGACTCACCTGGGATGGCCTTGAACTCTGGTTCCTCTGTCCCCAAACTGCAGGTCTCTTGGCTGTCCCGTGGGATGCACGGCCCCACGCTGGGCACTGGTCCCTTGCAAGCTGGAAGAGGCTGCGCCGTCACCTCTGCTGCTCACAGAGCCCAAAACCCCAAACATGGCCCATGTGCTGGTTCCTCCACAGAGCCTTGGGGACCTGCCCTGCTCCTTGCAGCACCCCGTTTCTGCCCAAGGGACGGACGAACCCTCCCTGCCACAAAAACTGATGCCGTCAGTGCTTAATCCACTTTATTTGGGGATTAGATCTGCCCAGAGCTGAGCAGGAGACTCAGTTCCTCACAGAGACCACAGACTTGGCTTGAAGGCACCACAGCAGCTTCTGGGCTGCACAACACACCTGAACCAGGAGACACGAGGAGCTGCCTACAGAGCCCAGAGCGAAACACCAGGTGACTTGGGCAACCCTGAGGTGGGAGCGACCCTCACGCCACCCCCCAGGACTCCCTGGACAGCTAGAGAGCAGGACAGCGGCAGGGTTGGAGGAGAGTCTGAAGGAACCCAGAGGTCACCAGCCCCTCATGAGGTACGAAGGCATCTCTTCACCTTCTACCCTGCCCCTCTCCAGCCCTTTGCAGACTCGGAACAGAACGAAGCTTAATGGCTGCAGCCCCTCCGCCTCGAACAGGCAGCAATAATGGAAAACAAATTGCTGAACTTGGGAGCGTTTCAAGCACTTTAGCCTTCCAGGACACCAGACTGCTGATGAAAACCCAGCTTTGCAGGCACCATCTTAATGACAGGCCAAATTTCAAAGGCTTGCAAACTATTTCTTTCGCTGCCCCACCCCCTCAATAAAAGGTTGCATCAGAAAGAGATATTTCCATAATTTATAGTAGGGGTATTGCACTGGGGAGACTCGCTCATCGGTACTTACAGATACATTTAAGAAAATGCATCCTCCCGCAATCCTGCGCCATTTACGACTATTGGCACAATCTGTAATACTCAGTCTTCAATTAAGGGACACCTTAGGGTTCATTATCACACAATTGCTCCCTGTGAACCATGCCAAATGCTGTTTTGGCACAGAGCTTGGGAGATGAATTAGAAGGAAGTCTTCTCGGTAATGCCCGCTCCCAATTCCCATCAGCAGCCTTTACGCCCTCCTCTAGCCATTTTTTCCCCCCGCTCCCCTCTTTCCAAGTGGCTTTTACTATCCCATCTTTCACTGTCTCTCTTGATTCTCTGGAGGTATATTTAGAGATGCTACATCTCCTTTTCTTCCGGCTCTCAACATGCCTCCCGCTCCCGGCTTTGCAGATGGGATCTTCTTCCCTCCCTCCCTCCCCGCTCCCCATCTGTAACCCCCTCCCAGCTGGGGAGCGGCGGATGGAGCTATTTTAGGTTG
The DNA here is from genome assembly GCA_013396935.1 of Baryphthengus martii. Taxonomy (NCBI): domain Eukaryota; kingdom Metazoa; phylum Chordata; class Aves; order Coraciiformes; family Momotidae; genus Baryphthengus; species Baryphthengus martii. Next base: position 193,265 of record VWZK01009001.1, on the reverse strand, counting down.
GAGGAGCACAAAACTCACGTTTTTTTTTTTACAAGAAAAGCCTCTCCAAGGGGGCTACGGTTATCCCCGGGACTTGGCCTGGCTGCCGCTAAAAGTTACGGCTCCGTAACACGTCGAATAGACGAGGAAGGCGAGTCCTGGATGGATTCGGCTGCAAAGACAAAAGTTGTGGAAGAGCAACAGAAGTCCAGAGGATTAAACACGGGGGCTGCCACCTCCTGAAGCAATAAAACATTTACGCGGCCGTAGATCCGCGTCCCTCCGGCTGATAGAAAACCGCCCGTTATTCAAACGGACCCTTCTGGCCCAAACAGCTACACTTCCAGCACCCACTGCGGAAACCCTCCGTGCCAGGAGCCACTCGGGACGTGACATTACAACGGAGTTGCCCTGGAATTAAGGCTCAAAGGGACCTGACCGACCACCGCCAGGAGCCGGGCGAGGCAGCGCGCGGGAAGCGAGCGGACCCGAGGGCTGCGGCGAGCGGGGAGAGAGCGAACGGAGCGAAAGAGACGGGAAATACTTCACCCACAAGACACCTTGTGGAAATTTTATTATATAGAGTGTAAAATGCAACTGTCAGTCAAATAAAAAGAACACTTTTTTTTTTTTTTTAAAACACCATGCTCAACATTATCCAATCGCGTTTCTTTATAGTTAGACATTTCAAGCATAAGGAAAAAATAAGGAAAGAACCCAAGAACAGTAACTTCAGTACATTTCAAAACGGAATGTCCCGCAGGGCAATTAAAAATGCAAGAAAAAATAGCTTCAATTCCGTTTTTTCCTTTAAAAATACACTGTTATCTGTACAAGAAACACTACAGTAAACATTGGAAATCATATTATCCCTTTTATTAAATCAAAATTCTTTAGCGCATACTGTGGTTAATACTAGATTCATTTATTTCTCTAGGTAATTTGACAAATATTAGATAAGAAAATATTTAAAAGAAATGAAAAAGCAAAAAACACCTTGGAATTAAAAAATAGTTACTACCTTTTATATGGTTTTATGTTCCACAGTGTTTGTTAAAGGTACTAATAGCAGATTCATTTTAATATTAAAAATAACAGTATTTATATTTCTGAGAGCATAGAGGAAAGTTTTTTCTTTTTCTTTTTTTTTTTTGTTCTGTTTTTTTTTGTTTTTTTTTTAAACAAGCTTGGAGGTCTTAGATACATAAATGCAACTAGCAATGGAGACATGAAAAAAATGTATTGCTAAAAAAATTAACACGTTTTTATATTACCCCTTTAGACTCTAGAAATTATACAAACCCTACAAAATGCCCCCCGCCCGTAACTTGCTCGACAGCAAAACAGTAACTGTCTCAATACAGAATTCACATAATTAATTACAATACATATCATAGTTCAGTTTTTTTTAAAAAATGCAATAAAATCAAAGACAGCCAAGGTACAAGAAATTAGAAGTAAAACATTTAATGAATTTACATATTTAAGAATATTTAAATACTGTTTAAATTTTTTTTTTTTTTTTTTTTTATTTTTTTTAAAACTTTTTAGGATTTGTTACATACCACCTAAGACTTCCAAGCCACTCTTTCTGTTGCAACAGAAAAGATCGAAAATTAAAAAGGAAAAAAACACACAAAAAAACCCACATGTTGAAATGTCACAGCTCTGGGGTGCGTTTTGGTGCCTGCAAATTCTCTGGCTTCTCTCCAAAAAGAATCCCGGAGGTTTTGTTTTTGTTTTTGTTTTCGCTTGTTTTTTACAAATTTGGAAACAAAATTACCAGCACGTCCATAGGTTTAGTACATTACTAATTGTTCCTGATTCTTAGAAAAGTTCAGTATAGATTATCCTACAACTAGTGTTTCACAAACAAACAGAAAAGTCTTCATCAAAATGCTGCAAATCTAGAAACCTCTGTTACAAAAAGGTTTTCTTCTGCAATGATTCCAAGAAAAACCAAAAAAAAAAAAAAAACCAAAAAAAAAAAAAAGAATTGCCACGAGCACCTTGTNTCCCCCGCGCCGCCTCCCTCCGACACCGGCTTCTGCTCCCGGGAGCCACGGCCCGACCGAAGGGGTACGTGTGCTCCGCGGGTACTTTTTGCCAAATACTCGGCCATTCGCTCAGGAAAGCTCCGTGGGTACGATCGGGATAAATCCCACGCAAGCCGCCGGTGGTCCGAGTGACANTTTTTTTATTTTTTTTTTATTTTTTTTAAAACTTTTTAGGATTTGTTACATACCACCTAAGACTTCCAAGCCACTCTTTCTGTTGCAACAGAAAAGATCGAAAATTAAAAAGGAAAAAAACACACAAAAAAACCCACATGTTGAAATGTCACAGCTCTGGGGTGCGTTTTGGTGCCTGCAAATTCTCTGGCTTCTCTCCAAAAAGAATCCCGGAGGTTTTGTTTTTGTTTT
>VWZK01009001.1:148294-190643 GCA_013396935.1 Baryphthengus martii | reverse complement strand
TTTTCTTCCAAAAAAAAACAAAAAAAAAAAAAAAAAAAAAAAAAACCAAAAAAAAAAAAAAAGAATTGCCACGAGGACCTTGTTCTACTGCTCCTAGAGAGGGAGAGAGAGGGAAAAAGGAAAAGTTACTCAGCGGCAGCAAATCCGTAGCGCTGTGAGCCCTNTACTCGGCAGCTGGTTAATCCAAATCAGTTTTCGTTTTTTTCGCTGCCTTTTGGGACTTGTTCCCTCCCAAGGCAAGAGGGCAGCTCCTGTCCCAGCACAAAACTTCCAAGAGAAGAGGCAAAGCCGGCACACCTGGCCCCGATGGCCCTGTGTGCCAGTGCCCGCCTCCATCATTCCTTTTACTTTAATTCCCCAAAGCCGCAAAACAACCTGGGGTTTACCAGGAAACGTCTCCATGAGAAAAAAACCCAACCTTTCAGACCTCTCCCCAAACCCCCTCACCCTCTACAGGGAAATAAGACATCGAGACAACACTTCTGTGATCACCCAGCCACAAAATCATCTCTGCTTCACCACGTGAACCCAAAGCAGAGTCCCCCAACCCGAGCGAGGCCCAAGGTGCCCAATTCCCCGCGGGAAGGCGCAGTGGGGTTCAGAGAACAGGGATACAGACCTGGCTGTGGGCCTGAGCCTGTCCTAGTGTCTGCCCGTAGTAGGCAGCCTGCTGTCTGTAGTACTCTGCCCAAGCCATCGTGTAGTCCGGCTGGGAACTTGCCTGAGAAGCAGCACCGGCAGCGTGACCTGGAGGAGGAGAAGGGAAAAAGAGAGATGAGCAGTTCGGTAACGCCAAGCCCGGGCTCAGGATCTCCTTTTGGAAAGCTTAAAGAGCAGCCAGCCCCCTGCCAACAGCCACGGACACCTGAAAGAGCGGCCCCGGCTCTCTGCTGGGTGAGTACGACAGGACAGGTGTTGGAGCTCGCAGGGGACAGGCCAAGAGCGGCCAGAAAGCGTGAGGAGGCAGTTCCCGCGGCCGCAAGGCTCGCCTGACGGCCTGCACCCTGCAGCCTCGGCCCGAAGGCTCCAGCAGCATCCAGAAGCAAATCCAGAAGTCCGCATCATGCGCCGCTTAACAGAGCGGAGAAAGCCAGGCCCGTGGATTCCCACGTGCGCGGAGCTCTCCTCCTAACCCTCTCAAGAACCCAGCTTCAGCTTTCTGGTCCGTGTTAGAACCAGCTCTCGTGGCGAGCCACACGTCCCTCAGGCAGGCCAACCGCAAGCGCGGACACGAGGTCCCCTGCAGACCACGGTTCAAGGGAAGCACCTCCGCGGAGGAGCCGCGGCCCACAGCGCAACCGAGAGCTTGCCGGGGGAGAACTACATGCACCGTCACCAACGGGAGGGGACCAAGGCAGGTCTGTAGAGGACTGGGAGCTAATAACGGCAGGGGATGGAGCCGCAAGTCGTCGGATTAGAGTTAACTCTGTCTGTCACAAGAGTGGGTTCAGCTCCAGTAGCCCTGTTTCACTCACTCTGTTTTTTGAAATACTCCTCCCATGCTTTGCTGTAATCGGGATGGCTGTTCTGCTGCTGGCTCTGTTGGCCTGTGCAAAGATGACAACAAGGGGCACGTCAGTACGGAGCAGGTGACAGTTTCCAGCCAGTGACATCTACCTTTCCACTAGACAGGCCCTGGATCTACCTCAGTTGCCCAGATTCCACGCTTCGGCTACAATGTTTGGTCATCTTCAGCTCAGGGAAAGCCAAGGAAAAGCTCAAGCTCCTCAGTTCACCTCCCCCGTGCCCTGCTCAAGGGCATTAAGCCAAGTCCCCCGGCTGCTGGGACCTGCTCGAGGCAAAGCACGTTGTCTTGGAGCTGCTCGGTTTGCACATCACCCACTCCAGGCTGTCAGTCCTCTCACACCTCGCACCGGGACGGAGAGTTGGAACGTCTGACAGAACCGAGACCTGTCACCTTGACCTCCAGACATGGAGCTGCCAAGGAAACGGCCACATTTGGAGTGACCTCACTTGGTTTTCAAGAGTCTGCGTCCTTCACTCCCACTCTCATCAGTGAGCACATCTGAAGGAGCCCCAGCGGGCCATGCAACGTGCCCCGACAGGAGCCTCCAGCACATCATCTGCCCCAGCACATGGCTCTGGAGCGGCCAAAACGCTGCTGGCTGCAGCGGCTTCAGGACCAAAGGGAGCTGTGAGCCCTGCACAAAGCACAGCCAGCTCCACCACCCCACGTATCATCCGGAGGGGCAGCCAGGACACCCCGGTGCCAGCCACGAGCAGCGCCGTGGCACGGTCTCCAGACTCTCACACCGCGCTCGGACGAGCGGCGCCGATGTTCACACCGAGAGAACCCCCGGCAGGCCCTAAAACCTTGGTCTTCGCCTCACAGAGTCCCTCTCTTCGAAGCACTAAGCCACCTGGACTCCAGCACAGCTCAGAGCTGCTGCAGGGGAGAGTCCCAGCAGGGGGCTGCAGAGGCGAGATGCCCACACTCCCTCAGCCACAGTTGGAGCAAAGAGCCCCCGGCCAGACACGCAGCAAACAAACCAAATAAAAGCCCCGAACAGAAAACCCGGCCATTGGAAAACTGCAGAGAGAGGCAGGTACAAGGGCGGGAGCGCGGAGCGCGAGGCGCCGTGCACAGGGACGCAGGGAAGGAGAGGAGACCTGCGTGGACAGAGCTCTTCCCAGCCCGTCCCACCGCCCGCGCTCCACGGACAGCCCGGCCCCACCACGCCGGCCCAAGGGGACTTTGAAGTGGGGGGAAGGGGGACAATAATACACTGCAAGTGTGAAGTGGGTGGAGGGAACAGGGCAGCAGTGTCCTGTCCAGGGGCATAAAAGCGGGTTAAAAGACTTGACCAACGCTACAAGTCAGGACCTTTTCTGGCAGAGGTCAAGGCTGCCTCAACTGTCCACCTGCTAATGCCAACAAAGGACCTCCTTCAATGCCTTTTCTTCTAGGAGAATTACAGTCCGCAACGGGCTGAAAGGACACGCAGCTAAATGCATTTCACAGCAAAATGTTTCCCCAGCCAGTTAATTTATTTAAGATGGGGGAAGTAATTAAAATCTAAATACATGTGTAGGGGGTGGGGGTCTGCCACTCCTCCCACAAGGAGGGCACCCTCAAGTCTGTCCCTCGGCCGCCCGCTCGGAGAACGACTCAGGCGTCTCTCTGACAGGGCTGGCGGAGCTGGGAACAAACAGGCGGCAGCGCTTGGGGACGGGACCCTTCCCAAGGTTGTCTTCCAACAAAAACTTGAAGTGCAAAAGCAGGTTTTTACCTAGTTTCTTATAATAACCCTGCCAGGCTTCTGTGAACTCTCACCTGGCCTGACTGGGTACCGCTGTGCGGTGCAGCGGGAGAAAGCAGGGAAGGTGCTTCAAGCACAGCACCATCTTCTCTGTCCTCTCCGCACCAAGGCTGCCCACAAACAGGAACACGCAGCATTCTAAGCGGGCGTGGAACTAGAGAGCCAACATTTCCCCATCGGGTTCAACAGCAAAAAGAAACCACTCGCCCCTAAACCACAGTGCTGTGGTACCAAACCCACAGAGGGGAAGGACAATGCCAAGGTAGGACGCTCGGCCGGTCTTGAGAGCCACTGGGAAACTCCTTGCAAAGTGGTTGGCACTGGGGTACCAGCTGCACCAGCAGGAATCAGGGGATTCGAAAGCGCTGCCACCTCCAAAGCCAGGAGGTGTGAGCTTGAGGCACGACTGCATGTTGCAGGAGAGGAGATCTTCCCCTTGCCCCCAGTGGCTGGTGGGCAGGGTAAGAGATGTTTCAGGGAGGTGAGAAAGAAGAGAAGCTACTAAGATAAGTTTCAAAAGGCACCTTGCAAAGTAAATAGCAACGAGCATTTCACCAGCATTTATTCAAAGGCTTTTTGGGAAAACAAAAACGACGTTTTTTTTGTAGGGCTTTCCCTGCTGTACTGACTGCTCTGTCTCCCAAAGCTCAGGAATGTCCAGTGCCCTTGGAGGTGCAGAGGAAAGGATCTGAATAACTATTTTTTTTCCTGTGAAACAAGCTAATGGGAAAATACTCTTCTTCAGTACCACACTAGCCCATTCTTGTACCAAAATAAAAAAAAAGCCCTTTCAAGCCCACCGTTGCATTTTGCTGTTCTGAAAACAGAACAACTATTGACCTCCTACAAATCCCTAAAGCCCAAAGGTAAAATCAGGATTTTTAGACTGTAATTGCTAAGGAGCAGGACTATTCCAGAGGTGTTTTTATTCGAGGCTAACACAAGTTTCCTATGCAGGGTTCCCACGTCCTACTGGAGCACACGTTAGAAGTGAGCCGAGTTAACAACGTGGTGTTGAGGAGTTCCAAATGTCATATGTGCACAGTTTCAGAAACATTAAAATGCAGTTAGTTTTACAGGGAATCACAAGTGCAACTGTAGGCATTGCTCCTCCAATGTCTCCTCTACCTCAGGCACCTTAGAGTGGGAATTTATACTGGAGTTAATAATCTACTCCATTGCTAAATCAGCCTTAGCACTGAAAAGCACCTGCCATTAAACTCCTTTAATCCCTTTTTTCAGTGCTTAGCTTTAGTTTCCACAAGATCAGGCCACAAAAACCCTCCAATTTCCTGAAAAATCATGATTGACAAGTGTCTGTTGGACATTATTGTCCATCACATGAGCCGGGAGGTTACCAAGCAGATGACGAATCTGCTCCATTTAGGACAAACCTTGACTCTGGCTGCTGCAGACGCAGGATGATGCAGTTACCAACACCCCCACTAGCACTCTCTACTTCAGTTATTCTGAAAAGGGGGACTCCCCAGCCCCATCTGCGGGATTTTGGCTAAACAGGTTTTTAGGAAGAACTGACAAACCTTGAAGAGTAACGGCCAGCCTGTGCTGGTGGTTTGAAGCGGAAAGCCCAGCAGCAGGGGTGATTTGGGTTCAGGTTTTGCACTCATGACTAAGGACAAGTATGCACTGGGGGGGTGTGTTTAAATTTATTTGAAAGCTGGTTATCTCAACTGGCTTCATTCTGAGCATTTAGCACTGGGGAGGCTGAGCAGTTCTTATTAACTCCCCGAAAGGGACAAGGGGACACTACTAAAGCCAGTGTGGGTGAACCAGGGCAGGAATCCTGCCTGTTCTTTCTTTCTTCTGCTACATCTCCTTTCCCAATTCTTCCATCAGACTGGGAGTGGAACAGTAAGAAAATCTCATAAGGAATATGTGAAAAAGAAAATAACTGATAAAGTCAAGAACAAAGAGATGGGAGAGCTCATCACCAGACGCAGCGTGCCTGTTAGGGGAAGGGGGGCTGGTAAGCGCTCGCCTGGAGAACCCTGGCCAGAAAAGTGCCTGAGGCAGAAACGTGCTCGTTAGAGAAACAACCAACCAACCAAGATTCTACACAGAGAGAGCAGAAACAGGCAGCCTGCAGTTCAGCCCACAAAAAGCTTTACAGATTTCACTGGACTTTCTGAGCTGAGACACCGCAGCCTGCCCTTGCACACTACTTCTTCTCAGGTTTTCACACAAGCTGTCTCCTGGGGGAGGGAACCTGTGCTCTGCAGGCACGAAGCGAACAGAAAACAAACCCTTCACCAACCCAGCTTCTAGACACTTACTTGGGACTTGCTGTCCAGGCTGCTGCCACGTCTGGTAGGTGCTGCCCCAACCCTGCGTCATGAAGGCCTGAGGACCACTGCAGAGGACAAAAAGGCTCGTTGAAGCAGACAGTACCATACTCAACAGGCTGTGTACATAAAGCCACGCACTCAAGCAAAACTGTTACTTATGGTCAGGAGCCAACGGGTGAAGGTGGGAACAAAAGGAACTGCTGTGTAGGTGCAACTGTTTGATACTGGTCTGTGAGTCGGTTTGTTGATGAAGCCAAGATGAAGACACATCCCACTGAGCAGCACTCCCTGTCCTGTATGCGGTTTGCACTTCTTTCCATGCTCTCACTGCACTTGAGACAGGCATTTTGGAGATGCCGGTACCTACCTTGTTTACAATTTCCCAGCTATATTCTTCCTGTAGTCAAGCTTAAAGGATTAATCTCACTTGCTTCTGAATGCTCATTCTTTAAAAGGTTCCCCTTACTCACCACCCCTTCACCCTTCTCCAATACTTTTATAGCTCCCAGCCCATCCCTGGTGAGATGGAGAAGCTTACTTTTGATGAGGTGTAGCAGGTGCTTGGCTGAATGGACTTTGACCAAATCCTCCAGGTCCACCCATGCTGGTACCCTGTCACAGAAGCCACAAATATTCAATGCCAGCTCTAGGCACAGGGTGAAGGCAGCTAGTATGAGCAGTAAGAAAGGGGAGAAGACAGCCTGGAACACATTCCACTAAACCCCAGCACCAGAACAAAGTCACTGATTCTCCAAGGACAAAGTTCCTAGGACTGTCAGCACAGCCCAGGAGCCCACCTTCAAAAGCAACTGCAGCCAGCCCACAAAGCAGCTAACGGGACTATGGCACAGCTGGAAGTTCTCCTCCAAATAGCTTGGATCCTGAGGTTGGTATCAAGACTTCTCCTCTCAGGCCATTCAGGATTAAGTCTATTTTCAGCTTTACTGTACCCAGTTCAGTATTTTCCAAACATTTTTTACCCAAGTCTCCCCCTTTGGTAGCACTCCAGCCTGACGTTATTATGCTTCAATACCACAGCTCTTCATTAAGCGAATGATAGGTTATCCTGGATTTACTGGAGCAAGGAGTTGAGTGTTACTTTCAGGGTGATGATGCCAGGATTGGGTCATTTCTCACACAGTGACACTACTGTCCTCCCCTCAAAACTCTCCTCTGACAGCTTTCTCATACCTTATTATTGCTGTTCTTCCCTCATGCAGCTGCACACTACCGTTGATTATGCCAGCAAACAGTTAAATCCTTCTGGGACCACAGGAAAAATTACTCCAATGATGTTGGAGGGCCACCAAAGTTCAAGGCAGCTGCTAATAGGCAGGTGGTTTTGAAGCTGAATAACGTTAAGTGCGAGGATTCTGTGCCATCCTCTAAGTCCTGTCCTACACGAAAGCCACGTTTGAAAGAGATCGACCAAGATCAACAGAGATGCAACTTACACCAACTTTCTCATCTATGAGATGTCTAGCGAGCTCAATTTGCTGGGGAACTCCTCTGATTGTGAATATTCGTACACCAGGGTCTGTGTTCGGAGGTGGGTTTCTCTGAAGCTCCACATGGGCTCCCGACTGCTGGTTTATGCTCTTGATGTTCTCACCACCTGAAGAAAAGGAAACCAAGTCATAAGGAGGGATATTCAGCATCTCTTTCCACAGAAAGCATACAAAAGTCAGGTTTAATTTCCAGAAAGGCATCTCAAAGTCAAGTTCTAATGGAGTATAGGTTCAGCTGCCTTCTCCGGGCCTCACAGGAGGTGGGCTCAGGATGGCAACACCATAAGAAACCACAGTACCTGAGCTCACGTTGCTCCTTTAAACTGCCTCATAAGCATGACCTGAAACTGTGAGCTCCTGCAACGACTTTGGGGGTGATGGATGGTGCTGTTTTCAGCATACACACAGTCCCCCTGGGTGCACATTGCTAGGCTCCCAACAAAACACAGCACGGCTCAGATATTTTGACAGAACCGACACAAAACCTGCCCAAAAGCCGGTGGTTTTGCGCAACTGCTCACAATCCTCAAGAAAAGAAAGTCACCTGCCATTAAAACGTGCTTTTTATTCCCGCCACGAGGTTCTTCCATCTCTAGACCTTTCATTCCACTAAGGCAAAAAGCCACATACCTTGTAGCTTAACACCAGAGCTTAAGCTTTCTCACAACCACGTGCTGGTCAACAGCTTATTCCCTTCAAGAAGCCTCCGCTTTCCAGACTTCCCAGTCACGCTGCAGCGTACGCATCCCGCCACGTCACCGCAGCAGCGCAGGATTCCGGGCAGTCTCCTGCTATTTCAGAATTAGTTGTGCAAGCAGTGAACCTATCCGGCTAGTTTGCCATCTGGCCAGACTGGAGCAGGATGCAGCAGGGCCAGCAAAGTAGATCTGGTTTCCCCGAAGACCCGCAAGGTCCCGGTCTCTTAATGAAAATTTGCTTAACAAAAGCCTCAGCCAATGTTACAATGGTTCAATTCTTCTTTTGGAAGCTCACACAACTTACAGACCGGCTCCACTCAACTGGAGAAATTAAAGGGTGTGGGGATGGAAGAGATTTTACAAGTTTTAAATCAAAAATCACCAGCCAGCAGAACGTAGAGCAAGCAGGAAAGAGAGCAAAGGAAAGTAACCGGAGATTTTTGTTTGGCTTTAATGAAAAAGAGTGTCCAAAAATCATCTCTTCAATTTTGTTCCCATTTCCATCTCTATACATCCAGCACAACTTCAAAACAAACTGTGGATGTTGCAGACACTTGTTCATTTCATTGTAATGGACTCGTGACCTTTTTAACATTTTAAAGACTTCTTGGGGAAGGGAGGAGGAAAAGTTGCCAAAGGGCAATTAACTCTTTCTAAATGAATTTTTGAAGATGCATTTAACAAAAGATAATCGTGTCACATCCCTGGGCAGACAACAGGGATTGTACTGTGCAGCCAAAAGCCAAGTCACTTATTTCCAGTCAAGCATGGGAAAGCAGCAAGATGAAGTTTCAAAACCAAGAGGGTTTTGTGTCATGCTTTTGTCTGATGTAGACTTGTCTGAAGCTCTGGGGTTTTTTTTACATATCCAGGTGAGATCTGAGCAAACAGCAAACTTCATCTGCTTAATGAAAACCGAGGATCCTTTCAGCCAACACACTCCGGATCACAAAGGGGCGGGAGAAGTTTTTTGCTGGGTGACTGAGGCAACACCATAGGCGGCTGCTTGCACAGCAGACTTGGTTTCTCTTTCCAGAAGGGGATTAAAATGTGAAGTAGTCTCATCATACTAGAAGTGAGGAGAATACAGACTTCAAATAATTAGCAGTCAACACTAAGTTGGTAGTTGCTGGGGCTGTTTCCACATCAGCTCCCTCCTAGATCACATTTCTTGCAGGATCAAGTTAGTTGGCTCTCCAAGTCTAGTCAGAGGCTGCACGCTCCTGTCCCTGGACCAGAACCCGGTACCCTTCTCCTTCTTACCCTCCAGCCTGGTACATGCCCAAGTGCTCCCTCCCAGCCGAGCGACACCAATTGGGCCTCCAGAGCACGCAAATGAAGCGACGCAGCCAATGTGATGCCGCGCGGTGCCGGAAGGAGCTGATCTCCCCCCATGAGGAGGCGACCCGCTCGGCACATGGTGGCTTGTCTATAGAGGCATTCAGCAGCCTGCTCCATTCTTCTACCTGATGGGGGGCAGAAGCGATCCAAGAGTGGCCCCCCAGCTGGACGTGAAATCGTAAAGCAATTAATCAAACCTGCTAAAAGGCAGAGCTGACAAGAGCCAGGCCGGCCACGTTATCTGTCAATATTGCCGTATTTATCATGGAAATCCAGCGGGGGCCCAGAGAGGCTGCGGTTTGTTTCCGAGCACCAGCAAACAGAGAAAGTGTTTGACGTGTATGGTGCTCATCCCCACCCTTCCTCCAGCCTTTCAGAAAAGAAAAGCTGCACCTACCCACCCTCTAGAGGAAAAAAAAACATGCAGAGGATTTGCAGGGAGCTGAGCGCTTCTATCAGCTCATAAAGGCTCACGCTCCCAGGCTGAGAAGTGATGGCCATGAGAAAAGAGCCCCAGATTTTGTGTCATATGCACTGCAGAAATTGAGCTGAGAAATTTCCTCATCTCCCTCTTTTCCCTTCTTCGAGTGGCAACACGGAGCTGGAAGCACAGCAGCAGCTACCTGGCTGTCGCAAACCAGGGGCCTGAGGTACTCGTTGCTTGGATGCTCACCTCAGAGACAGCATCCAGAGAACTTGGTCAGACTTTACAGAGAAGGTTAACAGTCAATTCTTATATCACAGGGATGGGGAAGAAAAAAAAAAAAGCAAAAAACTGGAAATAGCTCAGAAACTCTAAGAGGGGAGCAAAGGTTTTAGAACTGATCCCTGTTAAGAAAACCCCACTCACATACTCTTTCCCCTACACTGTCCCACAGGCAGTAGGAGAGGAAATAAGAAGATCAAGGTCTTCCAGTAGCATATAGAGAGTGCAGTACATTCATCCTGGCCCAGGCCCCCAAAGGCAGCGCTACAGCCATCACTCACTTGACAAAAGCGAAGGCTGCAATATAGCCTAAGAGCACAGGCGCCGTAAGAACACTGATTACAAGGTGGTATTACAAAGCTACGAGCACTCAAATCACCATACAACTAGTAATTAGTCACTCCAGAAAGCTTCTGATCCGGCCGGGTAAGAATCCTTATTTTGCCGTTGTGGAAGCAAAAGGTACAAAGCTCCTGTTCACCCCCACGGTGAGCCCGTGCCAGGCCTTGCACTTGAATGCTGGGACATCCAACTCTGCTACCTGCATTTATCTTTTCAGCGCACAGGGCGCTCTCTAGTCACAAACGCTCCACTTCAGCACGTGGCTGAACAACCACTGACCTTTTCTGATCCTTTATTAAGGTTGACTAATGGATACAGCAATAAAGGTTCATTTTAATTCGATTTTTTTTTTTTTTTCCCTCCGCACACGTAACTCTCACTTGTGGGCTTGAAATTTGTGTGGCTTGATCTTTTGCCCAACTGGACTGTTGGGTGAGACGGGAGCACAATCGTGCTGCAGTTTCTGTAGAATGGGGAGAACAGGTGGGGTTTCATAGTAAAAAAGTTTTCAGGTTTGTGAAAAGGTTTATGGCAAAGATACGTTGCTGAGTGCTACAGGAAGAAGTGAGACGAAACAGGGGACAGAGGCCATAAGATGCTTCACCGTCAGCTCGCTCCTGCCCCACAAGACGGCAGGAAACGAAACGCTGCTGAAATGGGCGCAACGCTCTCCAGCCTCTGCCTCCTTCACCGCTGCAGCTCCTCTCTTCAATTCATCTCCCCGCTGCTGAGGCTAAAAGCCAACTGTGACTACTTAAGTACCAGTTAAGGCACATGTCACTCTTTCTGAAATAAGCAGATAGAAAAATTAAATACGAGTCCTTTGATACGCGGGTGCATTAAGTCAGCAGCGCCACAGAGGGCTTGCTCTCTTCTAAGTGCTGCCGTTACCTGATGTGGGGCTCATGCTCCATGATAAACTGGGTCTGCTGCTGATGCCCTGGTTTTGTAAGTCTCTTGTGGTTGTACTGGATCTTGAGAGGAAGATCAGGTGGCTCCTTGTCTACCTCCTTACTAGGGAGAAATTCAATGGCTAAGGCAGCTGAGGGGCCTCCGTGGCAGTCAACGTGCTCGGCCGAGCGAGACAAGGTGCAGCAGCCTGCCCTGCGACAGGCTCGGGGGCCAGCTCAGATACAAACAAATCCTGCTACTTCTCCTCATTCATCAGACTGTTCAGGTACGTGGCTGGAAGCAGCTACTGCCATCATCACATTGAGAGACCTTCCGCTTTATCACGCGGCACTCAAATCCAGCACGACGAAATGACTGTTCTCCTGGTCCCTGATAAACTGTCCTTTACACAAATTCTCTGTAAAAAGAATCCACAAATAAACCTGCCTTTTCTCAGCCAGCTGCTTGTTATAACAAGCTTATTTGACAGCTCTGCATGAAGAGCCTCTCTTACAGACTGCAAACAAGGGCCTGGAGAGTACAATTATGAGTGAGAGCACCACAAAGCAAACCACCACAAGCGCTCACAGCTTATTCCTGCGCTGCATTCACCGGCCACTAAGTACCTACAATTACAGCAAGCTCCAAAGCCTCACCGTCAGGCAGCAAGAACGCGCCGACCCCGAGAGCGAAAGACCGCGAGCTCTTGTAATCTGGTGTCTCCAGACCCACCTTTGCCGATAACGAGGCCACACTTATCGGCCGGCACGGTGTAGGTTATCTCCTGCATGCCCCCGGGTGCTCCAACGCTCCAGTCCCCGCGGCCGCGACCTCTTCCTCGGGCGACGGCCAAGCTTCCAAAGCCATCTCGTTCCTTGGAGGGCAAAAGATTGGTATCAGGGTTTTTTTTGCTGGCCTCAATGCACATTAAAAACCCAAATAAAGCAAGGTAAGTTAAACAGCATTATAATCAATGGCACTGAATTAAGATATTCTTGGACTTCAGTTTCACGTTCAAAGAGTTTGAAGCACTTTAAAGAAATGCCAAGTAACGTAGGTTACAGTTGCCTTCCTGACTCAGGAAGATATTTAGAATTTTTAAATGCATGCCTTTCTAGCTGCTGAAATAAACCTATAAAGCACCAACTTCTAAAGGGCTTTTAGTTTGTGATGGGGGCTTTCCTTAGAGCTACCAATAGATCTTGGCACTGACACGCACAGAAGTTGCTTTCAAACCCTTTCAAGTGTCATGCTTTCAGGAACTGCTGGAGTTACTCAGCTGAAATGCACATTTTCCAAAACTTCCAAAGGAAACTCTTAAGTTCAAGGACATACTATTTTGGGTAACTTGATTTCTCCAAAAGCGAAGGCCACAGACAGTCAGAGGCTATCATGACAGACTTCAGAATTTAAAAAACTATGAAATCAAGTATCCAAACCAGATCTCAGGGCAAGAAGAGATATCAAGACCTAGTCTTGATGGACAAATTATGCTCAGGTATCTGATCTGGAATGGCCTAACATCTTTACTTCTCATAATACAAAGCTTCCCATAGCTCAGTCAGTCCATTTCATATAAAAATAAACAAATCCCTAAACCCCAAATCCAACAGCTCTGTCCTGGGCAGCAGCATGTGCGGCCTGGCAAAGGGAAAACTGAACACTGCTGTCTTTCCGATGGTGGGATCCATTCATCTATCCATCCCTCCCTCCCCACAGCTGCACACAAGCAGACCACATTCCCGTGGAAGGTCTTTCCTCCTAAGAGCTTCCTGAACCCACCTGTGCTGTGAGAATGAGCTCACTGATGATGTGTGCCGCGTGTTGACACCTATCAGGAAGCCCCATGACCTGTGCGACTCTTTCAGAACTAATCCCATCATCTGCGAAGAGAAGTGGCAAAGACTAAATTAAAAGGAGAAAACATCCAACACAAACTTCCTTCTACCACCACCATCACTGGCAGCATTTGCACAGAACTACCCCTGGAGCTACCTCTTCCCTTCACCTTCAGCCCCTCCTTCCATGGGCCGAAGGAAGACAAAACCCAACCACTGCTGCAGAGGGAACAACATTCAAAAGGCAACACTTTCAAATGTCAAAAAGCCATGAAAGAGACTGATGTCATTTTAAGACGACAAAGGTAGCTTTGATAGGTGATCAGACAGCCAAGGACCCAGAGAAAGTTACTTAGAATTAATCAACTCCTGATCCCCAAAGGCTTTAATGTCCTGAAGGAAAATTCTTTAAACAGGAAATAAAAGGGGTTTTGTCACTGTTATTTTGTTTATCCATATAATTAACCACTCAAGACATGACTGTTGTGACATCTAATGTTTGCACATGAGCTGTATATAATCTTACCCTCTGAAAAACAGAAAGTGCATGAGGAAGCAGCACATTATATTTAATAAACACCTTCAACTGAGGAAAGCCTAGCTGCTGTAACCTCAGATCTGATTCACTCCAGCAATCCCAGACTGGAACACTGGTCAGAAAGTAACAGCTCTCCATCCTCACACAAACCTGGTTTAAATTGAATCCTAACTCCAGCATCATTCTGAATCTTTTTGATCATTTCTCCATTTCTTCCTATCACAATTCCAACAGCAAACCTGGGCACAGAGACCTGATGGGAAAGGCAAAGCAGTGTGAAAGCTCAGAGAACTGGACTGAAATACTCGGATTTTACAAGGGGATGCTCTCAACTCTGAGAACAGGCCACGTTGCGCAGCTCCAGGCTACAGAACCGTATCGCTTCAGAAAAACGAACACGTGGCCACAAATTCCTTCCCCGCTAAAGGAACTCTGCGACTACAAGAACACAGCTTGAAAAGACAATTAGAAAAGTGCCATCTGAGAGTCCATGAGAACTCCTCTTCTTTGCAGCCAGACTCACTCTTCTGGCAAAAGAACACAACACACATAAAAAAAAATTAGCTCACAGGTTACATGTGCAGTTTGATGCCTTCCACCCACTCCCCATCCCACAGGGAGGTTAGCAGAGTACTGGTGAAGAAAACATACCTCTATGCTGCCTCCTCCCATTCTAGAACTGAAATCATTGCGTACGCCTCGGAAGTCTGCCTGATCTTTCTCTCGGATGATCTCCAGTACCATTTCCCTCGCTTGCTACATGGGGAAAGAAGTTACAGTTAGCTTAAAATTATTCCGCTTGCCATCTTGGTGTGAGAGCGTCACCAGTGGCTAACGGTCAGCCTTCGGGCAAAGCGATCTCCATCGGCTTAACGGGAACAGCATTTGGATCGAGAATTCCTTTTACCACAGTCAATGGAGATCTGGTCTTGATGGCATCTTCCGTGTCTGACCAAACCTGCCAAGTGTGCAAGGTGGCGGTTTCACGAGTGCAACTGCTCCCTTCAGTCTTTCAAGAAGGCCTTTTAGCTTTGAAATTATCTTTGATTTCATTTGTTTTTTGATTGGTTGGTTCCATTTTTAAATTAAAGGAGGGGAAAGTCTTTTCCTATTGGACAGACCTGAAACCAGTATGGTAAGGTAGAAGCTGTGGCAGCATAGCAGAGATCACGTTCACCAAGAGCTAGAGAGCATGTGGGCAGTAGGGAACTTACTGACACTCAGAAAAGTTAAATTCAAGTCTGCAGCAAGACATTTTCAGAGACAAGTGAGTATTTTTCCTACAAACCTGCAGCCCTCAAGGCCATTCACAAGCTCAGTTAGTAAAAGTGTACCTTGGAAATAAGCCAGTAGCAGTCACCATTAAACACAAAACCCCTACATGTCAAGCCCAAAACCTTTGGTCTGTGCATCGCCAGTGAAGTCTTTGACATTTTGGTTCTATTTCCAAGTTTGAGGGACACTGGTGAATCCGACTCCTTCCACATTTTTACACATTTTCCTTGCCCCCACTGTATTTTTTTTTTATAGAAGAAAACAACTGAAGACATTTCTGAGCTGCCAAGACAGCAATAAGGGCAATGGAGAAATTTCGTAAGGATTTAGGAGAGTTAAGAAATGCTGTTGCAGCATCCAGAGAATCCCACCAAACCCAAGGATTCATCAAGCTTCTTCAGCGCTTTCTAAGCGAGCTCAACTTTTCAAAGTGCCTCAAAGACCTTGCAGCCTACGCAGCCTCCACGATCGCTTGGCATGATTTACGGCAAGGGAGATGTGACAACAGAAAATCTTGCAAGGCAGAAGAAGCCACCTGGGAAGCAGCAGCACTTAAAGATCTGATTTGGTTAAAAGCAGCAAGACTGCCATTAAACTCCATTTTTGCATGCTCTGTGCCTCCACAATATGAATTTTGGGGGAAAAAAAATAAATAAATTAACTCTTAAAAGGCCAGTTACAATAAGAGGTTTGAAAAGTACAACCTGAACACACTATCCCTGAGCAACATCAACTGCTGCAGCAACTTATGATTAGGGAAAGAACTATTTTTATTAGAGACAGGAATGCTAAGCTAGATTTAAGTACTTAGCAAGGTATGAAAAGCACTTGCTGAGAAGTAGAACGTGCCACAGCTAAACTTTAATTCTTGAATTCAAGCGCTCCCATCGTGCTGCAATCTTCCAGTCTCCAGCTGACCATGGGTTTTAGCTTTGAACCGCAGGTATGAGCAGATCTCTGGAACCCTGATGCAAGGAGACCGAGGCAGCAATATTAAGCAAACCCCTTGGTTTCAGGAGTTGTCACGGGATTAATTATTTTTAAATACCTGCGTCAATTGGCTGTCTGAGATAGTGAACGATCCAGAAAACTTTCTCAAATGGGTGATTGTTAGTCACTCAGAACCCTTTTGCTCAGGTAACAGAGCTACGATTTTTTTGCTACACAGACTAGAAAGCATTTCCAAGCTACTTTCTCCAAAGCCTCCTCATCAGCTCTTCTCCTACCCGTGTCTAAAACCTCTGTGGAGTGAGAGCTCCTAGGTTACGCCGCGAACAAGCCAACACTTGCTAGTCTGGTGTTTTAAGTTGCTCGACTCAAACTTCACCAACCTTACAGAACAAACCAACCCAGCAAGATTCGTTACATTTACAGTTGGATTCGAGGCTGTTTTAGATGCTCACAAATACGTTAAAAGTTTAAATTTCTCCCCAGTCCTCTGGGGCAGCTGCTTCCTTTTCTTACATACCTGTACTTTAAATGCATCTCCAGTAATACGGAGAGGTTTATCTGCTCCCGTAGGCAACGGACCGTCTTGGATCATAATCATTTTCACACCTGTTCGCTCCTGAAGAAAAAGCACAGAGCACTTTGCTAAGCAGAGTCCCTAAACCAAGGGACTACATTTTGGTTACTCAACATCACGTAGAGGTCAAATCAGCAGTTTTACAGAACGCTACCTTAGCTCTTCACAAGGAGGTGTGCACAGATTCAGTAATAGTCCCAGAGTGTAAAGGACTGCCAGAAAGTGTGCCACTCCTCAGGTTCTCAGATAGCTGAAGCCCTTGCAAAGAGAAGCCCTCTACCTCAACAACTGATATTTTCAGCCCTTTCCAAAATCTGTAGCTGTCTGCATAGAATAGTTATTAAGTGACCAGCCTTAAAACTACTGGAAGACAGAGGTGTAATCAGAGCACTCAACACCCCTACAATTTTGACCTAGGTGCTTTCCTGAAACCCTTTATTCTTCAAAAAATTGTACCAGATGGAGGAATAAAGAATGTCTACGAACATAGATTTATACATAACGCAACACTTTTAATTAGAAAGGGGTGGGATGTGGTAAAAAAGAAAAAGACAACATACGCCAGCTCTACCACAGCTCAGCGACAAAAGAGAAGCACAGCACTCTACGACAGCACGGCTGGCATTAAAAACTATTGCAGCAGCAGCAGCCTAAACACAGCCTTTCCTTGGCTACAAGGATCCCCTCCTGAACAGCACACACCAAATGTTATCTAAAGCACACTGGCTGCTTTCGCAGTTCTGGCAAAACTTCGCTACGTGCGTAGCT
This sequence comes from Baryphthengus martii, assembly GCA_013396935.1. NCBI lineage: Eukaryota > Metazoa > Chordata > Aves > Coraciiformes > Momotidae > Baryphthengus > Baryphthengus martii. Next base: position 173,626 of record VWZK01009001.1, on the reverse strand, counting down.
GAGGCCAAATCGATTTTGTTTGTAACACAGGATGGGATTGGAGTCCAGCTCTCCGAAGGCAGAAGAGTAGTCCCTGCTGTAGAAGGTTAGAGCATTTAAGGCTCTCCGTTTCAGCGCGCTCGTGGTGATCTAGAGAAGCTGCAGTAGGGAAGAGAGCCCTAAAGTAAATGCATCTTGCGCACCTGCAACTGTTTTATTGTTTCACCTCCTTTGCCGATGACTAGACCCACTTTGGATGCCGGGATCAAAATCTCCTGAATCGTACTGTTGCCATCAACATCGTTGTGAAAACCAGGTCCGTTCCGACAGCGATCTACAATCTGCCCCAGTAGCCGTTTTGCTTGTCTTTGGAAAAGAATCGAGGGAAACAACCATTAGACAACATTGCTCCACGTGACCAAGAGCCCAGGAACCATCGGAATGGGAAGCGATCAGGGAGAGGAGAAGTGAAAAGATGAAGGAAATCATAGTTAGCACAATGTTTGTCTTTTTTTTTTTTACTATAACTCCTTGATGTATATTTTCCCCTGTCATTATTACTTATAAGTAGTTTGGTTTTTGAAAGGGGAAGAGAGAAGGAAGAGCAGCAGCATGCTCTGACCTCTTTGGAAGTTAAGGATAATAGTTGAGCTATAGGATTTTGGGGTGCTTATTTTGAATGAAGATGCTCTAAGTTCTAAACTTTAAAAAAAAAAAAATATAATATTTGGTAAAACTCAAGCTCTATTCTCCTCCTTGGTCAAGATAAAACCCACCACTGCTCTGATACTAACACAGCACATTGGTTAACCACTCTCTGACCAGTCACAGCCAACTGCCTTGCTCTGCTCTGCCTGCTCTTACCAGCAGCACCAGAACTGTTCTAACACAGCCTCTGCCCCAAGCAGTAGGTGCTGAAGCTACATCGCAAAGCGAGGCAAGGATACAGCAGCAGCAACCAGGGAAAGACTGGGTTCTTCTACTCCTGGTGAGAAGAGACACACAAAGATTTGGGAGATTAAAGATTCCTTCTCTAAAATCTTTAAGGGTTCCCTTCGCCTTGAAGACTCCTGGTATCAACGCATCCCTTCCCTGCCCTTTTCCCACAACCCTTCTCAGGGTAGGTAGAAGAAAGTCATTAGTTCCCTGTTCGGTCTAAAGCAGCATCTTCCCCTCTCTCCACCTCCTACCAAGCCCCATTAGGCACCCTAGGAGGACTATCTTCTCTCTGGTGATCTGAAGAAACAGTACAAAGTCTTTCCTCACAAGCAGATATTCACCCAAGACAGCTGCAGGGGTGGTGATCTGAGGCTGCACCCGGATCAGAGCACTGCCTTCTCTTGACTTTCTCACAAAACAAGGCAAAAGGTGGAATTTCTGGAAGCTCACTTCAAATATTCTGGAAGAGCCTGAAGAGGTTTTATTCATCTACCTTTGTACTTTGCGTACAGTGACAATACAGAGACTACAGTAGTTAATACACAATGTACCGCAGATGAGAAGGGGTCATTTGGAAATTAAATCTATTAGTTTGCCCCTGGATATAACTAATGGAAACATCCCTTAGAAAAACCTGCACAAAGAAGTCTGACATCCAGACTGCTTTCCTTATTTTCTTTTTCTACAAGTAGCCTGACAAAAATAGTTCAACCAACCAACACTGTAAGAATTTCAGCACCAAAGTTAATCAAATTTTGCCTAATTTCACCTCCTCAACACCTTGTTCTAGTTAACAAATTGTGGGGGTTTTGTTGTTTTGGGTTTTTTTAAATGAAATTTTATTTAAAGACAGCCTTGGCCATGACTACACTTGGCTATTTAACATCTTATTTCAGAACCACGAAGTCTTAACTAAATCTCTTCCCCATTTTCCCCCAACTGTTTCTTATTATTTTGCTCTTGTTGCGGAATATCCTTTGCTAAAGGTGGAAAAGCACTTCAAATATCAGTAAGAACACATTGCCTGCCCTGTGACGTGAGCTTGCCGGTTACATTTACTCAGGCTCACTGCTTGCAGTATTATGGTAGAATAAGGAGATCTAAGTACCCTTAGATCTCTTAGGAATGGAAGAACGATGAGTGTCTTCTCTTTAGAGAGACAGTCTTTGCGCCCATGTACTTTCACTATCAAACGCAACTCAAAGATTTCCAGATGGATTTTAAAAAACCCACCTACCCAAAGGCTGGGGAGAGAAAGAGCAGCTCCATATGTTAAGTGTGTTCCTGTAAGCCTGAGGATCCTGGATCCAGTTCCAGCAGGAGGTCCTCAACTGGTTTGTGAGAGTCTCAAACTCAGCTCCTGGGAAGGGGGAGGGAGGAAACACTGTCCCTAAAGTTTCTATAGGTCTAAAGAGTAGAAATCCCTGCTGGCTGGCCACGTGTCTCTACCATGCAGGGATCAGAATTCAAGACTTTGGTTCAGTCCTCTGCTTCTCGTTGGCAGCGATGCAGAGGCAAGCGGCAAGCACACCCGTGGGCCTCATGCTGCTCTGCAACAACACCAACGCCTCCAGATCATATTCTGGAGCGGCACCGACAGGCTTTGGAGGCTTCATGCAGCCCTTCTTCAGCTGGAAGCATGGTCATCTCAATAGGAGTAGGGAAGCGAAGGGGAGAAGAGAAGTGCCCTTCAACAGCTTAGCTCAGCATCCTGGAAAGCTGCAGTTAGAAAACTGCATCCTAGGTGCCCTAAGAGCAACCTTGCCCTGCGGAGGGGAATTCCATGGAAATTTCTGCAGAGGGTTCACACTGCAACTGAAAAAAAGCCTTTGAGGTGCACAGTTTAAAGCATCAGACCAAGAGGTTCTATGCTCCAGAGACCCTCACGTTTCTCTAGGCCAACACTTGCTGGTGTGGCGAACCAAGTAGCATCACTGACAGAGCACAGCATTAGGGAGAAGAGAGAGGAGGAGAAAGGAGAGAAATGAAATCAGAACTCACTCAATGCTCTCTGGCGTCCCGGTGAGCACACAGGGCCTCTCGGGCATCCCACCACTGTCTACAAAAGAAACAAGAAGGAAACTTTCAACACACAGAATTAAAAAACACAAACCAAACAACAACCAAACAAAACAAGCAGCTGCTTCGGTAACTATCAACATTAAGAGCAGCACTGCCCTCCCACACACAGAGCGTGTTCATGAATTCAAAGACATCCAGGGTCAACATATTTTAAATTATTTGCTGGATGTCTGCATTCTTTTGAAGCCTTTCTCACCAATTAAAGGTAAGAACTTGGATTATATTCATCAGCAGTTTCCTGTACAGCACTGTAGTACAGATTTCCCCAAAGCAAACAGGCACTAGCACAGAACAGACAATCCTATTTTTTTCAATGCAAGAAGAGTTGTACAAAGAGCTGCTGCCACCCTCCTGAAACATCTTCTGCCAGGAGTTGGAGCTGACCAGATCAATGGGAGGCAAACTGCAGAGCTGAGAAAAGTGGTACCACCAGGAGAAATCTTAACAGCTGCAATGTCAGGTCTAAGTACAACAGGGACTGTCCACTCACACTGTACCCATCCGTTGGTTAAAGAGGGTTCCTTGATTGTTTCGTTCCCCAAACCACCTGACAAACCTGTTCTCTATGCCAGTTGGGAGGTGAGTCCCACAACACCTCTCCCATGCACGTCAGCCTAGGATGTGCCGGTTGTTGCTGGTGACAACACACCATGAGCGTGGCAAAGGCGCCTGAGCTAAGGGACACGACACCCTCCGACACTACAACTTTCTCACCCACCATATAAAGACACTCTTACCTGGAGCAATCTGAATTTTGCAGCCAGACTCCGCCTGAATCCGTGAGATCTGTTCTCCTCCCCTGCCGATTACTGAAACGAGTTCAACAAGCATCAGAACACACCGTTTTGCCAAGTAACTGCAGAGCACCTTCCCCCTTTTACTGGGCTGCATCTCTCTCTAAAAGAACAGTTTGACCCCAGGATTGCAGAAGAGGCATCCACAGTATGACTATAGCAGAAAAACATTAAAACACTACTGAAAGTTACTCTGTTTGCTTGGGAGAAAAAAACACAACAAAAGAGCCTGTCTTGCACCGGAATGGAAATACACAGTATGCAAAGAATAAGGCACTAGTTTGAGTGCTGCTAGAAGAGTCATTTAAGTGCATCTTGTTCAGCCTAAACCAACACACCAGTTATTTGGGGTACTAAAAAAGGCAAAGACTTATTTCTTTACAATTCCTATTTTACTGCCTCTTTTCAACAGCCATGCTATTTGACTGGTCTGCACTCAGACGGAACTGCTACATACTGAAATGCTCCATCAACCCGCGGTGAAAAAAAAAAATACCCATCTCCCTTAACTCCCGGAGTCGGCACGTTGCTGTTTCACAACGAGACGTACCGAGGAGAGGCTATGTGCCAATCACCGTTCACATCCTTCCCAGACTGTAAAAAGAGCAGAACTGTCAAGTCAAACAGGTACGCCTGGCTCGAGATGCTCCCCCAGAAGCATCTCTCAGCTCTAGGTTTGCCACTCTCCTGCATCTGGCTGCCTCTGAAGCAGGATTAGATTTAACACAGATAGGAGGCACCAACAGAGGAGCATCCAGGCTCCTCTCTCAGACCAACGTACCCCTACGTGTTAAAATAGGGCTGATAAACAAGGTTGAGCAGGAGAAAGTGAGTGCTTCCTTTGCAGGAAATTGAGTTACAGTTTTCCAGTGTCTTTAGAGCTGGGACAAAACTTCCCACACTAAGGGGTAATTATCGTGCCCTGCTATTTTCTTTTTTCTCTCCATATATCAAATTGGAAGAGACACACGGAGATCCAGCAGTGGGAGAGTCTCTGTCATCACTGCAGTTACACTTCAGCAGGAGGTGCCATTGAAAGGAAGAGTAACGATCATCAAGAAGAGAGAAATGAGGATCAAGCTTGAAAGAGAACGGTATCAAGAATGCAAATCTAGGAAAAATTCTCCTCTGAGCTGGTTGCGTTTCCCTTCAGCAAATGTACGAGAGATTTAAACCTCTGTTTAACTTGCCTTGAGTCAATTCTTATTTTAAGATGTAAATATTGTTCCTCTCCCTCAGCTCTCAGTTTTGCATACTGAAAGGAAGTAAAATGTTTCAGTGAGAGGAAACAAATTCACTTCTGAGTTGTTTCTGTACTATGCTACTGGGAATTTCAAGGAGAAAAAATCATTAAAACTCTCAGTCACTTGTACCACAGTCGTCATCTTATGACTGGGACACAGAGCTTTCCCATGCAGCTTGCACCTAGATTTTAAACACAGATCATTTGATCTCCATGAAGAGAGCATTAGACAGGGCTTATCCAAGGTCAGTAAGCACAGCAACTTGTGAGCGTGTCGGAACAGCCAGCACTCCTCCACAGAAAACACAGCAAGAAACATCAACAGCATCCAAGGTACTTACTAAATCCAACCATTTTATCAGGCACTTTGAACTCTTCCGTTATGACAGCCCTGGGGAAAAAAAAAAAAAAAATCAAATCAAATCTATGGCCCTACTGTGAAAAGGAGGCACAGCAGAAGGCATTTGCACACACAGGTAAACACCACATCACAGTCAAAATCATTTGGTTTGGAAGGGACCTCTCATGGTCACCTCATTTCTCCTCTGTTGGATCCGTTTCCAGCCTGCTCTCCGCTTTCTTCAATCAAACTGCTGGAAGAACCTCTTTTGGCCGCTCTTGCTTCAGACATTTAACAGAAGAACAGCAAAGTTTCTCTATTATTTAGCCTAGATCTTCAAGGCTGCAGTTTCTGCCCACTACTTTTAGAAATGCTCTTGTCAGAGACACGAACTAAAGCCAATCCTGATACAAATGCCCCCTCCAGTATTCACAATTTTTTGGTTTTTTTTTTCCTGCTTGTCCTTATTCTTTTCCTTGGAATTTATAAAAGCTGTCTTCAATTATCTTTTGAATTACTGTCTCGAGACTTCCATATCTATTGCTCTTTGGACTTTTTCAATATGCCTCTACTTCAAAACATAGTACCCCAAGCAATAGCCTAAGACTTGACTATAGCCAAGTAGAAAGGAATTAACTCGGATTGTTTTTCTGCTGAGCCATTTCTATCTTCTAGAAAATACAACATAATGAATACGGAACCGGCAAACTCCATACATTTTGATATGTGTTAGACACAATTTGTCCAGCGATCTCAAAAGCAATGAAACATCGGCGTAAGTTCAACGCAGGTTTTTTGGTGAGCTATAATAAAATCTTCCCATTTTTTCCTTTAATCAGTTAGGGAAGGTATAATACACACATATTAGACTTCAGCAGCTAAGCTGCAGATAAAGTACTATCTATTAGCCCAAAGGTGAATCCAGCTTTAGAAATGCTCTCCTCTTCTTACTCAAAAGAAGACAGACACGCTGCATGAAAACTCAGAGTTGCTTCAGCCTCCCCAAACCATTTTTGACAAAGGAATTATCCCGTATTACAGCAACAAAACTAAAAGAAATAAAAAAATTAAACAAAAATCTACCTGCCCATTTAACACCTCCAGCTTTTGTCAAAATGCCAGAATTGGCAGGGAAGGGAGAGGAGAGGGAATTTATTCTTCTCAGTCCTGCAGATTTACAGGAATCAAATCCAAGTTTCACATCAACTCTTCTTTCTTCACCACAATAAACAACCTTAAAGGGTTAGCAGAAGCCCCAGCCTGGAGAAAGCCCAAGCTGACAGTTTCTCCACATTCTCAACCTCTGACTTCCTAACACTACTACAGATGGTGGATCAATAAACAATTAGAACTGATCAATAAATAATAAAACATAACCCACTGCTTACCTTTGATGTACCAGGGCCCCTAACTGGTTACCTACTGTGGCAGAGAGAGAAAAAAGGGGAAAAAAAAAAAAAAATCAAAGCATTAGCACGGATAAACTAACTTCATCCCTGCAGAAAAAAAGAGTTCTTACCATTTCATCAAAAAAAGAAAGAAAAGCAAAACAGTAATTTAGGTTCAGTGGCTGAAATGAATGCGTTATGCAGTACAAAACAGGAGGGGATTTCTTGATCAACACACAGCACAACCCAGTGTCCAGCTGAACACAGGATAGGGAATTGATCTGTGTCTCCCCATGCTGAGAGTCACGGGAGAAAATCCTGCCTGCCCAAATCCCTGCAATTAATCTCCCCCCTTCCCAAATTAAGTCCAAAGTAGTAAAAGAAGGAAAAAAAGCAAAATAGGTGGGGGAGGGAAGGAAAGGGAAGAGGAGACATTTCAAGCGGACTGGCACACGTTAAAAACAAAGGCTGAGCAGATTCTGAGATTCAGTCCAGGCAAAAAGCATTAAAGGCACTTGCACCTACTTCTCTCCGTGTCCCTTATCTGTGCTCCATGGAGTCCACTCACACGGAGACCTGGGAAAGGAAGAGGTCTGTTAAGAAATCTTGTGGCACCCAAGTAGTGACTTTTTAAAAAAAAAAAATTTTACATTCCAGGCATATCTGGGACATTAGCTGGTGGTCCATTTCTGCTCCGCAGTCATCTCCCCAGCTGACGGCCTCACACACGTTTCTCCCGCCTCCACCCACCAACGGATTAGATCTTTCTTCCAAACGTTAATGGGGAAAATATCATTAGATCAACTCATGCAAAGTGGGAACACATGCCCTGCTGGGCTTCCTATTGGACTTTGCCTGCAGCAAACCAGCTAAAAACCAGACCATTTGGTCCTAACAACCAGCTGAAAGATTATATTGCACGCCTGGAGGGCACAAGTAGCGAAACAAATGAAAGTGGCCAACATCTGAGCTCTGATAATAAAGATGCTGTTTCCAACTACCTCGCAGCAACCTGCGCATTCTTTGACCTGAAATAAATTGGCAATCAGCTGGCAGAGTTAGAAAGCGGATACATCTCACGCTCTCTAAATCCGGTAGAAAAAAAAAAAAAATGCATAAAGTTTGTGGCCAAACACTTTACTCAAACTCGACAAAGTGAGTCAATACTGTATTTCTGCTGCGTGTCAATACTTTCATAATAGTCCAGGACCAAAATATCGACGGCATATATATTTTATTACTCTCCACAGCTCAGTGATAAGACAACTGCTGGGTTATTGACTCCGTTAGATTTGTCTTTGCATATTCTCACCCTGAATATAAAAAGCTCTAATTAGATAACTCTCGATGCTGCAGTGGAAAAAGGCGGGTGATGTAATGGGGAACATTTGCTCAGGCTGATAAGCTACTACTGCAGAGCTGAGTAAATAACAACCAAATCTCACCATCTTGTCCCAAACTGTGCTCTGAAGATTTTTACTCTACGCAGTAAGTCTGGTAGCTTTGGCCGTAGTTTGGGATTGCCCTTAGAATCATAGAGTGTTAGGGGTGGGAAGGGACCTCTAGAGATCTAGTCCAACCCCCCCTGCCAGAACAGGATCGTCCAGGGCAGGCTACACAGGAACAGATCCAGGAGGAGTTTGGAAAGTCTCCAGAGGAGACTCCACAACCTCTCTGGGCAGCCTGTTCCAGGCTCCGTCACCCTCATAGGAAAGAAGTTTCTCCTCACGTTGAGGTGGAACCTCCCATGTTCTAGCTTGTACCTGTTATTCCTTGTCCTATCACTGGGCAGCACAGAAAAGAGCCTGGCCCCATCCTCTTGACACTCACCCTTCAGATATTTATAGATATGAATAAGATCCCCTCTCAGCCTTCTCTTCTCCAGACTAAACAGTCCCAGGACTCTCAGCCTTTCCTCACAGGAGAGATGTTCAAGTTTCTTCATCATCCCCGTAGTCCTCTGTCAAACTCTTTCCAGTAGATCCCTGTCTCTCTTGAATTGGGGAGCCCAGAACTGGATCCAGTATTCCAGGTGTGGTCTCACCAGGGCAGAGTAGAGGGGGAGGAGAACCTCTCTAGACCTTACCCCAGACCAGGCCACTCATTATCCCCAGATGCCAGAAAGAGAGGTCTTGACACTCCAAGGCTGTATTTAAAGAGCCACTTGGCATTTCCATTCAGCACAGCAGTTCTTAGCAGCCTGTTCCACTGCGGCCGCTGCCCACAAATGATGAGACAGAGACACATCCTATAATCAACTCCTGAAGTTCACTCACGGAACGGAAGAGCCTTCATTCTGCAGCACAGTCCTACGTGTGAAAAAGACAACTTCTCAGGGAGTGCAAGAAGTTCAATCAGTCAGGGCCGAGTTTTAGACGTAGGGAACAAAGTCTGCAACCCGCTGCAGGTACTGGACAAGTGCAGTAAGCCCCCCAGCACTCCACACAGGTATCAGCTTTACTGTCTATTTATTGTACAAGTCGGTTAAAAAAAATTAAGTCACAATAACTTCTGTGCGAGCTCATTCCTACCACATTTCACAGAGAACTTCTCCAAGAGCTGAGTGAGAAGGCAGATGGAGAGAACTGGCCGTGATTAACTTGAAGTCAGTTATGATTTTTCTGGGTTGGGGGGCAGGGGGAACAAACCAACAATAAACAAACACGAAACGACACGGCTTCCAATTCCAACAACCTAAAGTCTGTTCTTTCTCCAACAGGTCCGTTTTTCTCCGACAGACAGGGACTAATAGAGGCAGGGCTGGGGCAGACAGAACCCGATGTTCTGTTCCACCATCTCCCTCTTCACACCAGAGAGGGGGCTGAAATCTGACAAGCCACGTACAGATTTCCCCTTTTTACATCCATCGAGTACAGTTTAACTGTAACTGCAGTCATTTTATTGCCAATAAGGAAAAATACTGAACAAAAATCAGCACAATTTCCCATTAATGGCACCTGCTGACTGATAACTCTTCACTCTGCTTCAGGCTTCACCTTAACTGAATTCTACCTAACAGACACTCCAAATAAATGTGGATTTTTTTTTTCCCATCCCGTAAAACAGAGCAGTGCCTCCCACTAAATTAATGTGCACAATGGGAATATACAATCTCGTCGAGAGTATCTTCACGGCTAGAATAAAACCAGAGCAACACACTGCCCGCAGAGCCGCGGAACAGGAACAGGGTTGCGTTTCATATGTTTGAACCCAAATGGGATCAGCATCAATTTTAGAAAGCTACAAGGCAGGCATCAGTCACTAATTTTTCAGCACTAAACATTGCTAGGTTTTTCATTAATTAAATGGTCAAAACCTAATAATTTTCAGGTCTGCTTTCATGGCCAATCTTTATAAGGCTTTTTCCCCCCTCCCTTAAACTGCCTTATTTAAAAAAAAAACAAACCATGGTGATCTGTAACGTTGCAGCTTTGAAGAACGCTGGCATTTTGTGTATTACACTAACCTTTTGCCAAGAGATCTCGACTTTTGCCCTGGCCCTACTGCTGCTACAGGTGTGTTAAGGAGCATCACCGCTAATTTCTATCAGCAGTAAGACAGGGATAAGATTTCCTTCCTTTAAAGGTTGGACTGGATGATCCTTGAGGTCCCTTCCAACCTGGTATTCTATGATTCCTCTTCCCATCACTATTTTCATTAAAAACACATTGGAGCAAGAGAATAAAGTTCTGTACAACAGGACCATGTTGTATTTGATCTCCTTGGCCCTTCTACAATCAAGTTTTATTAAACTAAAATGGGCCATCTTCCTATCTGGATGCACCACAGAAGCTTGGGGAAGGCAGGGCATGGGAGGAGGGGGTGTGAGGCTTCTGCAAGGTCTCTCAGCTTTCTTTCCCCAGACTCAAAGGATGCCCCAGCCTTCAGCTGCAACACTGCTGCTTAGCCCTACGTTTGTCACTGGAAATGTCTTCAAGTCAGTCCAAACCCAGGCAGCAAGTCACAAGCAGCAAGATGCCACCAGGACTCTCTGCAGCTCAGCCCAAACCCATCTCCAGTGCTCACCCTCGCTGAGAAACGTGAACTGCTGCAAGCAGCCATATAAATGCTGACGACAACTTACTGTGAGCAGGATAAATAAATCTGATCTCCTCCCTGCACTATTGCTATTTGCAGGATTACTTTAAAGTTGTTTCCAGAACAGGGAAATAAAGAAGCTGGGAGTAGAGAGAAATAATCAGTCTTCAGCTCCATCAAATACCAACAGGCCAGGTCACCAGGGCCAATCCCAGCAGCTCTTCATTTCAGATGAAGGTTCTGTTAAGACGAGTGCAAAAGGCACTCACACACTCTGGTTTCCAATCCTCTGACAAATCTATTTTTCCTGGGAATGCACTAAAAGCAGCTGAATTTGTTTTGACCAGCACACTGTCACTCTTGTCTTAAGACCACTTCCTAAGCTGACATCAATCAGCCACGCCAGCAGCTGGTTACAAAAATGGACAGGCAGAATTAGATTTTTCTGAAAGACAGACGGTTTTCTCGTCACCTTAAGCACTTACCCTGAACCCAATTTTTTTCAGGAGTATTAGGAACAGAAGTAATTTTCTAACAGCTACATGGGCACGAGGAAGCAGCAAGATCTGCACCCAGCCGTGAACACGCCGTATACAGAGGTAAACAATCAAGAGATTTACCACCAGATTTGTTTCCAAGCTATCCAGAGCAGCAGAACGTATCCAAACTCCTGCACTACTAAATTTCTAGAGCACACACAACAGAAATAATCACTTTGTCACAATAATGTCTCCAAACTGCGGTTCAAACACAAGAAAAAAAAACAAAGGGGAGAAAAGCGTGGGCAGTTAAAGAGCAGCGCAGGAGGATTACGTGGTTAGGAACTCATCACACAAGTGTATTTCAGTACAGGACCTACTAACACCATTAGAAATAAAACTCAAGATGACCAAAGCTGAAAGAAACGATACCATCCTTGCCCCTACCCTGGTAATTCCTGTCTCTCTGTAAAATTCCAGCCCTTTAAAAATATTACATCCATCATTTCCCTTCTCTAAGATCTCACAGATGAGATTTTTTCGGGAAGGGAATAGAGCATCTCCCTTACGAGGAGAGGCTGAGGGAGCTGGGTCTTTTTAGAAGAGGAGACTGAGGGGTGACCTCATTAATGTTTATAAATATAGAAAGGGCAAGTGTCAGGAGCCAGGCTCTTCAGTGATGCCCAGTGATAGGACATGGGGCAACGGGTGCAAACTGGAACATAGGAGGTTCCACGTAAACATAAGGACAAACTGCTTTCCTGTGAGGGTGACGGAGCCTGGAACAGGCTGCCCAGAGAGGTTGTGGAGTCCCCTTCTCTGTGGAGATTCCAAAGCCACCTGGATGCATTACTGTGTGACTTAATCTAGGTGATCCTGCTCTGGCAGGGGGAATGAACCAGATGATCTCTAGAGGTCCCTTCCAACCCGTAACATCCTGTGATTCTGCAACTCAGCTCTAAAACCTACAGATGTACATGAACAACCCCAGGGCAAACACAGCATTGGAGCTGCTTTAAAACCAGTTACAGCCAAGGCCCAGAGCTGAACCACAGGGTGAGCAAACACCTGCAGGTCTTTATGTCCACAGAAGAGCTACCAACACAAGAGTCAGGAGCACGGCCACTCTGGAAAGCTCCCCTTGGAACGATACCTGCTCCCTGGAGTTATTTATCACAACACAAGAAACCAGCCATAAAGTACATTTACAGCCCAGACTGCAACTGTATTGACAGGGTTTGTGTCAACACAAACACGGCTCTGCAAGTTACAGGGCTCCCCAATAAAAGTTTAAGTACAAAGTCTAACTTGTGCTGTCATCAAGCGCTTCAACCATTTTACATGTCAAAAGTTCGTAAAAAAAACCCCTCATTTGGTCACGAGGTCACATTTCCCAGCTCAGTCTGATGAATCAACCAACGAGAGAGGCAGGGCTAATGTTATGAATGACCACTTCCTAGAAGGCTACTTCCTTTTCATATTACACCTCAAAGTTGGTCAGCATTCTTCAACAGCCTGCTTGACAGCCAGGCACCTTCCAACACAGAAACCAGCACATCCCAGTAATACCAGGCTTCTCACAGCCACAGCCACGCTCTAGCCTGAGACACAAGGCACGAGGGCTCACCCAGACAAACCCATTCTTTCCTGAAACGCCACACCAAAGGAGCAGCCAGCTCTTGCTGAGAGCCAACACCAGAGAACAAAGTGGGCTGTGGCACGTGTTCAGAGAACAGCAGAGTTCACAAGCCAGAAGCTCCATGTGGAAGAAACTTCTCCCAGTGCTCCAGCAGGTTTTTTCCAGAATAAGAAGCAGACGTGCAGTATTTTCAGCCTTTGTATCAGGCAGAAAATAATTATTTTCAAAATGAAGTGCTAGGCAGCAGCTTTGCTCATCTCGGCACTTCTGAATATAGCTGTGGGGGAGAGAATCACCCTGCAGCGCTACCTTTGTCAGTAAAAATTAAAAATATTAGAGGAAATAGGAAAAGGAAGACACAGTTGCACTTTTTTTTATAATCAACCACAGAAAGGTGAGCTCTGCATCTACACAGTAGCAGCTAACACAGGTTAAACACTTCTCGTAACCGCGCACATCGCTAGATTCCTAAAAAAGAAAATCCTCATTCTAACAATTTTGTTGTTCCCATCAAAGACAAACTAAGAACTTGTTTTAAGATTTCAACCCTTCACACAACATTAACTCATTACACTTCCAAGCCATGGTCCACTCAGTCAATTTTTCTTTGGCTATGGCAACGTTTAATGCTCCAGAGATTCAAGAAGTCTCAAAGAATAATTAGGAAAAAAGCTAAGCCTAATGCAGGAAATGGGCTTCCCAACTTGCACCACCGTACAGCAATACTTTTTCTCCTTAAAATTAATGTACACAGCAACCAGAACTGTTGACAGCCATCAGCTGCTGTGCTGTGACCCCTGCTACAGGTGGCAAGGAGCGTGTGTAATACTTTTCTGAGAGCAGGCAGTGGATAGGGACAGCAAGGGTCACCACGGAAGACCAGCTTTCTTGTGTACATCTGGTGCTCCAGACATGGGCTACAGCTCAGTTTTAATAAGCACATCATTCTCCTCCTCCTCCCTTCCTCAACTACCAGAGAACAAGATTTAAATGTAAGTTTGTTTGCTAATTCTTGAAGTTCATGAACTAAGAAAGAATAGCTTTACATTAATACTACTAATGCCTGGGAGCCCCGTGCTATCTAGGTAAGACAAAAGAGCACGGGGAATTTTCTATCAAATTTCTCTACACAGAAAGATGTACTGATTACCATCCTTAAAGCAGACAACTGCCTCCAGAGATGACTCCCCCAGACCAACTCGTCACAGCCAGCTTACCTCCATCATCCAGGGGCCGCTTCTGCACTCCATAACCGTAGACTGATGGGTCCACAAGTGTTGTAGAATTATTCAAGTGAGGAATATCTCCAATTTTAGCAGCAATCTAGAAAAACAGAGGATAAAGGTATGATTAGAGTACCTGGAGTTTCAGTCACCACAACTAAACACTCTTTCTTCCAGTAAGGCATTTGCCCCAGTCCAGTCTTCTCAGTTATTTACTGTAGAGGTGGCTTTATAAGAGGTCCAAGACAGTGGTGCTTCACTTGTAAAATTAACTATTTTCTGCTTGCCTTTAATACTTGTTTAACTAAGACTGCATTCACCCAGCTCCTCTTCCTGATCACGAGTAGGGTATTTACTCCCTGGAACATCATATTCAGGTTTGCTCACTCACTGGAGAGCTGACAAGCTAAAACTTGCAAAGAGGAGAATTCAAACTAGCTCACCAGCTTTGTCCTGGAGAAGCTGCCACCACCACAGCCATGGAGGAAAACACAAACTTCCTCCTGTGTCCCTGCATACCCAGACACATAGAAACCCACACTGGCACACCAGTGGGGGGAGTGGAGGGAGAAGAATGTGAAAAACACACAGCACAAGGACAGGTTTTGGAGCTCCTTGTCAAAGAGACCGGATCCCCCTGTGTTTACTGTACAAAGAACAAGCCAGTAGGCAAATTACTAGTCCAGAATTAGTTTCCACTTCATTCCATAAAGGCTGCCTGGGCCTCTGTTTCTGTCCCTTACAGAGGGGTGATGATGGCCCTTCCTTGCTGAGCCCGGATTCAAGGAAGGTATCTCCAGGAAAGAGCAGCCAGTCAGCGACCACAGTCCAGGGACTAGGGTGAGCAAATCAACAAGGTGAGAGACACCCAAACATCACTTAATGAGTGTGAGGTTAAGCTCATCTCTACTGATCTTTGGGAGACATCCCTACAGATGGATGCTGACAGATGCAAGTTCTTTGCCCAGCTCTCCCAGCTAAGTGCCGTAAGCCCACCCTAGGAACATACCAGCGCATTCCTTCGGCGCTGCACCCGAGTTAATACCCCCCGAGGGACAGGCAAACTGCAGCCTCCCAGCACCCCTTGCCTACATTTGGGGTTTGCTCTCATACATCTAGTACCAGGCTATAAAAAGCAAGGGCAGAACAAAGTAGTAACAGTTACAAATATAAAGCCCGGTGCATTCACAGCGTTTGCTCCTTTTCCAGCAAAAAGAAAACCCCTGAATAGGTTCTTTACTAGGAGTCTGATCTCACTCTATTATAACTGGGATTTCACTAGAGAAATAAGCAAAAGGAACAGATGAAAGAGCATTTTACACAAATGAAGACAAGGGCAAATGACAAATGTAACTACAGGTGTTTCTAAAATTTGAGTTTTACTGTAACAGAGAGACATCCAGACTAACTGTGGCTGTTGACACTATCTGTTGGGCAGTTGTTTATTCCACTGCAGCAAGACTTAGAACCACAGGGTACTGGGGAAAAAAAAAAAAAGAAAAAAAAGAAAAAAAAGAAAAGCTATTTGAAATAATCTTGAAAGATTGAGGGCACTGCTTTTAGAAAGAGAATAGCAAACATTCTCTTCAATGCCTTGCATGAAAAGGGCTCCAAGTTCTGACCATTTTCTTCTCATAGTCCATTCCGTCCTGTCCTCTTTTAGAAAGTCAACAAGTGCGTTGTGTCAGAAATGCCAGGAGCTAGAAAATAAAATCTTCCTGCGGGACCAGCACAGTGATCTGGCAGCAAAGCTTTGATGACGGGCACCTTGTGTATCAGCACCTCCAAAACCAAATAAGCCCATAGAAATCAGGTTCTGAAAGCATTAACGCCCCTTGATCACTCTGGACTAGGGAGTGCCAGGTGATTCCTGGCTTTTTTGTGGAAGACTGTCCTGCATCCATGGCTCCCGCTCTCCGCCCACGTGCTTTCCCCTGACATTTGGGATGCAGAGGATTTTAATGAAGGTACAAAGAGCTTACTACATCGACGTTGAAAAAATAAATAAAAAAAGAAAAGTATTTTATAATAACCTATTAACAGCTTTCATATAACAGCTCACAAACATATGGCAAAAGGAACAGTGTCAGGTATAAAACACCCTGACATGTTTTGGAACATTTGATTTTAACACACCATTTATGAACTCTCTTTCCATTAGTAGTTACTTGCAAAAAAACCAAACAACAAACAACAAAACCCTGCAAGTTTAGGAAACTGCTAGCTGATAGTTTGGAGCTGAAATCACACACCACCCCGTGCTCCAGGGAGAGGAAAAAATAAAAATAAAGAGCCTGTGGCTAACAGAAGCTGGCCTACAAAAGGAAGCCAGCACAAAGTACGAAGATGTGCACAAACAGATCACCAGCTCTGCAAAACCCCTACTCGTGCTTAGCACACGATTATTGCCCTGGCACACAACCCTCCAACTAAAGGGCAAAATAAGAGAATCAAAGCAATTTGTACATTATCAGCTTTTGGGATATTTTCTTTTCTTTTTTTTTTTTTTTTTTCCCTTTTCTCCTCCTCCTTTATTTGAATCTGCACCCTTATCTCTCCAGCCTCCCAGCTGCCATGGGATTACAGGCAGACACTACACCACCTCATGACAGCAGGAAAAAACAATTACCCTGCAAAAATAAAGAGTTAAGCTTTTTAAAGTAGATGCAGCACTTAAAATGCATTTTAGCTTCTTTGGTTCAACTTAAAATGGGAACCTTCATTTTTCCTATAGTTTCAGCAGGGAGATAAGCACAGAAGTTCGAACACAGCAAAAGTAAGCAGACCTAGCCCTTATCTGACTAAATGACCTTGAGTAATGTACTGGTAGCCACTGCTTTTGTCCTGCTGTGTGCCACTCTTCATTCCCCCCCTTCTTTTTTTTCTACACTCCACACATCTATTTTAATAAGCTCTGAAATATGCTGGGGGAAAAAAAAAAAAAAAAGCATCACTACCACAGAACCATTTCTGCATCTCATTTCCCCAAAATAAAGCTCTCCAATCAACACTTTAAAGGACACAGCACAAACCTGAGCTGCAAAATTGCAATGGTAAAGCCAAGATAGACAAATAAAATAACCCACAAAGTTGTGTGAGGAGTACGTTTTCCTACACCTTGCACTTCTGTCCTCTTCGACCTTTAACATCTTTTAAAAACAGTGTAAAATACCAAAACATTTCAAAACATGAAGCTTCTTTGCAAGGCAAAGCAGACCTCAAACACCAGTATCTGCAGAATTCAGCTTTCAAGAGAAAGGGCCTAGATTCTGGGAAGAATATCACCAATTCTAGGTATCAGGAGGATATAAATCAATAAGGCAGTGTCATCTGACCCATCAGACAATTCCAGTGCTTCTGCTGCTCTTCCCACTCATAGAGCAGGAAACACTGGAGTCTGTGTGACACACATTTCCCCAGAGCTCTGTAGGAAGCACCAAAACCATCCACAGCCATTTCAGCTTCATGTCACAGGTGGTTTTCCTGAACACCAGAGTCACTGCAAAGCCCTAAATCTATCTGAAGACGATCTGAAAAACTACTCCGCAAGGGGACAAAGTAAACTTAGTCCAAGACCCCTCCCATCCCCACAGAAATGAGAAGGTAGAGCCTGATAATAGAAAGGGATTTTAATGAGAGTCAACAGGCTGTATGTTTAAGTCTCAGGATATTCCTCCACTTTCAAGGCACTCAAGGTGGCACACTCCAGGTTCACCAAGCCACAGCCCTTCCTCTTCGTGGCATTCCCAGAAATTCGGACTCAGGCAGTGCATATGGCAGGTTACAGAAGAACAGCAGCACATGGATGAAGAGGGATCCAGCAAATGCTACAGATGGATCTATTGTTCTGAAAAGGAGAGCGCCCAGGAGAACAGGGGAGGGTAAGAACCCAGCAAGATGCTGTTTTGTCAGTAAGAACAAGACTCAAGGACAGTCTGATAGAAATCCGTTTTTGTCTAAAGTACAGGCAGCTCTGCTTATTTTCTGATCCTACCACTCAAAAGGGAACAGACATCCCCTCTCTCTCCTCCTCTCACCCCAAAATGCCACAGAAGAAAAGCCACCCTGGCCGGGAGCAGCCGGACAGATCAGTCACCACCCATGATCCATAAACCAGTGCCCTCACTCGAGACGTGCTGCAGAGGACACAAGACGGACCATCTCAAAGCTCCAGCATTTGCTTGAAAACATAATTTTCAATACATCCCAAATATTTGAGTTCAGAAAAAAATCCAAGCTAGTCCAGCACAGATACTGAAGGCAACGTCCAAGTCATTTCTTTCAAAGGTATTCCAGATTCCTTACTCTATTGTCATCTGACATCTCAGTGACTTTGAGGAATGCAGTTACTGTGATTGAGCAGGCACGTCTTCCCTGTCCTGAATTACTGAGTTATTTATAACTAACCACCGTATTCCACGGCCCGACTGGAGCGTTCTAGCTCTCAGGAGAGCTGGATTTAGTGTCTTTCATTCTTAGTCTTCAGTGTAAGACTAAACTCTGCAAGAGTTCAAATGTCAGCCCAGCGATGCCACAACAACATACGATGTAGGAACTATGACAGGTTTTTTCCTTCTGCTCCCTCATCCCTTTAAAGCAAACCTAACACTCCAAAAAAAGCTACAGCATGGCCCAGCAGCACTACCAAGCTGACATTTACATATCAGATCAGTATAGTTCAGGCAAACACAACACTAAAAACCCACCCAGTGAAAGGGTTGCCATCGCCTCCGGGAAAGCCGCAGGTGTGACTGCATTTACATCCCACCTGCATCACAGCCAGGAAATTCCATCATCATCATCACAGAGTGTTTGGATGGTGAAGTAAATATCCATCCACTGAGCAGCGAAGACCATCAGCATTCACGCTGCATAACAAGTCACAGAATCTCTTTGGTTGGAGGAGACCTTCAAGATCACCCAGTCCAACCCTCGACCCAACACCGCAAGCTTGCCATTAAATCACATCCCTAAAATGGCCTTTTTGCTATAATTTGATACCATATCAGCTGTATAGTGAGCCTCAAGTGTCATATAGAGCCTCTTATATTGTAGATTATGATAATGACTGAATAAGGAAAAATCAATTTACACATGAAAAATACAAACAAAAATTATATAAAACTTCATCCTTTTACTTTTTATTTTCGAGAAGTTTGAAAAATTTTCTTTGCAGCTAATCAGTGATAGTGAATTCAGTTTTCTTCACTGAAAACTACCAAAATTAATACTGACTGGACAGCTGTTGCTGTAACACGCTCTTATTATGCTACTCACTGTGAAAGTGAGCTGCCTCGGTGCTGGGTAAGGAGTTACTTCCTACTATTGCCTTCAAAACTGTCTCATGTTTATCTGCTTTTTCATATTTATGTTCAAATGCTTTGTGTATTAAGCACATTGCATTTTTAATCTTTTTAACTTCTCTGTCTGAACATAAGGAAAAAACTTTTTTTATGGTGAGGGTGTCAGAGCCTGGAACAAGCTGCCCAGAGAGGTTGCGGAGTCTCCTCTGGAGACTTTCCAAACCCACCTGGATCTGTTCCTGTGTGGCCTGCCCTGGGTGATCCTGCTCTGGCAGGGGGGTTGGACCCGCTATCTTCAGAGGTCCCTTCCAACCCCTAACATTCTGTGAACCTGTAAGTACCTGGTGCATACTCTGCTTAAATACCTCCAGGGATCGTGACTCCACCACTACCCTGGGCAGACTATTCCAATGTTTGATAACCCTTTTACTGAAGAAATGTTTCCTAATACCCAGCCTAAACGTCCCCTGTCACTAGTGACAATTTAGCTCTGTGATGCAAAAGATACCTACTCCCTCACAAAGCCTCTATGGAACTAGATTAAACCAAGTATTTTTACAGGGGGAGAAATATTTTAGCACTTGCTAATACTTTTCATCCCACAAATCCTAACGGGGCGAGGGGGAATAAAATAAATAAAAATCACATTCAACAGGCAGCATCCAACTCATTGCATAAAAACGTAGGCCACTGCGCTCCCACGAACACGTGGAGAGCGCGCGTTTCTCAACACGCTGGCTCTTCCAGTGTGAAAGAGGCACAGAGGCTGCTCCGCTGCAGCGCCTGACCCGAAGTTGGCAGCTCAGATTTTGAAATCTTCCGCTTTAGACTCAGACCTAAGTTGCAGGTACACAAAAAAGCAAAATATTCTTTCTGGTAGAATGAACTATAGAGCAGCAAAATCAGAGGAAGCGAGCAGAGCTTGGTTCCATAGAATAGAAACATAGAATTGTCTGGGTTGGAAGGGACCTTCAGAGGTCATCTAGTCCAACCCCCCTGCTGAGAGCAGGGACATCTTCTACTAGAGCAGGTTACTGAGTTCCAGCAGTATTTAATATTCCATCTCTTCACAGGGGAGTTAGGGAGCCTCACGGATTCACCCGACAGACCTGACAGCAACCAGGCGACAGCGGCTCAGATCGATTTTCAGCCAGCGCCCTGTTTTAGTCGAATACCATTCGAACCCTCCCACTTTTCCCATTTAATCTGGTACTGCTCAGAGGAGCAGTACATGCTGGGGCACTTTCAACATACCACCAGCAACTGACCAGTGAAGAATTATTTTCTTCTATATAAACAGGTTATTCAAAGATTATTCAACGGCGAGCAGGCGATAACACGATCGGATATTCGAGGAGATATTTTTTGCATTGAAAAGGCCTCTGGTAACAGACAACCAGGTCCAGACAAACACAGCTGCAACACCTCTGAATTTCACTGCACCAAGCAGCTAATCCTGGGCTAACAGCAAAGCCTTCAGACCCCACTGACCACCCCAGCGCTTTCTCAACCGCTGAAAAAAGCGACGCGGGGCCTCCCCTGGGAGGCAGCTAACCATGCAAATTGCCTTCTGCAACGCTTCTGCTCCAGAAAGAAATCCACAACTGAAGAGCAGAGCAACTGACATCTCCTCTGGGAAGGTGCTGGGTGCTCCTAGAGAGGAGCGAGCGGCTCTGCACAGTGCCCTGAATGTGGATTCGCTGCCCTATGATTCACGAGTGACCGTAAGACACTTAAGTTCCAAGAGAGCGATCACTTGGAAGGTCTTCGGGCCCAGCTATCAGTGAAATGAAAAAGTAACAGAAGATTTCCCCTACCTGGCCTAAAATAAAGTCAGGATCTTTAAACACCTGGTATTTAATGTGCTGATATTTTGCTGGACGACACCTTGCTAAAGTGTAGTTACTAAGCAGGAATAAAGTGCAATCTGTTCAGAGATGGAATAAACACCTGCGACAGAGACGGAACAAGAGATGCGATGAACAGTCACAAAACCTGCGCTGTGAGCAGCAGCTTCTTGTTTCTGGAGCCACTTCCCAGGAACGGAGGAGCGCACAAACACCTGGAATAGCCTGTGCTGAAGACAAGGGTGTTGATTTGTGCAGGTCTGGGGGCTTCCATTGCAAGTTTCCATTTTAGCACCTTGTAAACTCAGAGATTCCTTTGGGGAGCACTTCACTCTCTCCTCTTTTTTCCAGGAAGGAATGCAAAGCTCCCCCTCTGCCAGAGTTCCTATCGATTAGCCTAACGCACAATTTAAATTTTAAGATTTAAAAAACTGAATAACCATAAAGCTCACACCCACCCACCGCAAAATGCAAGACAACAGCTTCACAGGCAAAGCGGCCGCCGGATACAGAGCGGCTGTTTTTGCCGTGTCACAAGCCCCGGGCGCGACCCGCGCCGGAGAGGACTGTCAGAGAACCCCGCCACCGCCCCCTCGCCCTACCCCTCTCCCCAGAGCCCCCACTCAGGGGACATCCCCNCGTCAGAGCCGCTCACGTGCCGGAGGGAAAGGGGAGGGGCGAGTCCCTCTCTGGCCCCGCCCCACGGGACCGGGCTCCGGGCACCTCAGGGCGGAGGGGCTGGGACCGAGTGTTCGCAGCACCGGCCAGCCCACGGCAGTCCGCCCCCGACAGTCCGCCCCTGCCAACCCGTCCCTGCCACCCCATCCCCGCTATCCCGCCCCTGACACCCCGTCCCGGCCACCATCCTTGCCATCCCGTCCCTGTCGCACTGCCCCTGCCATCCTACCCGTGCCATTCCGGCCTTGCCATCCCGTCCCTGCCATCCTGCCCCTGCCATCTCGGCCCTGACAAGCCCTGCCAGGCTGGCATGGCCCCTGTCAGGCTGGGCCACCCTGTCCCTGCGCGGGGCATGCCAGGCTGTGCCATCCCCTCCATCCCCACGGTGGTGGTGCAGAAGTGGTGCAGAGGTGGTGCAGAGGCGCTCCACCAGCAACCATTTGCCAGGGAAACGCATCATCCCGCAGTGCCCGTTTCCTGCCTATTTTTGTACATGTTCGAGGACCAGGTTTCATTTCTGACCCACGCGGCCGTGGCCATGGTGTTGACGACGCGTTGCCCGAAGCTCCCGGACGTGAGGTGCCGACGTGACCCAGAGAGCTCTGCTCTGCAACTCAGGGCCCTGCTCTACCAGGAACTGGAGCGCTGGGAAGTGTCTGGGCACCCCTGTCCTCTGGGCCGGAGTGCCCAGGACCAATTCAGCCTCAGTGACGTCCCTCCTGCTGCATCTGAGCAGCAGCAGGCTCCGGGATGATGCAAAGACCAGTTAGTCAAGGATTCATGCAAAGAACATGCAAAGCTCATTCCGTGAGCAGGGCGCCACGGCACGGCCCCTGCCCAGCCCTTACAGCCCGGGACGTCTGGGCGATGGTGGTGCTTTTTGGGGTGTCCCACGAGGGCTGCCACCCAACCTTCTGCGCCCTCAGGTGGGGGGGTACATGCCTGCTGTGGGGTTGAGCGTTCACGTATGCTCCAGGATATGAGAGCTGTGCCTTGCGTGGGGTGGTGGCACTTGGGGGACAAGGGGCACTGGGTGTCAGGGGAGGTGGGAGCACATGGCCGGCGACCAGCCCCCCTAGCATGAGGGGCCTTGACCTCACACCCCTCCCCAGGTGCAGCTGCACCAACAGGTAGGAGATGTTAACCCCTCCCCATGGCAGGCCTCAGCCAGCTCCTGGCGTGGCTGGGTTTGCACAACCAGCCTGGAATAGTCCAAGTGCCACTAAACCCAGAGCCTGTTCCCCAAAGCCAACGAGTATTTAATTCAAAATTCTAACTCTGTACTGTGCTCCCTCTCAGCCCTTTCTTGCTCTTTCCAGTTTTATGCGTCTGATTTACGCCTACATGAGTAGGCAGGAATTGCTGAGGCCGATGAAATTATCTGGTGGCTTTCCAAGAGCAGGGAACGTGCTGCTTCGCTGGGATGCGCAGTCTGCTGCCGGTCCCCTACGATACACCAGCGGGCTCGCTGATCACCAGCCTTCCCTCCTTTCAGATATCCGTATCGTTTACTTCAGCAAAACACCAGTTTATTTTAGAAGAAATATTTTAGGAACATTTATTTTAGGAGCCCATGGGGGAAGGATTTTAAGATGATCTGTATCACCGCAGCCTCCCTGTCATCTTCCAGCCGTGGTGGAGGGAACTTCTCCAGCTGTGCCTAAGGCTTTGCTTCTTCCACCCTTGCAAACAGCTCAGAGTCTCTGCTGGATTTGGAGACTAGCACCAGCTGCCCCTTTCCCCAGGCGGGTCCTGAGTGGGGGGATCACCTTGACAGCCCCACTCAGCTCTTGGGCGTGTCCTGCCCTGAGCAGGATTCACCCTGCGCCCCTCCAGCCAACGCCAACCTCAAAGTGGCTACAAACAAAGGTGACCAAATCTGAAACCTAAAGCTCCCAGCACTGAGACATTGGCAAAGAGAAGCTGTAGCCTCTGTTGCCAGGCCCGGCTGGGTACTTGGAGCTGAGAGATGAGTTTTGGCAGCCTCAAGCTCTGGAAAGAGATGGAGGAGCCTTCTCGGCACTGGGCAGGATCGAGACCAAGGAACCAGGCTCCCAAGAGGGTGACAGCAAGTCCCGGATGGGCAGAGATGGCCGGAGGGAGCCCGGCAAGAAAAAGACATCAGACAACTGAAAAGAAGGAAATTACAGGCCTTAAACACTTCCAGAAACAAATTTCTGATGTAAATTCTTCCTTTTGAGGGGAAAAATATAAAAAGGAGTGATTCTACGCCTCCATCCCCCGCCTCCCCCCCGCCGGAGACACACACACCTTCANCCTCCATCACCCGCCTCCCCCCTGCCGGAGACACACACACCTTCATACACACGCGCGCTGAAATTAGTTGTGACAGCTGAAAATCTCCTCTCGTCGGACGCCGTTTGACAGGGTACTTAAAAAAGGAGGAAAAAAAAAAAAAAAAGATAAGAAGAAGAAAAGGGAAAGTGGTTTGGTGTCGCATGGGGGAGGCGGATGGGGGTGATGGGGTGGGGGGTTTCAAGTGATACAAGGCGCATAATTCCAGCTTCTTGGATTGCAAAAGCTCCTCTTACCTAAAGGGCCTGCTGCCTTTATTTTTATCCAAATGGCTCAATTACTGCAAAGCCCCACAGAGAAAATTATGGATGTTTGCCTCTATTTTTCTCCCCTTGTCTCGACAACTGTAGATATTTTGTTTTCCTTCTTTCCATCCTTTTTTTTCATTTTTTTTTTTTTCTCTTTTGGTGGTGGTGAGTGAGGGGGGTGGGAGGTAGCCGGGAACCAGGGGGGGGGGTGGATGGGGGTCCGAGGGNCTCAAAGTGGCTACAAACAAAGGTGACCAAATCTGAAACCTAAAGCTCCCAGCACTGAGACATTGGCAAAGAGAAGCTGTAGCCTCTGTTGCCAGGCCCGGCTGGGTACTTGGAGCTGAGAGATGAGTTTTGGCAGCCTCAAGCTCTGGAAAGAGATGGAGGAGCCTTCTCGGCACTGGGCAGGATCGAGACCAAGGAACCAGGCTCCCAAGAGGGTGACGGCAAGTCCCGGATGGGCAGAGATGGCCGGAGGGAGCCCAGCAAGAAAAAGACATCAGACAACTGAAAAGAAGGAAATTACAGGCCTTAAACACTTCCAGAAACAAATTTCTGATGTAAATTCTTCCTTTTGAGGGGAAAAATATAAAAAGGAGTGATTCTACGCCTCCATCACCCGCCTCCCCCCTGCCGGAGACACACACACCTTCATACACACGCGCGCTGAAATTAGTTGTGACAGCTGAAAATCTCCTCTCGTCGGACGCCGTTTGACAGGGTACTTAAAAAAGGAGGAGAAAAAAAAAAAAAAGATAAGAAGAAGAAAAGGGAAAGTGGTTTGGTGTCGCAT
>VWZK01009001.1:72482-148187 GCA_013396935.1 Baryphthengus martii | reverse complement strand
TTCCTTTTTTCCTTCTTTTTTTTTCTTTTTTTTTTTTTTCCCTTTTGGTGGTGGTGAGTGAGGGGGCTGGAAGGTAGCCGGGAACCAGGGTGGGGGATGGATGGGGATCCGAGGTAAGGGATGAGGCGCTGGCATGCGGTGGCTCTGCCAACATCACACAACTCGGTCCTCTCTCCAGCTGCCCCGCATCACCTCGCGTCTTTGGCTCCTCACATCCCGCTCACCCCTGCATCCTCCACCCTTCTCCCTTCCTCCAGCTCTCCCTCTCTATCTTCTCCCCCACCTCCCTCCTCTCCTTCCCCCTGCTCTCTTCCCCACCACCCCCTCCCTGTGCCTCTCAAAGCCACCATAATAGCAGCTTGTTTGGCACTTCACTTGGCCTCAATGAGAAAATTCCCCCCTCTCCTTCTTCTTGCCTTCGTTATTTCCAAACCCTGCAATAGCTCCTTTGCTCAGGGCTGCGGGAAGTGCCCATTTTTCAACATTTTTCTTTGGCTTATGTTTGTCATCCTCTGAATTACCGCACCGGGGAGTCCAGTCAGCCCAACACCGGGCCCTGCTATTCACGCCTCTCCTGCTCCTTGAGATCATGTAGGGAGAAATTAGTTATTTATTTCGAGCACCACTGCAATGCACTTCCCCGCAGAAGTGTTTGTTTTGATCCCCCGCAGGAAAAGGAGGCTCCACAGGGAGCACCGGCGCGGCCGCAGCGCCAGGTCCGGCAGGAGATGCGGTGAGGGCAGGGGCTCCCAGGAGAGGTGGGAGTGTGGAGACACCAGTGAACATGTGGCTCGTCATAGGGGTCTCCACCACACTGAGATGCTTCCCTGAGGCTCCTCCTGGAGCAACTGTTCTCTGCAGGTCCTGAGAGTTTCCAGGTGATGTTGTCCCATCAGGAAACCTGGTTGTCCACGGTTTTATCCCTAGGTGTGGCATGCTATGGCAAGATGGATCCCACGATTGTGGCCTCAGGGAATATCCCACCCCAATGTGGTCACCAGGGAGTGCAAACCACAAGGTCCTGAAAACCTGGGCAGATTTGGTGGTTAGAGGGGAGAAAACCCTACTCCAGCCCATGGTCAGCAGACATGGTCACCAGCCCCACTCACCATCTGTCCTCCCACCCCATCTTCCTTTGCAGAGCGGTGCCAGCCCTGAATGGGCAGCTGGGCTTTTGAGCAAGAGCAGCTCAGACCAGGAAACATTCACCAGCTTGGAGAGAGTCCCAGATGACAGGAGTTGGGAAGGACGCTGCCTGTCCATAACCTACCTCCCCTCCTCCGTGTGCTAAGGTCAGGAGTCAGCAAGTGCCATCGCTGAGCCTACCGGTGCCCGTGCAGACAGGGCTGGCACATTCACAGCTCCATAGCCGCCCCGGCTGCCAGGATGCTACCAGTGCCCTTGGGTCCTTCTCCTCGCGGAGATGCTGCAGTGGCACCGGCTCCCGAGGAAGGAGCCCAGGGAGCTACAGCTTTAAAGAAAGAAGAAGAGCAGCAGGAGGAAGAAAATGCAAAATTGGCCCAGTGGGTAGACCTGCTATTTAAGTGCAGTTGAGAAGTGAGCGGGAGGAATTACAGGAGAAATGATAGTGCCCTGACAGCTGCCATTTCCCACTGCCAGCCTCCCCTAATGGAGTCCTAATGTAGTGGTGGGCTCTTCGCTGACAGCCCAGCCCGAGACAGGGCTCGTCTTTGTGCTGGTGACAGATGGGACAGTCCGGCAACAAACCTGTAATCCTCTGATTTCTGCCGGTGCTGGCTCAGCTTAACCCCTTCTTTCCCCAGCAGCCGCTCGCTGCCCAGGTGTGTGACCTGCCCCTGGGGTCCCCCATTGACCTGCCAACATGTGCCGGGTCTGGCAGCAAAGGAAGGTGCTGGAAGAGGAGGCAGCTGCCTGCAGCTCCCTCCACATCGTTCGGCCACCAAACGGAGCCAGAGCAGGCAGTGGCATAGCTCCTCGTGGGGAAAGCGAAAATCCAGACCCACTCTGGCCGGGTTGCCCGTGACATTTAAGCAGGCAGGCGAGCGCAGGCAGGTGTGCTCTGCGGCACAGCACCCACCGGGAGGGCTCTGGGCTGTCTGCCCGGCACAGCATCCGCTGGGAGCCTCCCGCTACCGCTGGCTGTCAGCTCTGGCACTGAACCTCGTTGCCTGCCTCAAATTAGCCCCCAGCCCAGGGTAAGATTAGATAGTTTTAAACAAAAAGGTGTGACGTTTTTTCCCAAGACCAGACAGCCTCAGCTATACACAGCTCTGGTCCAGCTCTCCAGGATGCTTGGGGTGGCAGCAGGAAAAGCTACTGGAGTTTTTGTGCAGAAGAATAAATGCAGCTACTCCACACCCTTGTCTGTCTGCTGGGAGAGGAGGCCGGGCGTGCTGGGGGACCCTCTGCGACAGAGGGATGGGCAGAGGGATGCTCTCACCCCTGGGATACAAAGGGGAAGATTAACTACCCGCTGATCTCTTGGGGAGGGATTTTTGGATGCTTCTCCATGAGACAAAGGTTCAAGTCCCTCTGCTTCCTTCCCAGCATGAAGCCTCTCTCACCTTCACCCTATTTGCTTTCCAACACGCATCTGGGTCTTCGTCCCCTCTGCTGAAACCCACCAATATCCTTCTGTGCTGCAAAGGAACTCACTCCCGTTGGCAGAGGGCAGCCAGCTCTTCTCAGCCTTCAGACACAGAGCCATTACACCAGGAGCACAGGCACTGAGCAAGAAGTCACCACCCTGGCAGGATATCCCAGCACTCCCCGCCCCAAGATTCCCATCCCACTGCCTGGTTTGCTGCCTGGGCAGGAGTTAGCAGGTAGGACAGAGAGCTCTAGGCAGGTCTATCTGCTCACCCATCCCACCGCAAAGCAGACCCTTGAGCTAAGCCCTGCTCCCAACACTGCAACCATCCTCTCCAGCTGATCTGAACCTACTTGAGGCCACTGGAAATAGAAACACCCTGTTCTGCACCCCTGTCCCACCAACTCCTAGGGAGCAGCTGAGACCCCCTGGGGCCGATCCTGGTGGATGCTGTGTCCCCATCAGCCTCTGCCCAGCAGCGCTGGACCCTCCTGGGCAGGGAAGCGCAGTGCGGCGTGCGCAGGTCCTCGGCACAATTAGCCAACAAGTGGCTGTTTTGTGAGGGATTGTTGCTGATGTGTTTTAAGTGGCTTTCTGAGTGGAAAATGTGAGGCGCTGGAGAGGCTGGCAGACAAAGAAGGGGATGCATTAGGTTTTATTGGTCTGCTTCGCACACATCTGACATCACTCCATGGAGCAAGTTCTGCCCGGTTTTGGGGGAAATGGAAAATAAAGCAAGAAAAAGGGGCCGAGGGTACAGGGGCGGGGGGAGCACGAGCGATTCAAGCAGGCAAGTGGAGGCTTAATAGCAGGAGACACTGGAGCAAACTGTGTCAACCAGATGGGACCCGGGTGCCGCAGGAGGAGAGGGGAATTAGCCAACCCGCGCTTTGTTCCAGCAGAAAGCGCGGCCCTCTCCCCCCAGGAGCTGCCTACGTGTGATATAATACAGCCCCTTTCAGCCGCTAAGCTGGCCAAGGACAAAAGTCACCGATAAATAGCGAGAGGGCGAGGCTGAAAGCAAAAGGCAGAGTTGCCAAGAGACCCCACTTTCTCCTTGGGCTGCCCACGCTGCCGTGCATCTGGCCCGGCCACCGGCACAGGAACCTGTGGGCATGGCAGTGGTGGGACTCGGAGTGATGCCCGTGTTGGGGATGATACTGGAACTGAGGCAGGAGGGGTTTTAGCATAAAATCTTAGACAGGTTTGGGTTGGAAAGGACCTTTAAAGCTCATCTAGTCCAACCCCCCTGCAGTGAGCAGGGGCATCTGTGACTAGAGCAGGTTGCTCAGAGCCTCATCCAACCTTACGTGGAATGTTTCAAGCAATTGGGCAGCCTACGTGGTGTTTGAAGGTTGTCCATGTTTTCTCTGCCTTGCTCCCCTCAGTCAAGCCATAAAAGCAAGAGCTCCCACACTTCAGGCACCCCCAGCTGCACACTGGGAAGGGCTGGAGGCTGACATCCCAGTCCTGTCTCCCAGCAGCTCACCACTTGGGCTTATTAAGCCAACGTGCATCCTTTACCTTCGCTTCCAGGCTCCCTTAGAAACACCTCCAGCACCAAATAAAACAGTTCAGAAATCCTTCATCCAGCCCCAAATGCCAGGGAGCCAAAAGCCAACCCCACCGAGCTTTCTTCCTGCAGCTGCCTGCTCTACAGCCACCAGCATCTCTGCATCCCTCGGTTCCTCTGCAGTTCATCCAGAGCTCAGTGAGCACCCTGCACCCCCGCCCACTGCTGCCTCCCTGCCCACAACATCCCCACACCTGCTATGCGTAGATTTCGAGGGCTTGGACCCAAAGGCATCCTGGCCGTTACAACCCAGTGCAGAGCTTAAGACCTGCAAACTGGAAGGAAGAGACTGGAACATTCCCGGTTTGGGATTTCTCAGCAGGAATCCAGCCTGGCCAAGCACTAAACCAGCTGTGGGGCTGTGCAAACAAGCAGGACTGCCATCCTCTCCCCTCCCTGGAGGGATCTTCCTTGCTCTTGTAGAAATATTGATCCAGATAAACCAGGGAGACACATTAGGGTGCCCCTGAGGGGTCAGGAGATCAGCAGCTCAGCTGGCCACCCGCCGCCCCATGCCCACAGGCTCCGGCTACACAGGACCAGGATGGGCAACGGGAGCACCGAGGGCCTCAGGAAGACCCTTACGCCACCGAGAGGGCCGAGGCCAAAGTGCTTTTGCCAAGGGGAGGTAAAACAAATCGATGAGGGGCCACCGTGACACGCTGACCCTGGCGCTGAGCTGCGGTTTTAACGCGTGACAGTAAATCTGGGCAGGGGGCTCGGAGGCAGATGGCCGGAGGGGGGAGGTGAGATGGGGCATTTGCTGGTGCGTGAGGGAAGGGCAAGAGCTCCCAGACCCAGCAGAGGCTGGCAGAGCCCCTTGGAAAGGGAGAGGATGTGGGAGAGGGCAGCTCAGGCACTGACATGGGACTGAGTGATGCCTCTGCCATGACCGGGGTGCCCCTCGCAGCCAAACATCACTCCCAAGTGGTCCCTCCTACTGCTGCATGTGCTCTGAGCCATCCGGGAGGGCTGCAGGGTGCTGGAGCAGAGACACCCCAAGGCTTCCTTCAAACCCATTCCCATCCAGCTGAAGGGAAGCATCCCCTCCAAACAGAGGTCTCGATTTCCACCTCCCATCTCTCACCCCCCCTGCCACAGCCAGCGGAGAGGGCAGAAAGGCACCAACGGCTGCAGATCCGGTTACCTGCGGTCAACAAAACCTACCTGTCCCTTCCCGGCTGCTTCCCCTGCCCCCTCTCTGGAGGGGATGAACTAGAAGGACCCCCTTAGCCCTCCCCGAGCATCGCCGGGTCGCTGCCTGCCACGATCAAGTGACCAGATGGA
This sequence comes from Baryphthengus martii, assembly GCA_013396935.1. Taxonomy (NCBI): domain Eukaryota; kingdom Metazoa; phylum Chordata; class Aves; order Coraciiformes; family Momotidae; genus Baryphthengus; species Baryphthengus martii. The sequence continues at coordinate 142,755 of VWZK01009001.1, read as the reverse complement.
TGGCGGCCTCAGACCACAGCCTCTTCTGTGGGTCCCTTGTCCCCCCCTGAGCCGGCTGAGCTTTGACGCTCTGTCCCCCCGGGGCAGCCTTTTGTCAGGGGCGTGCAGAAGGGCCCCTGTGTCCCTCTGATCCCCGCCGGCCCCACGGCAGCGCGTCCCCGGCCCGAGCATAAAGCTGGCTTTCAGGGACCCGGCGTTGGGAAACTCCCGGGGAAGAAGCAAGGGAGCTTCTTGTTAAATGGGGAGACAAAGCCACCTTGTTAAGGGGTTTACAAAGGCAACCATCTCCCCCTTGCCTGGGAAGCTGACGACCAGCGGCTCCCAACCTCACCAGGGGGATGGCTTTCCCTCGGAAAGATAGAAACCCTTAATAGCCGTGCTGTGCTGCGGACCTGTGACCTGTGTGCGGGTCCTAGGGCATCTTCCCCGCTCCCATGCACCTCTTAGAGCCGTGTCTCTGAAGGGAAATGGGAACCAAACGCTCGTCATGGGGGATCCTGTGTTTTTTTCATGAGTGCACTGTTGTTACTGGTGCCCCTGCCGAGGGGACGCCATCCTCAGCACCGTGACCCAGGGATGACCACTTGCACAAAACGATGTGATATTGGGTGGCACAAGAGGATGTCCCTCCTTTGGGAGGGCTGGGCTGGGGTTCCTTCCCACACACCCCACAGATGAGGAGATGAAGCCGCAGGAGGGGATGTGATGGGGACACAGCTCCACAGAGCACAGCCACACGAGACATCCCTGCAAAACGTCACTCCTGTTGCTCACACAGCCCCCTTGATCCCTTTCTCTGATCAATAAAATAAAGTTTAAGCAAAAACCCAGCAGCCCCACAGCTGCTCTGTCCCTCTGGGACTTTTCGTCTTAACACTGATCTATTCTTACTGCCTTTCGCAGGAAAAAGAAATCCCTGCCCTGAACAAGACCGGTATGATCTTTGGCACAACCTTCATGGGATCTGAGGGCAGCTCAGCCTCTGATGGGCATCCCCAAGCCCCTGGGCCCCCAGTTTTGCAAACCACATCCGAGGGCTCCACACACTCTGGCTACGTCTGAGCCCCCGGGATGCACAGCCCAAACCTGTGCATTGTTCCAAGTTGTTCTTGGCAACGCTTGCGCTAAACTCCGCATGCATATTAAATCTTAAACCCAGTAATTATCTCTAACTCCAGAGAAACGGGAAAATTGATTTTGCCATAGTGATGCAGCAGGCTGCAGGAGCCGGCATTGGCTGGTCAGCTTAGAAAAAGTGGACCCCCTTGGGCTTGTACAAATCCCACCTGGGCACGACAGTCGGCTGAGCCGGGGAAAGGGAGACCTGCTTCTGCTGGAAATCCCGAGGGATGGGCAAAAAAGGCCAAATAAATGGCAAAGAGTTTTCACCTCTGCTTTTCCCCATGGCTTGTGCTTGCTTCCCACCTATGCTCACAGGCAGCACTCTGGGGGGTCCACAGCACCATCCCTACATCCTGAAATCATCCCTACACCCTCCTCTTCCTCTCCCTCGCTCCCCAGTGAGCGAGGCAGAAGGACACGTCACCTTCTCTATTTTGAGCCAGTAAATGTGAGCAGCTACCCATGGTGCCACCCTGGGTGCTGGTTCTTTGCCGGGAAGCCCTGGCCGTGGCTCTGCACCCCACAGGGCTGGGCTTTAGGCGACTCTCCCTCACGGGGATCAGCAATAAATTAGACTGCTGCAGCTTTAAAGGAGCATGTGTGCTCCTTGGCTGGCTGCAGGGCTGGTGGCAGCGGGGAGAGCCGGAGGACACCTGCGGAGATCCTGTACAGCTGGGGAAGATTAGCCTTTTCCACTAGACAAGACCCATTACCATGTTCCAATATACCATCACTTCCGCTAGGAAAGCCTGTAGATGAGATATCGATTGCGGTGACCCCAGACGAGCCCTTCCCTGGCGCCTGGGAGGGTGGCAGAGCAGCCCCACGGCACGGCCCGCGCTGCAAAGAGGGGGTGCAGCTTCCCAAGGGCATTCCCAGGGACCCCCAGCCCCTGGGCTGCCTTGGAACAGACTGGACCTTGAGCGATGGGCGATGCTGCCAGGACGCGTGCAGAAGAGCTTCAAAGTTCAGCAGTAATCCAAGTCCCTTCCCAGGGTTCCTCCAGCCACAGCTCTGCTCCGGGGATGGCGAGCCCCCAGACTACACTCCCTACACTTACAACCTTGAAAGCCCAAAATGTTACCTCTAAAATGTCTCTGCCAGGGAGTTACCAGGTAGTCCAGGAACTGCTCGCACCTTGCTTCTTGCCCAGTGCTTTTCCCTCCTGCTGTCGCGTGAAGATGGCAGCCCCAGCCCTGAAGTACCTCTCTGAGACACACCAGGAGTGGAAGGATGCTGGGAAAGTGCAAGGGAGCGAATGAGAAACCACTGAATCATGGGAACTAGAAGGGCTGATGGTAATTAAAGCAGTCAAGTAATTCAACATGTGGGGTTTGACTCACAACATCCTATCTCTACAGCTCCTGGCAGGCACTTTCTGGGTCTCCTTGATCCTGAAACATCCACAATTTTCCAAAGGTTTTTTTCTCCTGCAAGACTCACACAGGCTTTGATTTGTGTTTTCACAGAATCATTGAGGCTGGAATAGACCTCTGAGATCATCAAGTCTGGCTTATGACCTAACACCACAACAAATACCCTGAGCTCTCTTTTACCAGCACGATGCACTTTTGGCCTAATTGGAAGCAGCAGCAGGAAGCCAACACGTGCTGCTCCTCCAAGGCTGACCACCGCCACCTCCACCTCCGAGAACAACCCTGCACTGCCCAAGGAGCTGGAGCTGCTTTGTAGTATCCTCTACCCTTGGCCAAAAACCTCATGGCACACCGCAGTAGGTGCAGCGAGGTGTGGGCAACCAGAGCACCCTTGAGTCCGGGCTCCAAATCACTGCAGCGTTAAGTGCTGGAGGTGATTCGAGGCCTCGGAGCTAAATGGCTTTTTCCAGCTGATGATTTAAGCACCACAGGGAGAGGTGGCCTAGCCAGCCCCGGAGCACGTCCGACTTTTCTCAAGCATTGGGGCACAAGGAACTTGTTCTGTGACACAATTTTGGGGTTTTTTTTCCTCTCAAAAAAGACAACAGTTCCTGATTGCACCAAGTTCTTTCAAACCCCACTTTGCCAGAGGAGACCTCTGCCATGGCCAGGCCACGTCGCTGCTGAGGGCGAGCCGGGGAGATGATGCTCCCAGTTCACAGGGCTGCCCATTGTCCCATGGGTCAACACAGCATCCTTCCCTAGGGTGCAGGAAGGAAGCAGCTGTGTTCTCATCTTGCTTTTTGGATGATTCCCCTGAGAGAATGGTTCCCGATGAGGCTTCAAGCCCTTTCCCCAATTTGGGAGGGGGCTGTGGGGCTCCAAGATGCTGCTCGCTCCTTCCAGCACAGACTTGCTACTGAAAGCAATGGGATGTAGGGAAGGGGGCAGCCCACACAGCATCGCCCCCTCCCCGCACCCCACGGGGGTCAGACAGGTTCCCCCAGCCCAGAAAACCATTTCTCTCCCCTCGCCTGACAGCCCTCCGCTGCTTTCTCCTCCCAAGATGGGCGCTGCCAGTAATAGCAGGGAAAGTCACATCCAAGCTGGGAAAATAACATGTTATTTTCCCAGCTGTGATGTCAGAGCTTGTCACGCTTGCTGGCTTGGCAGCAGGGCGGGCAGGGCACGCCTGGACGTCCCCAAATGGTCACCAGGCCCGGCTGTCCTCCCAGGGGCTGTAAAAACGTTCCCCTTTTTGATGGCAGCTCTGCTTTTGCTCCCCAAATGGGTGGGAAAGGGGCACATCCCTGCTGCCAAGATGGGGCTGCCCAGTGCCCCGTGGCTGTGCTGGGCACCGTGGGATGCAGCATGGTCAGTGCGTCATTCCCAGCCCTGGAGAGCCTCTCTGCTCCCAGCCTGGGGACACCCACCATGGAGACAGCCCAAACTTCCCTCCTCAGTAGTGTGGAGCAGCAGCACGTCCCAGGTGTTTGCATGGGTTAGAAACTGTTTTCTTTCTTTCTTTCTTTCCTGCTGCTTCCACCATAGTTTTGGAGCAGGGCTCCCTCGCCAAGCCATCCCAGCATCCCAGCCAAATGCTGCAGCTTAACAGCCCTGGAGAAGGAGGGACCCCCAACCCACCCAGGTACAATGGGAGAGAAACCCACTGCCCAGCCTGGAACCAGCACTCCTTTCCTCCTCACCTCCCACAATACCATTGGAGGATATTTCCTCTTTTTCCCTTTTCAACAAGTCCCAAGTCTGCTCTTGAAACACACTAAAATGAACACAAAAAAGGAAGGCTCAAATCCTCTTAACCCATCCTCAGCACCTCAGCTTGCCCCTCCGGACCGGCACCGTGCAGGGAGATGTCCCCCCACTCACTCCCCACCTTCACAAGAAGATACCGACAACCCCCTCCCCGTCCTTCAGAGGCACTTAATCCATTACAAATTCCACAAAGCCCGGCTTGGGGAAGCGCTGGGCCAGAAGAGCAAACAAACAAGGCAAGAATAAAGCCCAGCTCTCAATGAGCGGACCCAGCGCGTGGCTGGGGTTTTATTTCTTTCCCCACTTCTCCTCCGGCCGACCACCTTTTTTTTTTTTTTTTCTTTTTTTTTTTTTTTCTTTTTTTTTTTTTTTCTTTTTTTTTTTTTTTCTTTTTTTTTTTTTTCCTTTTTTTTTTTTTCCCTTTTTTTTTTTTTTCCTTTATTTTTTTTTTTTTTTAATGATTGCATTTCACTTGCCGCCCGGTAACAAAGCCATCACCACACCTCCGCCGTGACTCCGGGGAGACGAGTTACAATTACAAATTACCGCCACAATTAGTGCTAGTTCTTAGAGAAATTAGAAAGGGGAGCGCGAGGCTCTCCTGCGATTGATTGCTATTCATCCTGCTTTACGGTGACCTTGCTCTGGAGACGATGATATTCCTTCAGCCTGGAAACCGGATTTAAAAAATAAAAAAAAAAAAATTAATTGTAAATTAACAGTAATAACACACATTTCCTTTCAATTAATTTAAGCAGAATGAGGGGGCGTGAAGAGCAGGCGTTTGTTAAGACCTGTACAGTTTAATTATTTCTTTTTTTTTTTTTTTTTTTATCCACGAGATAATGTAATTAATTTATCCTAGTGGGGTGGGGGGACGTGGCAGATTGGGGAGAACAAAGCAGTTAACAGGCAATGGAAAAATTAAGATCCCATTATGTAAATGCAGCGTGTTTTACAGCCCTGGAGTTAGGGTAGGGGGGGAAGTATGGCTGAGTCTGAGAAATAAGTAAAATATCGAGACAGGCTGTGCTGGGAAGGCTGTAATTAGTCAATGGGGGCTCAGTGGGTGGCCTTGGTGCACCCCTAAAGCCCCAGTAAGGAAGGGGAAGGGCCCCAGAGGTGCTGGGGGCTTTTTTCCCACCCCCTTGGGGAGGGTCCCGCCTCGACCCCGCAGACCTCAGCGCGTTGATGTTGATGAAGCCGGTGGCGTCGGCGGGCTCGTAGTCCCCTTGCACGTTCATGCTGCGGAGAGAAAGGCATCGTCACCACGACGCAAGGTCCCAGCGAGCTTGGGGTTGCCTTTTGGGCAGGGTGAGTACACAGGTGACCCTGGAGCTGGCTGCTTCCCAGGGTCGATGCCCACTGCTGATCCCTCATCAGCCGCTGGTGGGTGTGGGGAGCTCAGGGCAAGGTCCCCACCAGTCCCTGGGAAAGGGAGATGTGGCCTGAGGGCCAGCAGAGCTACAGGGCCACCCCACTGGCCATGCCCAGGCTCCCCAGGCCCTGCTAGAAGCAGAGCTCCAAATTTCCTACTGTGGTCCCTCATGTTCACCATCACCCTTCCTCCTTGTTGCTCGTGCATCAAGCAGGGATGCTCCTTGTCCCGATGCCATCCTCCAGGCATGGCTGTCCCAGTCCCATGCCAGGTAGGGGCAGGGACATTGCCCCAGGCAGGGGCAGGGGTCTTGGCCAAGGGACATTGCCCTGGGCAGGACAGTGATGCTGAAGGACGGGTGCCCAGCACCGATGGGGTTCATGGCTGTGGCAGCCTGTGAGTTGGTGCAACCCTGTGCAAATCCCGCTCCCCAAAAGCAGCAGCCAGCCATCAAATCCCAACTCCGATGGTTTCCTGCATCCCCAAAACATACGGCTCATTTCCCAGAAACCACAAACCTTAAAGAAGGAAGGAGGGGGAATAAAGAAGAAGAAAAAAAAAAAAAAGAAAGAGTTTACAATGATTTTACCTCCCCTGACGGGCTACAGAAAAACCTCTGTGCTTTTATTTTTGCTCATTCGAGTGGTTCTGACCTGCTCTATAATTACGTTACTTTCTACCTACTGTGCAGAGGCATTTCCACACAGCTCTGCCTCTCACAGCTTTCTCTCGGGTTCCTGTGACGCCGTCACTCAAAGGCTTTCAAACCAGCGATGTAGAAATCAAAAAGAAAAGGAAAATGGTTGGAGACGCAGGGAGAATAAGTGCCCCTGCTTTTCTCTCCCTCTCTCTTTTTCCTCCGTCCCACCCCCCTCCATCCTCCTTTTTTTTTTCTTCCCTCTTTTTTTTATTTTTTTTATCTACTTTATTCATTTAATCTCTCCAAGTGAGAGCGCAAAGCATAATGAAGGGTTGGGACGGATTATTAGGAGCTGTTGATTTTGAGGGGGAGGGAAAGGGGGAAGAAAAGCCAGAGAAGAGAAAGAGAGAAGATAATTTGACATTTACTCCGACTGATCTAAACTCATTCGGGTGTATTTATGGCTTATAAAGTGTTTAGAGAGATTGAAAGGGGTTGAGGGAGGGCTGGTGGGGGGATTGAGCAAGCAAGAGAGAAAACAACGTGAAGAAAAAGAAAAAGCTGGAGGTAAAAAAAGTAATATTGACTCAAAAACAGGGCTTGTGCTTTGGCCGGGCAGTTGGCTGGGAGGACGGCATCACTGGGGATGGGACAGGATGGAGCAGAAGAGGATCGAGAGGGATGGGATGGAGTGCGATGGGATGGACCGCTCGCTGCCACCACCCCTGCCCACCCTGCCCTCCCCCAATCCCACTCACCTCACCAGCTCCTCGTTGTACAGCGACCGTGGGGACTCCCTGCCCAGGATGTAGACCTGGCCCTTGAAGACGGAGAGGCGGACGGTGCCCACCACAGCCTCCTGCGAGCGGCCGATGCACTGCCGCAGGAACTCGCACTCGGGGCTGTGCCAGAAGCCTGTGGGGAGGAGGCAGGGTCAGCAGGGGCACGAGGGAGGCCGGGGTGCCCTTGCAGGGTGATCCCCCAGGTTATGTCCTGCAAGGGAGACCCCAGGTAATGTTCAATGGAAAGAATGAGGCTGTAAGACTAAGAGAGGGAAATGAGGAGCTGGGACAGCCCAGTTCAGCTCTGAAAGATGGAAACCTCACATGTGTCCCTTCTCCTTGGTGGCCCTTGGGCTCCTATCTGGGAGAGGAGGCTGGAACCGGCTGGTGGAGAAGAGGCAGTGGGGCCATTCTCCTTCCAGCTCCACTGGGTGGGGGTGATCATGGAAATAAAAAACTTGGAAGTTAGTATGAAGCACTATCTTGGAAGGGTCAGGTGGAAACAGATGGACAGACACAGAACTGGGGGGGGATCAGCTCCCAGCACCCCAGGAAGGGGATGAAGTGTTTTCCCCTGGGATGGGCAGGGCAGGGATCGGCCCTGAAGGGCCAGCCCTGACTGTGGGCTCTATTTGGGGGGATGCAGCCCCCACAGCAACACCCTGAGAAGGGAAATCCACCCAGCCCCAATGGGGCAGCCCCCCCCCCAGCCCACTCCTACAACCCACCCCAGTGGGATGCGGAGCACAGCACTTCCCCCAGGTAACAGCCCTGGCTGCTCCTGGGGCTGTATTGGGCTACATGTTGAGACACAGAGGTCTCAGCAGCATCCAGTGCATTCATCTCCCCAGCCCTTCTGAGGGCAGTGGGGCTCTGTTTTCACCCACCACTCAAGGTCTGACTTGTTCTGCCCACACCCCTGGAGCAAAAGGCTGGCGGGATGCAAGGAATCCACGTCAGCACCCACAGAAAGCTCCATCCAACCATGAACATGGCAAGCACTTCTCCCTCCTGTCCCAGCTCTGGCCAGCACAGCAGACTCCCAAGCTCCTGGCAACCAGGCTGAAGCCCAGGCTGGGCTTTGGGGTGATGAGCAATCACACTGTGCTGCCCTAAAATTCATCCTGCAGGAGCAGTCATCAGCATTGCCTGACTGGGGCAGGCACACAGAGGGACTGTGGTCCTGCCTGCTGCCCCCATAACCCCTCCTATCCCTAAGCAGGGTAAATAGCCGGGGAGCCCTTGGAGACCTGGAATAAAGCCTAGGAGATGGAGAAGGAGATAGAGGCAGAGAGAGAAAGAGCCCATTCACCACCCTCCGGTCATCCCCAGGTTTTATCTCTCCCATCGCGCTCCCCGCTCGCACACCGGTGCCCTCTCACCTTTCCCTTCCCAGCTGGGCTCCAGGGCTGAAGCCATTAAAGAAACAAACAATTTCTTTTGTTGTTTGGCCTTGCCGGCCCCCGAGCAGAGCTGTATCCTGCAGCCTGGTCCCCGGGATCTGCGTGGCCCCCCTCTCTGAGGCACAGAGTCAAAGCCCTGCAACCTCTCACCACTAAAACCTCCTTCCTGACCCAGACCCCCCTCCACTGCTCCACCGTGGCACAGTCAGGGGGTTTGGGGACCCCTTCCAGGATGGGACCCCAACTCTGGGCAAATACACCCCTCTTTTTGGTAGTCACCCTCCGGGTACGACCCTTCAAACATTAGGATTGATGTAGGGCGGTTGCATCCCAATAAAAATAAACCCGAGACATGTTAAAATAATAACCAGCTACTTAAATCCTGGCTGTTGACAGCTCCAGGTGCGACGAAGGATTCCCCCCCTCCTTGCCCCCTGCCGCAGACACACTCCCCACTGGAAGCGATCCCCCTTAATGACCTTTCCGCCTTGTAACCCTCATCCTGCCCTAATGATGGCGCAGGCAGGGGGACAATGGCATTGCTGCACCTGGCCATACCTGCCGGGATGGGACCTGGCTTCAAAGCCGCCCCTCCACAATGGGATCAATGGGCACAGGGGGAAGATAAACACTAATTCTCCTAAAATCAGGGACTAGTTGCAATAATGAGGTGTTAAAGGAAGGTGAGCTTGAAAGACTGGCCTCCAGCATGGGGACCCACGGGTGCTGGTTGCACCTCGATGGGGTGGTTCTTTGGATTTGGGCTCGGCTGCCAGGAAAGCCTAGGACCGTGCTGAAAATCCTTGGGGATTCTGCATGTGGAGCCAGGGCAACAGAAGCCTTTGCCTGGCAGAGGTGGGGAGGGAGAAGTAAAATCGTAGTTCCCCAAATGGATCTTTAATCTGGCGGCTTCATAAGCAAGTGGTTAGAAATAAACAGGTTTATGCTTAAACTTAAAAAAAAAAAAAAAGGGAAAAATAAAGGTAGCCCAAAACAAAGTCTAATAAAAGCAGCCAGAGGCAGGAGGAGGATCAGAGAGTGAACTAAGGCAGGGGCTTGATTCAAGAGGAGGGTAACCAAGACTTCTGCAGCCCCAGAAGCTCTCTCCCTGCCAGGGCCCTCAAATATGGTTTAAGCAGCAAAGGAACTCAGACGCTAAATGCCAGTTGCCCAGGAAGATGCTGGAGGGAACGTCCTTAGTGGGGAAGGCGCTGAGGACGGGCATCAGAAACTGCAGGGGACAAGACAGGCTGATCCAGCCCCACTGGATCTGCTGCTGCCCAGAGCCCAAGCTCCCGGAGTCAGGTTATTTCCAGGGGATATTCACCTGTCCCTTATGGCTCCCAGCCCACCCCAGGCAGTGCTTGGGGTGGGCCTTGCCCAGTACAGCTGTGTTGGAAGAGGCTGGAAGCCCCTCCGGCAGCCCCCGGCAAAGCCACAACCCGCAGTGCCGCTGTGTGGGCTGCACATCGCATAGCACAGCCAGGACCCTTCTGTCCCCTCCCACAGCTCCCTGGACCCCGGCAGCCAGGGCTACGGCACCTCAGGAGCCCCCTGAGCCACACACTCCTGTGCCTGTCCCTGCCAGGGCACAGGGAGAGATGTCTGGCTTCAGACCTCACTGCAGGGACAACTGTGCCAGGAGATGGGTGCTCCTGGTGATGGGTCTAGAGCATGAGTCTGGTGAGGAGCGGCTGAGGGACCTGGCCGTGTTCAGCCTGCAGAAAAGGAGGCTCAGGGAGGACCTTCTGCCTCTCAACAACTCCCTGAAAGGAGGTTGGAGCCAGGGGATGTCGGTCTCTACTCTGAAGAAACAAGAGATGGGACAAGAGGAAACAACCTCAAGTTGCACCGGGGGAGGTTTAGGTTGGATATTGGGAAAAATTTATTCCCCTCCAGGGTTGTCCAGGCCTGGCCCAGGCTGCCCAAGGCAGTGGTGGAATCCCCATCCTGGAGTGATTTGAAAGACATGGAGCTGTGATGCTGAGGGACAGGGTTTAGTGGTGCCTTGGCAGTGCTGGGGGAATGGTTGGACTTGATGATCTCGAAGGTCTCTTCCAACTAAAACAATTCTATGGTTGCTCGTGTGCCCCATATCCTGGGGTACTCCAGTCCCCATGGGATAGGTGGAGAGATGGAGGAATCAGAAGGGAGAGCTGAGGAAAGGTGATGTGAGTGGGACAAGTGGACAGTGAATTACAGCCTGTGAGACATCTGAATTTGTTGCATGGGATGAAGAGGTGGCACCGGGCTGAGACAGATGTGGGGAGCAAGCCCCACCAGCAAGCCCTCGTGGAAGGCGGCATCACGTCCCGAAGGCAGGCGTGGAGACCCCTCGGCAGGAAAGGCAGCGCAGGGTCAAGCTTGGCCTTTGGCATGAGCAAACCCATCTTTTCCCCCATGAGCGGCCTCAAAATCCAACCCTGAATCCTACGACCCCGAGCACGTGCGCTCGCAGGACCCACAGCCTCTGGTAGCATTGGAATAGGAGGAGGAGGAGGAGGAAGGCTGGGAGGATGTTGCAGCAGCAGAGCTGGGCTGAAGGACTGCACATACCGTTGTACACCAGCTCAGAGAATTTCAAGGCGAGCCCCTGCTTGATTTTCCGTACTTCCCGGTCCATGGTGAAGGCCTCGATATCTAAATGCGCATGGTATAGGATCGTTCCCGCTGGGGTCTCATAGATACCTAGCCATTTTTCCAGGCAGGGGGAAAAGCAGAAAAAGAGAGAGAAACAAATGAGACCAAAACTGTCAGCAAATGACAAAAAATAATGACTTGGCTGACAGAAGGAGCTGTGGTCGAGCGCATTCAGTCCCAGCTCGCTGTAAAATGCATCTGTCATTATATTCATGCTGGGGCCGAGACAGTCCACTCCGCACCTTGCGGAGAAAATTTCTAGATTCCCCTCTTTGAAGAGGCACTCTGACGAGGCTAAATGACAGGGTTTGGGAACCGATCCCCCCACCGATCCGCGCCCAACGGTCTGCGGCTGAAAACCTGTAATTAAAGGAACGACGCGGGGCACAGGCACGGGGAGCGGAGGGCCTGAAATACCCTCCTCTCCCCTCGGCTGGCGAGAAAGAGCCTCACATATCCGCTGCGAAGCAATGAGGCTACCTGGGGGCTGGGAGGGCAACCTCATTGGGGGCTGGCAGGGACCCCCCAGTCCCTTCTCGCCTGCCCCCTTCCATTGCACAAGGCCTGGGGATGGAGAGATGCTTCATTATTTCGGCGATGGGGCCCAACGCCACGGGCGAGCTGCTCCCTTTGTTCCAGCCGCTCGGGGCTTATTTGCCGGATAACATGTTTATTTGGTGTTTAAATAGGAGGAGGGCCATGTGGTGCTCTGCTCCAGGTCAGACGTGGGTGGAAAACCGGTGGAGGAAGATGCTGAGCTAGTCCATCAGCGACCACGCATCGGGCATGGCTGTAACCTGCCCGTGGCCAGGGCTGCTCCACCAGCATGTTCCTGTTCCCTGCCTGCAGAGACAGTCCTCTCCCAGCGCCTGGTATCTGTGCTAAGGCACGGCTGTGGGAACGGCAAAGGTCACCGACGTGCTAGGTTTTGCTGGCACAAAAACAAACCCCACAGGAAACTGTCCCCACTGAAGGGGATGTGACCTCAGCCATCCCCAGCCCCAAAAAGGGGCGGGGGGAAAGCCCATCGGGCTGTCAGGGGGGCTCAAACCCACCCTGATCTCTGCCTGCTCAGTGGCACGGAGAGTGGCACAGGCTCAAGCAGGGTCCCATGCCGAGGTGGCCACAGGCCCTATGGATACAGCAGGAGCTTCATCTACCGCTGCCGCCCAAGCCACTTCCATCAAACCTCATCCCTACCAGGGTCCACAAACTCGGTGTCCTACAGGCACAGGACAGGTCTCCATCCCAAAGCAGAGCCACCCTCTCCTCTCAGGTCACCCCAGCAATGTCACAGCCCAGTCCCTGAGGGCAGGTCATGGGGTTCTCCATGAGCACTCATCCCCATGGCGTTCCAGGAAACAGCCGAGCTAACACCAAGAATCGGCAGCCCCCATGGGCACCGTGATGGCACAGAGGGCTGCTCTTTGCTCCCTCCAGCCCCTGACCACAAAGCCGAACCCACCACTAACACAGTCGGTAGTCCTTCTACGTAGGAAGTGTTAAAGTCAATTTGGGCTGACCAAAGTTTTGGGTTCATATCTTAACACCCCACCTCCTGCACCCCTGCCCATCTTGTTGCATCCAGGGCTAGAGGACCGGAGACGGAGCGTGGCAGTCAGGGGGGAGGGGAGCTGACAGCCACCCTCCCAGCCTCGCTGAGGAGACAAGAGACACCTTCAAAGTGACACTCGCAGTGTCTCCAAGTGTCTATTTTCATCTCCCCGTGTTTACAGGAAAAAGACAGAGGTGTCAGCACAGCAGCCTGGCAAAGCTTCAATCACCCCGTAATTACTGCTGGGGAAAGGGGGGGGACTAGAGCAGGGGGGGCACATGGAGGGGGGGCAGCCAAGGAGACAGCTGCCGCTGCTTAAAATTTTCTAATTTGTAACCTCGGCTGTCAGTTCACCTCCATCCGAGCAATTTTGCTGTGCTGAGTGCAGGCTGTCACTCCCGGTGGCATCCGTGGGACAGAATGGGATGCGGTGGCTTCCCGATGGGAAAGGGAGGACGATACTGCTCATGGGAAGGTGATGCCCATGGGAAGATGCTGCCCGTATTTCTGCCACTGGTTCAGGGTTGATGCTGAGCATGGCCTGGTATGGGTTCATCTCAGGGAAGGGGTTTTCCACTTTCCTCCTCCATCTGCTCAGGGCATCGATGCGAGGAAAAGGGAAAGGAAGGAAAGAGCCAAGGAGAGGAAAAAGCCCCAGCCGAAGGCCCTGCTCGGCTCTTTTGGCAGCGGCCGACCCCTCCTTCCTGCTTCCTCCCCACTGATTTCATTTACTTCACTTAATTAGCCCCCCTTCGGAGTTAAAAAGATAATTTGATAATGAGGATGTGAAAAGGCAGGAGAGGCAGTGCCACAGCAGCCAAGAGCCCCCGGCCGAGCTGGGCTCCCCCTCCCTAGTCGGCTGCAGCCCCGCTCCTCGGCACCCCATAATTACCCACCCTCCTCCCACTAAAACAAATATGGCAAAATTGAGTTAATAGGGCTTAAAAGGCTGGTGTGGGCACGCTCAGCTCACCCCGCGCCCATTAGGGCCTTAACGAAGTTCAATTAGGAGCTTAGTAAAAATCAATGTAAATGAATTTTTCTCTTCTCTGACTCCCTGGGTCCAGGAGGTGAGGGAGAGGAGGCACCTGCCAGGAACCTTCGCTGCCACCTCCGTAGCCATGAAGGGCTCTTGCTGTGCTGTTGCCTGCCTGTGCCTCAGTTTCCCCTGCAGACTGGGGAGCCCTGCAGAGGGGAGGTCCCTGCAGAGGGGAGGTCCTTGCACTGCCCTGAGGAACCTGCAGAACCCTGAGCCAGCGGGGTCACTGCTGGGATTTAAGGGATCATCACCTCCTGTGAGCCCAGGTGCCGTCGCCTGCTCTGTTGACTCACACCCTGTTTGGGAGCCAAAACGCTCCTGGCAGTGCGGTGGTGGGGTCACCTCAGCTGCCCTGCACCCCAAAACCCCCAAGGGGAGGAAAGTACCAGCATCACCCTCCTCTGCTGACCCCCTCCCAACCCATCAACTCATCTATTCCAACGAACATCTCTCAGCACATTTCTAGGAGGTTTCTGCTAATCCCAAGGAGCAAAACCAAGGGCAGGATCCTGCCAGGGAGAAAACCCACCACCAAGGTCTCACCCCCGAGGCGCACGCACCCCCTGCCGTCTCCAGAAAGCCCGGTCGGTCCTCCGGCGTCTGCCGGCACACAAACACGGCAGCGATCGCTTGGCGATGTCACGCAGGAGACAGACATGACAGTTAAATGGGGTTTAGAGAAATTATTAAATGCTGGAAGGGTCACTAGAGCGTGTCAGTGGCTCTTAAAAAAAAAAAAAAAAAGAGATTTTGACAAATTACTCAGCATCCTGCATGTAAATGCACAGGCTGGCGCGTGCGGTTTGGGGTTGGGGTTTGTTGTTGGATTTTTTTTTTTTCCTTCTTTCAGTTTTAATTCGATTATTCAAACTCAGATCAAATGATTTGGGGTTTTGTTTCTCGTCTTTTGTGGCGGATGCTTTTGCAGAGGGGCCGGTGCCCTGCAGTGGGGAGGGAGACCGTGGGTTGAGTCTTATCAACATATTAGCTGATGCCCTTCGCAGAGGGCGAGTTTAAAGAAAGGGGGCATCTAATTAGTTATTAACGAGATTTAAAACAAGAGAGAAGGGGCAAGGAGATGGGAAATGATGATGAGCCATCTTGTTACTTAGTTCTGCACAGGGCAGCTCGCTGCCTCCAGAGATTTCCAATGAAGCTGATCGTCATGGATGATCAATATTAAGTCATAGCTTCACAAACACACCGATAAATCAGAGTTGGCTTAAAAAAACCAAAAACCTCAGTGACTCGCACTGGCCTCCTGTGCTTTGTACCTGTGTTACAGAGCCTTGTGCCCTCCAGGACATTCCACGAGCATCCTCCCACGTGAGCCCAAAACTTTTTGTTTTTCCCACTGGAGACAGGTTTCACCCAAGACCTGGGGTCTCCTGGGGCACCAGGACCGGTGCAAACAGCGGCACTGGCAGCGAGCAGGCAGCTGCCTTCGTTAGAGAGCAATGAGATATCCCCGGCGCAGGGAAATCTCCGTCAAAAGCTGAGGGGAAGGGAGCAGCTGAGGGATGCTGGTGTGATCCGAGCCAGAGAACCCCAGTGCTGCTGAGCACCCACCACGTCCCACCAAGGTCTTTCTTTTTTTTATCTGTTTTTAGAGCAGAAATGGCACTGCTGCCAATCGACTGCTCACCTCTGGACTTCATCCCAACGAAGCGGTTCTCCACGATGTCGATGCGCCCGACGCCGTGCTTGCCCCTGCCAAGTAGAAGGGAGGTTGCAGCAGCTCCAGCCCCTCAGTGGGATGCAAGAGGTAGGTCAGGGGGGATGGGAACCCAAATGACATCATGGTCAGCCCCGGTGACCATCAGTAGTGAGACCCAGATAGGATGGGTGACAAGAAGATGGGTTTTTTCTCCTTTTCCCCTCCTCTCTGCTCTGCCACCAGCCTCTCCACCCTTCCTCCCTGCCGGGGCCAGCAGTGCTGCCCGCAGCCATGCCTCTTGGGCCACCGGAAAATAAACTGGGCAAGGAGACAGGCCACGCTGCAGCTGTATCCCGATGGCCCAAGTCATTTTAAAACCACTGAAGTAACATTTAAATAGTGAACTACGTGGAAAAGTTCATTCCCATTCTGCACTGGTGGGGGATAAAGGCAGAGGCATAACCAAGGACAGCTGGAGACTGGGCAGCACTTGACGCAGAGCGGGAGGAACGGGTGCCCTGATGGATGCTGCTGTACTTTTGGGCAAGCCCCTGGGGATGACTCTGCCCTGGTAGCACCAGAAACCTAGCGCAGGGTGGCACAGGACAGAAAAGCCCAAAGGAGCTGCAGCTGCTGTGGAAGCAGGGGGAGGACAGGATGATAGACCTGGCCAGCACGTCTCCGTGCAGCAAAAAAGTTGACTCTCCACCCAAAAGGGACACTGAGTTCTCCAGGCAGGTGGCAGGGGACAGGGTGGCACTCACGCGATATCGTTCAGGTACACGAAGAGCTCCAGGGCCGAGCAATGAACGGCTCCATCCCCGGCATTGGTGACCTTCACGGGGACACCTGCGGAGGCAGGGAGGGAGAAGGGGCAGGATCAGCTGGTGCCAGGATCCCCCTGGAACGTCACCCCGCCGGCGTTAAATAGATGTGACAGATATGAACTCTAAATAACTTCTTAAAAAGGCATATCCAAGCTGGTGCGCGGGGGGAGGTGAGGGGAGGGGGACCCACCTCGGGAGAGAAGTGAAATAAATAAATAAAAAAAAGGCCATAAAACCCTCCCCCCCTCCCCTCTCCCTCTCTCTCTTTTAGGGCCTGTGAAATTGCAACCAGGCCCTTAACTAATTGAATTTCACGCTCGGCAATTGTCTTACGGCACAGCACCTTCTGTCCCACCAGCCCCTGCCATGGGGGGGCTGACAAATGGGTGTCGTGTCCCCCCCTCCGCCTCCCCTCCATCGCCGGCGCGGGGGGTGTCCGAGGGGGGACCCCCACACCGGGGCACGGCTGCTCGCACACGCACGCACACGCACCCCGCGGCGGGGGGCTCCCCGCCCCGAATTAAATTTTTTTCCCCTTTTTTTTTTTTTTTTTTTTCCTTTTTTTTTTTTTTTTTTTTTCTTCTTCTTTTTTCCCTTAAATTTTTTTTTTTTTTTCTTAAGGGCACTGGACAGAAGCAAGGAGGGGTGGTGGTGGAAGGGAGCCGGGAGAGTCGGAGGGGGGGGATGCTGAATAGAAAGAGGCATTTTTCTTTAGCGGTGTGAAATGAGCAATAAATGTATTAGGAAGCTGACAAGGGGGCTGCGGGGCCCACAAAGAAAAGCGGTGCGGAGTTGGAGGCTAATCCCCCCTCCATCTGCCCTCCTCATTACCATTGAACGCACTATCANCGTTGTTGGCGAAAGCTGCTTAGCCTTTAAAATAGTTAATAATTAGATTAAAACTTCAAATAAATTAACTAGGGGCTGAATGGGCTGCTGGAAGGGGCCGGAGGGGGGGTGCTACTCCTGGCAGGGGGATCATTATAATGGAGCAGGGATGCTGGCGGTGGGGAGGGGATGCCCGCTCCGAGTGGGGTCTCCCCCCAGCCTGGGCTGGGCTCGTTGTTGTTGTCAGGATGGATGGTGGCACGGGGATGCCCATGGCTGGCGGAGGTGGGAAATGCTGTCCTGTGGCACCTCTCGGGGTGATGGGCCCTGCCATCTGTCCCCCGGGATGAGACGGGACGTCCCTGTCTCCTCCATGCGATGCTGACAGCACGCCAGCCAAATCCTTCTGGAGCATCTCCCCAGCTTTGACACCAGCCAGGGCCACCTGCGCATCCCCTGGGCCACCTGGCAGGACAGGGACCTTGTGCCCACTGCGCCTCGATGCCTGAGGTGGGGACTCAGACCCCTCTTTGCTCTCAGGGGCATCCCAGCGAGCCCCCTGAGATGTACCCAGAGCCTCTGCACACCTCCAAGAGCCCCAGTGTGCTGCAAGCACCATCCCAAGCCCCGATGCCACGAGCTGGGGCTCACTCTGCCTGTCCCCACCCCGAGGGTGCTCCCAGCTGCCAGCAGCCCCTGGTCCTGGCTGAGGAGCAGGCTCCAGCTTCGAGGGGACTCTTACCCCGCTCAAACTTGATCTCCAGCACATCTGGGGTGTCGGGAGAGGTGGCTGGATCACGGGTCTTCGTGTAGAGCCCAGGGGGGGCCTGATTCTGCCATGGAGGGGAGAAAAGAGAAGAGGGAGAATCAATGGAATTGGCACAGCCAACACAGCCAGCAGCCCCAACCCCGACGCGCATCCCTCATCCCAAAACGCGGGGCCGGCACAGCGCGGCACAGCACCGGCGCTTCCCGGGGGCCCTGGAACAAAGGGGTTGGAAGAATCAGCCAATTTTTCCCCTCAACTTGATCTCATCTTTTCCTCCGACGCCCCCACAGCTGGAGGTGGGATGGCTGTGGAGAAGCAAGTCAGGCAGGGAAAAGCAGGGCGCTGGCGGCAGGGCGGGTGCCCGCGCGTCCCCGCACCGCGGCCGGGCTCATTCGGCGCTGACCGAAAAAAAACTAATGAGGAGGCTTGACCCCAGCAGGTGCTCCCAGCGCACCGGCTCTTTCATGGTGTCCCCAGGGTTAATACACACGGGGGAAAATAGAGGAACAAAGCAAAAACCCATTTCAGAGCACATCAACCTTTATGTATATATATATTTATTTTTTTTTTCTAAATTCATAGAAAAGAAGCATCTTATCTCCATCAGAGCCAGGCCACTGAAGGCTTGGGCACCGACGATGAATTGCCGCAATTGAAGCGCGTGCCAGAAGAGGGGGAGGAAAAAAAATACGATAATAAAAAGTAAACGCTTTGCAATTTTGTGTGCCCCCCCTGCCCGGCACTCACACATGGCACGACTGCCCAGGCTGACCCCAAAATGCTGTCAGACTGGTGTTTGCAAACTCCTGTCTCTAAAGGGAACCCCTCACCCAGAGGCAGCTCCAGGAGGCAGAGAAGAGGGAAACTGAGGCAAAAAAAATAAAAAAGCAGAAGAGATTACTTGAAAAAAATGTAAGTTTTCTTAAGGAAAAATTAATTTCTTTGCAGAAGTTTTCATCTAAAACTTTTACAGATGAGCAATAAACCTTTTAGTAAAAACTTCTTTTTTTTTTTTTTCCTTGTCTGATAAAAACCAAAGTCCCACCACTGCCAGCCCCCAAGAGTCACCCCCTTCACATTGGGGGACTCTCCTTGCCTCACCCCACAGTGCACATCTCAGTGGCAACCGCAGCTGAATCCCGGGAATACAGACGTAACTACCCCAGCAAAATCCTGTCAGGTTCTTATTTTACCTCGTTTTTGCCCCTTTCCCTTGTTCTAAGCCAGAGGCACTGGCAGGCGCGTCTCCCCGTGCCCCCCGCGTGCACACGCACAAATTACACGGGCTGGGGATTTCAATTTTACATCGTCTGGCCTTTCCTAGCCCTGATCACACTTATTAACTAGACGAACTCGTGAGAGATGATGAAAAACTTTGAGTTCAAAAGGAAAGACGGTGGGGGCGGGAGGGGAGAAAATATCAGAAAGTATTAAAAACTCTTTACTAAACATTGGAAGTCAAAGTCAGGTAGTTTCCAATTTTCCGAGCCAACTATGAAAACCCCTATTAAATAAAATAACTAAATAGAAATAAAAGTGACATTTGGCTTGCATTCCATCATTACCGCGCGAGTCTGTCCTCTTTTTATTCTCTCTCCTAAAAGCACAGTTCAAATGACAAATAGTTTGTTGCAGTGTATCAATGCCTTCTATTTATCCCTCCCCACAGGGGGGCTAGTCCTGCAATGTCATCTTTAAAGGGGAGAGAGGAGGGAAAAAAAAAAAAAAAAAAAGAAAAAAAAAAAAAAGGAAGAGTGTGTGGAAAGAGAGAGAGGGAGGGGGGAAGAAAGAAGCAAGAAAAACGGGGCAAGAAGAGAAGAAATTGGAAGCAAATGGTCCATGAAGTAAACCATGATGCAGAGCTATCGATGCCGCAAATGGTTTATTCATCCGGCTGATATTGTTGTGCCCGGGACTGAATGAACTCTTTCAGAGTGCCATATGAAGTTAAAGCAAGTAAATTTCTATCTTTCTCCGCATTAGCTGCCTCATTGCCCTTCAATCGGGCCTCACAGAGGCAGAAAATAGCTCAACCATCTGCTTTCAAATCCCTACGTTTGGCAGGTCCTGGGGGTTTGGGGAGGGGAGCCCGCCATGCCTGGCACCTCGGATCTTGCCAAGGCTGTCCCAGTGCCCAGCATCTCTTCCCGGGATGGGGAAGGAGACAGTGGTGACACCACGCTCCGAGAAGCCACCTCCTGGTGCTGGCAGAGGGAGAGTTGCCTGAGTGCAGGATGCTCAGGGATGGGGTCAGGGCACTGGTCAGACCTGTTTTCTGAGCTGGCGTTGAGAAGAAGCGTCTTTGGCAGAGCCTTGGAACTGGGGGCCTTCCCCAAGAGTAGAAGCGCTGGGTGCGGAGGGGTGGGTCAGGATGGGTGCATTGGGAAGGGCACAGGTCAGTCGCTAGAGGCACGAAAACCTATCCCTGCACCAACCGCTCTCCTGGAGGAAAAGACCCACCAAGAGCCTGGCTTTACAAAGCCCCACCTATGACACCCCTCCGGAGGGCACTGAAGGGGAGCACAACTCTCTCTCCACCTTCCTCTTCCTCACGCCCACCGCTGGAGGCACGTGCCAGCCGAGCTGCGGTGAGCCGGTTGCGGGCGCTGAGCTCCAGCCAGCTCCTCTCCCTCTCTGCCTGCCTCCCCCTCCTCTTCCCGGCTTGTCTAATTAGCCCTGATGGATAGTTGAAGGAGTCGCTGGGCGCCGTGACCCGCTGGAGCATGAACAGAGCAGGCAGGGGCCAGCAGGCAGCCAGACCACGAGTGCTGTTCGGACCCAGCCAGGGCCGGACTCAACGCTGACCAGAGCCGCCGTGTCCCGCTCAGTGGCCACAGCACCCGCCGGCACTGGCTTCTTGGTCCCATCAACAGCCAGAGTTGCCTAGAAACTGGTGGTTTCATGGGGGTCTCCAAGCACCACCCCACGCCAGGGGAGGTTTTACCCTGCTTCTCCCTGGATACTGGGGATGGGAAAACGAGGAGGGCTGGGTGAGCCGGCAGGGCACCCGAGCTGCATGGGCCAGCCTGGACCTTCATCACTCACCAGCAGCCCCTGCTCTCCCACCAGCGCCTCATCTGTCTAATTGCTCCTTTATCGCTGCCCCATGACATTGGCCCGTCGGGTGTCACCCTGAAACGGTCCCTTCCCCTGTTCCGCTACTGGCAATTAACGTGCTGGGAGAGGCGGCGGGGCCGGGATGGGCGGCAGGGCCTCCCCACCACACACAGCCTGCCGTGAAATTTCCAATTAGGCTGCAAATACACGAGCCGCCCTCAGCCCCGTGGCTGCCAGGCTGGCCGGGCGGCCATGATCGATTACCTTGGGGTTCTCCAGGATCCCGGCTTCGTAGCTGCAGAAGGCAGGGAAGGAAAGAGAAGTCAGTGCAGCACCTGCAATGCCAAAATCCACCGGGACAGCCCTTCCAACTCCCACCACCCCATGAGGATCGGCAGAAATACGCCTTGTGGATCTCCAGAAGCTTTTAGCAGCAACCCTGTAAGGACTGCCAGGCTTGGGAGAGCCCAGGAGATGGACTCTGACATGTAGGACACAGACAACTGGGCAGAAAGGGAGGCTGGAGGTTTTGGGGTCACCCTTGGCCGACACGTGGTAGGGCAGTCTGGGACTCGGGAGGTGCAAAGGGCTGTCCTGGCCACACAGGACAGGGGGAAACTGGGGCCCCAGGCACTGGATCCTCACCCTGCAGGAGCTCCCTGCCCATACAGCCACTCACCTGATGTGCATGAGGTTTTCATCCATGCTCCAGGGCGTCTGGGGTGTCACAGGCACGGGGATCCCGTGTTTCTGCCAAGAGAAAGGGAGTAGGGCTGAGCCAGCCCACAGGGAGAGCCAGCCCCGCCGCCGGCACTGGCTCCTGCTGGGATCAGCCCCAAAAATGCAAAGTCACAACCCAGGACCACCAGCAAGATGACACAGAACAAGTTGGGTATCTGTGTGTCCCTGACACTGGACAACACCAGCTCCCACCATGAGGGCCACCTTGATGAGGACATCAGGGACGTGGGAGAACGACCACCTCAGCCCTGCCACAAGACAAAAAGCAGCCCCACAACACCCCACGAACCCAAGTGACAGAGACATCAGCACCAACAGCGTGTGCTTTTTCTAGATCTGGCAGCTCCAGGATGGCGCATTCCCCCAGCTGGGGGAGGTGACACAGGGACAGAAGTCCCCCAAACCCCAGGATGCTCTGCAGCCTAAACAAGANTCCCTTCCAACCTGGCATTCTATGACTCTAAGACAGACGCTTTGCCGTGAGGGGACAACACGCACATCCCCACAGCCTTGTGCAAACACGTGGTGACGCAGACACGCGGCGCAGGGGCAGCGGGCGTTCCCCAGAGCCCAGCACCTCGAGCACACCGTGTCCGGGGACGCACGACCCCGCACCGGCTGCCTCGCCGGCGCAGCGCGCAGCCCGGCTCCCTAACAAGGTCACCGGCGCGCTCAATTATCCGCTGACATTTCAATGGGGGAAATTGCCTGTGAAGACGAGGTGAATACACGGGGGAATTAGCGGGAGAGGTGACGGCGACAAGCTACCAACCAGAGTCAGCGGGGATGTCACCCACCCTGCTGGTGTGCTGAGCTGCCAGGTCCTGGTTCTGGGATGGCCACATTATCACTTTAAAGTGGGTTCTCCAAGTCCAGACCCACGTACCAACATCTGCCCAGCCCAGGCAGCCTCGGCGGGTGCCAAATATGCCAAAAAGAGAGATCTTGTTTTCAGAGCACAGCTCCATCCCACCTGGCTCTGTCTGTGGTGATGGCTCATCCTGGAGCAGCATCCAGGAGACCTTCACCTTTCTCATCGAGGTGTTTCAGCCCCAGCTGGTCACGGGGGGAAAAGTGGCTGCCTGTGCAAGGCTGGCTCCAGCATCCAGGCAGCAAATCTATGGCAAGAGCTGTGCCAGGGTGACATAGGTCCTCACTTTCCCTTGCACCAGTGGCGTCCCAAATGTTATAATTCCCTGAGCACCAAGGCGAGGCGCATCCAGGTGCTGAAAGGACCTGGCCACATATCTCCCTCTCCTGAGCATGAAAAAGAAGGGAAATATCCTCTTTTTCTTTTTTTATAACACTAAACATAACCAGAGCCCCAGTGGCACTACAACCCCTCAAGCCTGCCTTTTCTCTTTGCACAGGGCTCTAATCTATTTCATTTCTCTTTTCCCCTTCCTTCCTTCCAAACAAACAAACAAAAACCCCAAACAAACCCCTCAAACTCAAAACACATGTTCCATTTTCCATATAATAAAAACCGCGGCGCTCTTAATAACTCCTCCATTTGACGATTTGTTTGGCAACATATGGAAAGCTCTCGTAAACTCGCCCCTTCATAATACAACGGCAGATGGCAAACACAATCCTCAACACACTGCTCTCGGCGGCCCTAATGGGCTCGGAGGACTCCTCACCCCACGCCGCATCCCTCCGGCTCCGCACCTCGTCTTCCCAGAGATTACCCAGGCAGCCTCGATGGCAGCTATTTAAAAACTGAAGCAATTTTCTGGTTTATGCACAGAGCTGCCTTTTCCCTTTTGATTGATTGAGCCGAGTTGTCAAGCATTTCCATGAAGTCGCGAAAAAAGAAAGGTACCCTGGTGGGCACGTAAAAACCTGATGCAAAACTTCTAATATGTTTTATTGCAACTTGTACTTCAAAAAGGAAGGGACAACAAAGGCGAACGCATTTGCTTTGTCTATTACGCAAGTCAGGGAGTTGGGACCCGTTTCCTTGGAAAGTGAGTTACCATTAATAGCCAGGTAATTATTAGGCTTTTAGAAAAGAAGGAGGGAAAAAAAAACATAGAGGGAGGGGGCAAAAAAACCCAACCCAACCAGAAGGCTCCAGCGTGGTGCTGCAGGGATGTTTTACAGGGCTTGCTGATGTCACTTATCAAGTTGTGATGAGCATCCTACAGCCACCCCAGCATCCCGTGGCCACCCTGAACATCCTGTTGCCACCCTGAACATCCCGTGGCCACCTCGAGCATCCCACAGCTGCCCCACGCCAGCTCCTACCTTGGCATAGTCCATCAGCTCGCGGCGCCCAGGGAAGCGCTGGTAAAACTCAGGCAACCTCCACGGCGCGATGACCTGGCAGGAGGGTGGGAGCGTGAGACAAGAAACCCCCAATCCCCCTTGCAGCCACTGGGTCCTCTTTGCTCCTCAGCACCCTCCTGGGCTCCTCACAAGAGAGGGATCCCAGCAGCCCTAGGGAGCTGGGACCCACAGGATGTTGGTCACCCATCTGAAATGTAATCTCCCTGCACAAGGGTGAAGTGACCCAAACCCCTGACCCTCACAGGGCGCTGGATGCAAGGGGGAAACTGGGAGCATTGATTATCCAGCAGCTGCCTTCGTACTCCTTCCTCCATGGCCTTGTGGTGCTTAGGGTAAAAACAGGTCAATTAAGGATCATTACGGCCCCCTCAAATGCCAAAACGTCGCTTCATGCAGCTGGCAGCTTGTTAAAGTGAGGCACAGCCACTTGCATCGCTGTTAAAACAGAATTCCCCACCAGCTGGGGAGGGGGGCAGGAGCTCGGCAGTGGGGCCCTAGAGGACAATTTTGGGTGCCTTACCTTGATTTTAGGGCACAGGGCGTAGCAGGTGAGCTCGAACCGAACTTGATCATTACCCTGAAACACAAATGGGAGATACTGCGGGGCCACCCTACGGCTGGGTGCCAGGACCTATGCTGGGTCTGCCCTACAGGGTCACTCCCAGACCTTCTGCATGGCTGGATTCAACCCAAAACCATCTCTCCTGGCGCTCCTGAGAGCTGGGTGTTCAAAACCTCATTCACTTGACACCGAAAGAGCCAGATTGACCCCGGGGTCATCCAAAAGCTGTGTTCTCCCCTGGGCCGACACTTCTAAAAACTGAACCAGCCAAAACTTGGGTATCATTCCCCACACAGGCATCAGAGGACACATGGAGGGAGAGGGCAAGATTGGGGTGGGGCAAAACCATGGTGTCCAGGAGGATGCAGCAGCTCATAATTAAATAGCTCTGAACCTCCCTTTATCTTAATTAGCCTGTGCTGATGAGAGCCTGCTAATGAGGCCAGGTAGTCAGGAAGGGGCGAGAAGCGAGCCTGGGAGTTATTAGCGCTTCCAAGGGAATAGTGCTCACCAAAGCCTATTTTCCACCAGCACCATGGGGCGTAAGGACCCCCCCGCTCCTCCCCTCCTCTTGGCCCCGGCCCGGAGGATACATTTACGGCTGGGCTGGGCAATCCCCGAGGACTATTACACACAGGCAAGTACATCCACTGCGGCACTCATTTCCCTGACAGGCCCAAAACAAGTCCATCTGCTCCGGCAGCAGCGGGGACACCGCAGATGGCCCCGCATTTAAGACGCCGCAGCCTCAGCCGGGGACGGGGCGCAGCCGGGTCGAGTTACCCACAGTGGGTCCCTGCCTGTGCCCACAGCTTAATGGCTCAGGGAGTGGGCAGAGCCTGGGGAGCGGCCGAGGGTGCCCCTGTGAGCAGGGACGGCTGGTGCTGCTGGTACCCTGAAGCAGAAGGGACGTTGTCGCACCGGGGGCATGTTACTCCAGGGTACTCCAAAGTGGGGGTTTTCAAGAGGGAGGCTGCTGGGGACAGATGAGAGGGACAGAGAAGGGGTGTAGGGAACACATCACAGCAAGTGCAAGAGGTATTGAAGCCACGAAGCCCCACGAGCATCACTCTGTCCCTTCTCCTCAGAGCTGGCATGTCCCCTGGATATTTGCTAGCTGTGTCTAACATACCCATTGTAGCAGGATTCTCTGCCATAGCCAAACCCAAACCCAACCCCTTGGACTGAGGATCCTCCAGGGGGGCACCTCACTCATCCCTAGACCAAGATGGGAACAGTCTGTGCTTCAGGTCCCTGTGGGATAGGAAAGAGAGAGCACCCAGCAGGTCCCAGATGCACAGACAGCACCCAAGGGCCCCACAGTGGCCTCTGGTGACGGTGCTACCCTGTCCCAGGGGCACCCACATGGGGAAGGGCAGCACGTGAGCAGGGGCTGAAAGTGCCAGGGGCTGGCCCACTGTCACATCTCGCAGGTGCCATGCCCTCGGTGGAGGATTTCCCCTCTCTGGGCAGGCGCTGGAGGTGTCAGGAGATGGCCCGCAGTCCCTGTCCCCCAACTCGTGGAGGATCCTCTCTCTCCGGGCAGGGCTGGGCCACAGCATCCTTTCCATGGTCTCTGGCTGCCTCTAGTGGTAAAGTGTCCTTCCTGCGGCTGGGAACAGCCAGCGATGGATGGGAACAGGGTTGGGGACAGGGACCAGGACAGTCTCACCCAGCCCAGGCTGATCCGGACCACCCCGGGTGGTGCTGGCTCAGCCCCAGCCGGGTCCTGGCCCGGGCAGCCCTCATCCGGAGCAGGTTTTAGAAAGTTGATGCCGAAATCTGGGGGTTCGGCTGTGGCCCGAGCCTTCCCGACAGGGAGAGGGAACCGAAATTAGGCGCAAAAATTCCAGAAGCAAGAAGGAAGTGTTGAAACACGTCTGGGCTTCGCACAGCCCCGCAAAGCACCCACAAAACACCCTGTGCACCCCTCTTGGCACCCACAGCTTGGCCACTGAACTGTCTGGGTTGCCCTCTAAGCATCCTGCACCATTCCCACCATAGTGCCTCCATCCTCCCTCACCTTGCCAGTGGCTCCATGAGCAACATACTGGGCTTCCTCCTGCTGGGCAATCTCCACCAGCTTGCGGGCGATGCAGGGCCGTGCCAGCGCTGTGCCCAGCAGGTACCGATCCTCGTAGAGAGCGTTGGCCTGCACCGCTGGCCAGATGAACTCCTCCACAAACTCCTTGCTGATGTCCTCGATGTAAACCTGCCAGGATGAAGAAAGCCTTGCGATCAGAAGGTAGCTGGCGGGGTGATTCTTCCACTCCTCTGGGGTTTTGGGGACGAGGCAAAAAAGGGTTCCTTTGCCTCTCTTTTTCTAGATGCTGCTTAAAGGCTTTAGTGCAAAATCCCAGGAAAATGGATCCCTCACTAGCACTGTCCCCACACCCACGGCGGCCCCAGCCACAGGGTGTGAGAGAATCCAGGGCTCAACCCCACATCAGGGAGCAGGGGGAACTCAGAGCCCCTCGGGCACCCAAAGGGAGGGATGCTGTTACCTTCTTGGCCCCCAGCCCCAGCGCTTTCTTCCGTGCTGCCTCAAAATCTTCCTTCTGCCCGATATTGGCCTAGAATGGGCGAAAAAAAACCAAGACTGAGTTTGAAAGACCACAAAACCCAGCGCAAGTCCCATCCAGCGTGGGGAAATCATGAGAGGCCTGGCAGAGCCTGTGCTGGTTGGGCTTAAGACCACCTAGGATGGGCAGGAGGAGGGTTCCCCCGCCTCAGAGCCATACCTCCCTCTGCCAAGCCACTTGGCTCTGCCTCATGTGCTGCCCTCATTAGCTGAGGGTCATTTGCTGGCAGGGACAGGCTGTGCTGCATAGGGCTGGCAGCACCCAGACTGGGCGATGGTTAACCAGTGAGAGCTGGGTCACCACTGTGGCCACACACCCACCCATGTCCCCAGCCCCATGGCCCAGTGCCCTCTCCACCCTCAACTCCCCGAGACAGGGTCCATGTGGCAAGGCTCGGAGCTTACCAGGTAGGCGATGACATCATAGCCCTGCTCCTTCAGCCACACCAGGATGCAGGAGGTGTCGAGTCCCCCACTGTAGGCAAGGACCACTGTGCCCTTGGGCTGAGCCATGGTGCTGGCAAAACAAAGGGAAAGGGGTTCATGATGGCCCCAGACCCTGCCCTTGCTGGGCACAGGGATGCTGCAGCCATCAGCTGTGAAACCTTCCCTGGTGTCCCCGAACTGGCCATGGGACCATCACGGTCCAGCCAGGGGCTGAGGGCAGCCAGGGGCTAAGGGCTCTCCCAAGGATGGGATATTTTGGGCAACACAAACATTATCAAGAGAACAAATAAGGAGGAGGAACAAAGCAAAGCCCATGGTAAATTAAACACTCGGAGATGGCAGCAACTTGAGTATGTAGAGGAGCACATGGTGGAGCTGCTGGTGCCAAGACAAGCTCTTTGATTAAAACCAGCGCTCCCAGCGCTACTTTCATTCATGGGCAGCAAGAACTGCTGCCATCAGGTGCTGGGTGCTCCTGTGGGACCAGGGCCATTCTCAGCCTGGTTCCAGCTGAGCCCCCAACTCAGCTAAGGGCAGCAGGCAATGCAGGAGGGAACTCACCACAGCATCAGGAGAGATCAGCTGGACCAAGAGCCCTCCTGGGGCTGCAAGGAACACAGTGGAAGGCTGGGGGCAGGAGGAAAAGCCACGGCACCGGGGTTATGATGGGCCATGGCTCCCAGTGAGCTGCCCATGAGCCAGCCAGTGCATCCAGTTGCAGCTGGACGATGGAGACCAGGGCAGCCAGCAGGGCTGCTTCGCTCTTACCTTTGTTCCACGCAGCTTCGGCACGGCCTGCCCCACGCTCCGCAAGCGTCCTGCAATGCCGAGTGGGCCGAGACTCAGACACGGGCTCCCGGCCGCGGTGGAGACGCAGCCGGATGCTTTGCTCAGGCATGACCCGGCACACAGCATGGCCCTGCGCCAGGGACTAGCACGGAGGAGCCGCTGCAGCCAACAATTGGCTCAGCCCCAAGCACCCACCAGTGCTGCCGGGCGAGCAGTCGCTGCAGGGCTGGGGAGCTTGGCAACATCCCCCAGAACCCAGTCTCGAGTCTAATTAATGCTTGTGGGGTGTTTTGCCCTAATTATGCCGTTTCCTGCCAGCGTGAAACATCTATGTGGGGATTTGGAGCCACTCACCCTTGGGCTGAGGATAGCGAGGACTTCAGCCAACAACAGGAGACGGTGAAGGACTTGGCAGCCCGGAGTTCAGGGGGAGGGATGGGGGTTCCAATGTGGGAAGGGGCTCAGGACTGGCCCCGCAGTCCCCGAGCTGGGCTGTGAATCCCAGGGCCTCGTGAAGAGGCCATGCCAGCTGACCCTTGGCCGGGGAAGGCGGACGGTGGAGCCGGCCAAATCCCATCCTGAGCAACTTTAACACTGTTGCTGCCAAATCAACACAACCCTGCTGCTGCTTTTGCATGTGGAGAAGGCACCTTGCTGAGCTCCTCCAGACCGGCCCACCCAGCACCTTTCACAGCAGGATCTGGTTACACTGGGGTGTGCCCCAGCACCGTGTGGGGCCAGTGAACCACAGGGCATGGCTTGGAGCCGGCCCGGCTGCAGGATCTGGCCTGTTGCTGCTGGTTTCTTGCTGATGAGCAAAGGGGGCTGACAGCCCCACAACTGCAGTTCAGCTCCCAGAGCCTGCCCGTGCCCGTCAGGCTGCCCGCGCCAGCAGCACCCAGGCTTGTGCAACCAGTGTTTCCCTAACCTCGGGGCCCTGCGGGTGTGCTGAGCTGGGCCCCAGCCCACGGAGGCTGAGCCGTTCCCTTCCTTGCCGGGGCATTTACAAGAAAGCAGCCACAGTTCCTGAAAGAGCCCGGTCCAGGCGTGACGCAGCACCTGCAGCTCCTTGCTGGGCAAATTCCCTCCTTTACCCCCCAAATCCATCCCTGCTGTGGCCACCGGCATCACTGCCGCAGCTCCCGGCCTGAGTAAGCGCCTCCGAGACCAGGTGCACTCACTTCACAAGTGGCCAGGCAGCAGGTTAGAGGAAACGCCTCCAGCTTTTGCCTGTTCAGACATGTTACATTGCCCACACGATGCCCTGGGGTCGCATCCTGGGAGTAGTGCAAGGCCAGCAGCATTTCCAGCTCCAGAAATGGTGCTCGTGCCAAGTCTGCCTGCCCAGGAAGGGAGAGCCCCGAAGTTTTGGCATTAGGCAGTAATAAATAAGAGCAAACAAAGCTCAGCAAAGGGGAATGCGACGGGACTTTCTCAGCTCTTATTATTATTATTCTTTAGCAATTTCCGTGTGAGTTGGGGCAGAGCTGTTACCAGAACAACTCTGGCTGCTCTGCAGGAACATTGCACTTCTCTTTTCAAAACCAAGACAAAAAAAATAAAAGGAGAGGGGAATAAACAGCTCGAAACTTGGTAAGGAGAGAAACAGCCTCTGCCAGCTGGGCTGCAAGAACAGCCTCTGCTCCAGGGAGCGCAGCCTGCAGGCTGGGATACAGGGGCTGGCAGCACCGGCAGGATCCCCGGGGGTTCCTGCAGCAGAGGCACGCAGGGATGTGCTCCCTGGGGCTGGGGTTTGCCTCTGGATCCCTCCTCCACATCGTGGGGGTCCCATCCTATCTCCCCAGCACCTCCAGAGCAGGGAGGGCACAATGGTGATACCCAGCTCTCCTCCCTGGCGGTGGCCAAGAGGACGCCTCAGGGAGCTGGGACTCACTTAGAAGCCCTTCAATTCCAAACTCAACTGAAAGGAGCTTGAGTGGAACCTGCATCTCCCAGCGCTGGGACGGGGCAGGGCCCCACCGCCCTGCTCCTCCAGGGACCAGCAAGTCGGTCTCCAGCACCCAGGGGTGAGAGAGACCCGTGTGTGAGTAGAGAGGGGACACCCAGGGACAAAGGGACAGGTCCCTCAAGACAAAAGGCCCCCTTTCCCCCCTCCGCTTCCCTCCCCACGCCGTGAGTTCACTCACCCGCTCGCCAAGGCCCGGCTGCCCTCGGCGCTCCGGTCCGGTGCCTAAAGCATCCTCCCCCCTCCTCCTCCTCCCTTATAGCCGGGCGTGGGCAGGCGGAGCCGCCGCAGGACTGACCCCCCCCTTCCATGGGCACCGTCCCCAGGAGAGGCCCTGCCCTCTGCCCGCCCGCCGAGGGAAGGGGGGGGCAGCTTGCACCCCGAGGGGGATGGAGATTTTGGCTGAACTTATTTTAAATCCCGTGAGGAGATGAAGGTGCCAGTTTGGAGCTGCAGCTCCCAGGGAGTCTGGGTGAGCAGAAGATGATGGAGCAAAACTATCTTTCCTCACCTCGCAAATGCCCAGGGGAGCCCAGACCAGCAGCAGACCCGGTCTTGGGGGACTGGAAACCCATAACCCAAAGAACAGAGCCTTTAAGGGCATCTCAGTGCCCCTACGTGAGTACAGCAAGAACCAGCTCTGGTGATGGGGTCCAATTATGTCACCCTCACCTGGGTGCACAGCTTTCATCAGACCCTGTGGTCCAAACCTGGGCACATGGGCGCTCAGGGCGCCGGGGGCAGCAGCCCCTGTCCCTCCAGCCAGCACTACGGAGTGGGACTGAAACAGCTTTTTGGAAACAGCCCCCACCTGCCTTATGTGCAGAGACTGCATCTTGCTCTTGCTGACAAAGAAACCTTACGCAGGGACAAGACTGGACCTTCAGGTGCTGGACATTGGCCCTCCGGCGTTGCCACATCCAGACAGTCTCCCTTCTACAGTCCAAGGCCACGCAGGGAGGTACCTAAAGCCCTGGGAAGTCAGGGTTGCTGCGGGGGCAGCCCCCCTCCTGCTCACCAAAGGAAGTTGTTTTCTTCACACAGGGCTGATATTTAACCACAAAACACCTTTATTTTGGAACAAAACCATAAATAAGTGTGCACAGAAACCAAATGGATTTAAAAAAAAAAAAAAGAGAAAAGAACACAAGCCTATTTCAATTTAATATGTTGTTAATGCTGGGATGCCCTGCACCCTCTCCAGCCCAGGGGATCACATCCCCACGGGGCCCTCGCTGTCCCTCTGCTCCCCCTCCTTGCCCCTATCCGGGGACTGATTGCGGCCAAGGCCGTCCAGAGCCATGTTTGCTCCAGAGCTGCTGGTATAAGTTGTGGGGTTGCGACAAAACCTGTTTGCGAGAGGCTGGTGGGACATCTTGTCCCCCCAAGGGCCCTGCTGAGTCACCTGTCCCCACGTGAAGGCAACACAGGCAAGGGCTTCTGAGGGGCAAGTGGGTGTCCCGTGGGGGGAGGAACACGCAAGCTCAGCTCTCTCTGAGCCACGTGCCCCTACTAACATGGTGGGGAGGGACAGGAGAAGACATGAAGCCACGTACCCTCCTGTCCCTCTGCTGTGTCAGTAAGGGTAGGGTGAGACAGAGATGATGAGGAGGAAGATGCTGGGTGCTCGTTGTCCACCCGGGGCCAGCGCCTGCACCTTGAGGTGGTAGGTGCCGGGGTCCCGCAGCGGGCGCAGGGTGGAGATGATGCCACGGCCCCGCTCGGTGCGGAGGGCAAAGGGGCTGCCAGACTCCCGCTCCAGCAGCGTGAAAAGGGGACGGTGGTGGAGGGTAGTGCCTGGGGTGAGGTACACCACGTCCCGGCCAGCGGCGATGCCAAGGGGCAGGGTGAGCAGATGGTACTGCAGTGTGGGTTGACCAGCCGAGCCACAGTCTGGGGCACAGTGACCGACACAGAACCTGCACGAGAGCCGGGGAGGGGGGAGACGTGGGATGTGGGAGGTTGCCAGGCCCACAGTGCCACGAGGAATGCAGGACAGGCACCCCCAGCATGACTCACCCAGGGCTGGAGCCTCGCCTGTACCCGGCTGGGCACGGCACATCCACGCACTGGGCACCTCCGCGGGTGTTGAAGCACAGCTGCCTCGAGCCACACTGGATCGCTCCCTCCGTGCACTCGTCCACATCTGTGGGCAGAGAGGGGACAGATCTGAGGGGGTTGGTGTGCCCATGTGCCCCAGGCTGAGATGGGGATTCAACTCCCCTCCCATGCCCTGCCTGGGGTCTCAGACACTGGGGCAGCGAAATGAAATCCCCCAGGCCTGGCAGGGTGCTCAGCCTGGGAACAAGGTTCCCTCCCCCAAAAGGAGAAAGACTTGCAGCCCCAAATGGATGACAGATGCTGGGGCAGGGGCACCCCACTGGCACCCCCACACTGACCGTGGCAGGTCTTCCCGTTGGGCAGCAGCTGGTAGCCAGGGGGACAGAGGCAGCGGTAGCTGCCTGGGCTGTTCCTGCACTTGTGCTGGCACTGGTTTGGCATCTGGCACTCGTCAAGGTCTGTGGGTGAGAGGGGTGAAGGGAAGCGGGGAATTACTGGTTCCCTCCGGTGCCTGCTGCCCTGCGGCAGCCTGGTTGTCGCCTCCCCCTCCCTGCACAGCCAAATCTTGACTCCACGAACTGGGGTGCAAACAAAATGGGAGACAGGGCAGCAACAGGCACAGGAGCTGCCTTTTTGGCACAAAGTGGCCTTCAAACTCCCTGCAAAACCCTTCCCTGATGCACACTCACCGGTGCAGGTGCCATTCCTCTTGATGAAGCCCGTGGGGCAGAGGGGACCCCGAGTCCCCAGCCCGACATCCTTTGCCACGCGACGCAGGGCGAGCTGAGTGTAGAAGGAGCGGCTCCGCAGGCGGCTGCTCGGCCCCCGACGGTGCAGGGGAGTGTTCTGGGGGGTACCATCTGTGGTGCTCCCTCCATCTGCCCCAGCCATGCCGCACTTTCCGCCCGCCAGCAGGGTCCTGCCGGGGGGGCACAGGCACTCGTAGGAGCCCCTCAGGTTGTGACATTCAAAGGCACATGGCGGAGGAAACTGCAGGCACTCGTTTATGTCTGGTGAAGGAAAGAGAGGGGAGGGTTGGAGCTGAATGGGGAAACTGAGGCTGAAGCAGGGCAGGGGAACAACTGTGGCCCTGGCACCCAAGGACGTGTCCCCTGAGACCCCAACTCATACCCAAGCATGGCCAGCCAGTACCCAGTGAGTGGAAGCCGGGAGGGCAGGCGCAGCGATAGGTGCCTGGGGTGTTCTGGCAGAGCTGGTTGTAGCGGCAGACGTGGGACCCCTCGGTGCATTCATCGATATCTGGGGAACAAAGAAGGGACAGGGTTGGGAGGACAGGGAGGTGGCACCATGCAGCAGGTGCCTCTTGCCATCCTCATGCCCCTCTTGGGAAAGGTCCGTACCAACACAGTACAGCTGCCCAGGGCCCTGGGTGAATCCCAGTGGGCACTGGTCTCCATCAGCCCCTGGGAATCAAGTAGAGATGGTGAGAAGGGACACGTCACTGTAGGGACTTGGCCTTTCCACCTTCACAGCCGCCCAGGACCACCAAGGGATCCTGGCATCTCCATCCCCATTGATGGGAATCCCCTTGTTACCTGCAGCAAGCGAGGAGCGGAGCTGGAAGCGGAGCTCCTCTGAGGCTGGGTTGTAGGAGGCTTTGACAGCACTGGCCCGGATGTGCTGCACCCGGGGAGGCCGCAGGGCCGCGGGGAGTTTGTATACGATGGTGTGATTGCAGCGGGCACGGAGGACACGCCCGTCCTGCAGGAAGCTCTGCACTGAGCCCCCCGAGAGCCGCCCTGCGCCCGTCTGCACATAGCGCTCGCTGAAGTCCTGGGGAGAGGTGTGTGCGTGGAGGTGTCAGACCGCGGACCCCATTCAAGGGTCCCAGCATGGGAGTCGTGGCCCCACAGGGAGAATGGGCAATGCCAGCACCTGCAGCAGCACCGTGGACTCGCCGATATTCTCTGGGACAGAGCCGCTGATCACGCTTTCTAGTAGTAGAGCACCGGTGGCATCTGCGCCCCGGGCGAGGTGGGTGACCCGCAGAAGCTCGCCTGCCAGGGAGGAGTGGTGAGCACTCCCAAACACAGCTCTATCTCCAGCTGCAAAGCTCAGTCCGGTGATGGGCTGAGCCCCCAGGGATGGTGCATGGGAGAGATGGATGCTGAGCCAGGTAGGACCAGGCACTGCAGCCCCTGACACAGCTGGGGGTCCTGGTGTCCCTCACCTGTGGCAAACTCCAGCTGTGACTCATGCTGGAAGGTACCCCCAGTGAGCAGGAACCCGTTCTGAGCCTCCCCACCAGCATGTGCCAAAGACCAGTAAACAGGGGCGATGATGGTGACCAGCACCCGCATCAGCGGCCCTGGGGATGAGGGAGAAAAGATGTCACCACAGAGCCAGCACTCTTCTGACAGGGCACTCAGCTCTCCCTAACCACCCTGGCCCCGCTCACTCATGGGAAGGAGGGAAGATTCTCTGCCATAGTTTCAGGGAAAAATCTTTCCCTGAGGCTTTTCACTTAGTACAGATCAAAATCCTCCCTGGGGTGAGGGCAGTCACCTACCTATGGTGGGTGGGATGCCTCCGATGGTACTCTGGATGGCAGCAGTGCCAGAGTATGGATCATCCAGTATGCTGGCTTCGAGGGAGGTGACACCAAGCTCCTGGGCATTGATCATACCAATCAGGCTGCCCCTTACTAGGCGTGGCTCTCCTGGGACAAAAGAGACAAGAGCAGCAGCGTTGGGGCTGCTCTCCTGTGGGAAACTGGGGCTGTTTCCCACCTCCCCTCTCAATAATTTTTGCGTCAAGAAAATGTGATTTTCTAGAGGTGAAGGCAGCCAGAGGCAAGCAGATAGCGTCCCTACCTGGCTGCAAGCACAGCCCCCAGAGATCCCACGGGTCTGGGTAGCATGGTGCCAATGTCCATAGGAGATGCTCTGAGCATGGCCCTGTGCACACAGACGTGCACCAACCCCCCCAAATCCTGCCCTATATCAACTGCCAGGGTCCTGGCCAGAGCCCCCAAGATTTGTTTGCTTCTCCCCTGGCATGTGTGGCAGTGAAATGTCAGCAGCCACTCAGGGGGCACGCAGGGCACCCAGCGTTTCCTCCCTGCTGCCGGCCGGGCCTGGGCTCTGCGCGACAAGAGGCAGTGGGAGAGGATGTGTCTGGGCATTTAGCAGAGCCCCTGGGAAACGGGAATTTAATCATGGGCAGCAAATGCAGGAAGGGTGGGGAGAGGCGAGAGGGAGCATGGGGTGGCACACAGCGGCCGCTCCTCAGCGTCGCCTGGGCTCAGACCTTTGGATGAGCAGTAGAGGAGACAGGAGAGGGCAAATCAGAGTGTAAACCAAGAGGTTTAGGACAAGCAAGGAAAGGTACTATCCCTACAAACCAGCATGTGGGTCATCCCAGGGTGTAACAACGCTGAGAGCAGCCCCAGCCCCCCAAGCCACGCAAAAGGTCCCCAAGTCCTGGCTCAGACACCCACCTTGGACAGCCAGGGAGACGTGGGCGATGGCAGATCCCAGGGCGTTGCGAGCGAAACAGGAGTAGCTGCCAGCGTCACCATGGGCAGCGGCGGGCAGGAGCAGCGTGGCGTTGGGCAGGATGCGGGTGTGGGGACCCTCCGGCAGCGGCTGCCCGTCCCGCCGCCACTCCACGGAGGGGGTGGGCTCCCCCGACACGGCACAGTGCAGCAGCACCCGCTGCCCCACGCGTGCCATCAATGCTCGAGGGGTCACCACCACTGCCGGGGGACCTGGGCAGGGAGAGGGATGTGGGCAGTGCTGCAGCATCCCAGCGGTACTGGGACCGCTCCCCTGGCATTCAGGGTGGTGCAGAGGGATGAGGGGTGACATCATTTGCAGTCCTTCAAGAGGAGGGTGCAAAGAGGGTCAGCACTCACTCTGCAGGGCCAGGGTGACAACCTTTGCCGCTGTACCAGCGTCATTCTCTGCCACGCACCGGTAGTGCCCCACGTCAGCGCTCTAGCAATACCAGTAGCTTTAGCACAACACTTGGCTTTGCCATGAATGCTCTCCAAAATGTGCTGGCATCCCACCAGGCCCCACTCACCCCCACGACATGGATGGCCAGGGAGCCGTTCTGCAGCTGGCGCAGGCGCCCGCTGGTTGCCACCAGCACCCCATCCTTGCTCCAGCGGATGAGGGGCGTGGGGTGGCCCCGGGCATCGCAGTGCAGGAGGGCATCACCTCCAGGGTGCTCCACCTGGTAGATGCTGGGGTCCCCCTGTATCATAGGTGCCTCTGGGAAAAGGAGAGAGGTGACAGAGGATAGGGACTGGCTGGGAACCCCAGTTTCCCAACCAGCACCTACCTCTGATAGAGACGAAGGCGGTGGCCCTGATGGCACCGGCACTGTTCTCAGCGTGGCAGACATAGGTCCCGCTGTCGGCACGGGTGGCTGCCTCCCGCCGCAGGGTGCTCTGGCCGCTCTGCCCAGACACGCCATCTGCAGGGTGCAAACCCCCCAAAAAGTATTTTTGAGAACCAGCTGGTTATAACCCCCCACAGCCAGACATGCCGGCACCCTGGGGACCCTGAAAGGTGGAATAAGGATGGGGATGGTACCAGGACCATGTCCACCCCCGAGCTCAGCGTCCTCTGCCCCTTGCCCAAGCACAGGGCTGCCCACGCACCAGTGATGAGATGCCCGTTGGCCGTCCAGGAGACGCGAGGCTGGGGGCTGCCTGCGGCAGCACACACCAGCTCCAGCCTCTCGCCCCAGCTCAGGGTGACGTCTCCGGGCAGGCGGGTGAAGGTGGGCAGGGTGTGGATGGAGACGGAGAGCCGGCGAACGGCCCTCCCAGCTGAGTTCACCGCAGTGCAGGAATAGCTCCCGGCGTCCCCTTCCTGCACAGGCAAAGGGGAGGATGAGAGGGGTCAGATTGGGTTTGGGGTCCAGCTGTAGGCCTGGCTCACTGGGCTATGGCTCTGCTGGCTGGTGTGCACCCAGAAAGCCATGGCTTGGCCACAGCCACTTTTTCCAGCCTACATTAGCAAACTCACACCAGTTTATTGTAAAGGACTGCACAGGGCTCTCCCTCTGCCAAACATATTTGAAGGCAGCCAGGAGGTGGCTTGGCTGAGTTACACCTCATCCTGCCAACCCCAGCCCAGGGATGGGGCAGGATGCAGAACAATCTCGGGGTTTCTTTTCAGCAGCAAAAGACCCATGTTCCCCAGCTCTAACATTACAGCAGCAGCTCAGCTGCAGGAGCAGACGGCGCTTACCTGGACATCCCGGAGCAGCAGCTCCCCGGAGGGCAGGACAGTGGCCTTTGCCCCACCACCCCGCACTGGGGCTCCCTCCCGGCTCCAGGACACGCGAGGCTCAGGGACACCGTGGGCAGCACAGGGCAGCAGCACCTCCAGCCCCTCCAGGACAGCCAGCTCTGCTGGGCCGGCTGCGATGACGGGGGGCACTGGATAGGGCGGGAGGGCAGGGGCTTGCTCACACCTTGACAGCCATATTCCTCTGTGAGGTGCCAGGGACAGAGCTGAGCAGAGGATGGGGGAAGTGCTGGGTTTGCTGCTCTACCTTGCACAATAAGCCTGGTCCTCCCCACAGCGGTGCCCGAGGGGTTGCGAGCCATGCATAGGTAGGTGCCTGCATCCCCTAGGGTGGCTCGGAGGAGATGCAGCTGCCCATTGGAGAGCACCTTCAGCCCAGGCCCTGCGAGGATGGGCAGGAATGAAGAGCAGGATGGGCCAGGGCAGCCATGCCAGGGCTCACATGGATGGGGTGCAGGGGAACAGCTTCCCCCTAGAACTGCCCCTTTCTAGGGAGTCTCCAGGGAAAAGCTCCAGTGGTTGCCACACCCACCTTGGACAGGAGTTGGGAGCCAGGAGGACCTGTGCACAGTGCCACACAGCACCCTAGGACACCTACAACCTCCAAGCACCCAAATCTTCTCCCTCAGGCAAGGCTCTGCCAGCCTCCAGCAGGCTCCCGCTCACCTTCAGCAATGCCAACACCATCCTTCTGCCAGGTGAGCTCCGGTCGGGGCACCCCGGTTGCCTCACAGGACAGCACCACACTGGTGTTAACCATCACCATCACCATGCCAGGAAAGGGCTTCAAGGTGGGAGGCTCTGCAGGTGGCAGAGAGATGTTTCCCGTGGGGGCTCACTCAGAGGGAGCCAAGAGATGGGGAGAAGGACCCAAGAGAGCCTCGAGTACCGTGCACCGTGAGCTGGAGGTGTTTTCGGGCTGTGCCAGCAGCACTCCTCGCCGTGCAGGTGTAACGGCCGGTATGTGCAGGCAGCACCTGCCTGATCTCCAGGGCCCCTGAGAAGACAAAGGGCAGATAGGAGGCAGCTGGGAGGGGAGCTGGCAGGGACCCACCGCCCCACTGAGACTGCACTGCCCTGTGCCCGTACCTGTGGGCAGGACACGGTAGCCCCCTCCTCGGCTGCCCAGCTGAGCCCCCTCCTTGCTCCATGACACCGTGGGTGGGGGCACGCCGGAGGTGTAGCAGGTGAGGACTGCAGGAGACAGCCGGGTGACAACCACATCTGTAAGGTCATCTGCAATGGTGGGAGGCACTGGAGAGGCGAGAAGGGAGGTGAGGCTGCATGGGAGTGCTGAAGAGGGTTCCATCCCCATGCACATGGGTACAGGTATTTCTATTTCCCCTCTTGCCCACCCCCAAGCCCAGTCTTTGAGAGAGGACCCAACCCCATGAGGGCTTGGAGAGCACCCACATCACACCCACGGTGACAGACCCTGAGAAAGCTGCTCTCGGCAAGACCCACAGCCCCCAGGAGCTCACCGTGGATGGACACAAGGAAGACCTTGCGAGCCTCTCCGGCAGCATTGGTGGCGACGCACTCAAATTGCCCCTCATCCCGGGGCCCAGGGCTGGCGATGAGCAGCGACCCTGAGGACAGCAAGCTGGGCAGGCAGAGCACACATCGGCATCAGACCCTGCCCCACGGGGAGCAGCGAGAGGGGGCAAACCCCACCCTATGGTGGGACCCTTTGATGGGCGAGGTGGCCGGCGCTGCGGGTACCTGTAGGCGCCGGATGGGAGGTGTGGGTTCACGGGGTGGCCATCCTTCTCCCACCTGACTTGGGGCTCAGGGGATCCCCAGGTATCACAGCTCAGCATAGCTGGCTGCTGAGCCAGCAGAGTGAGGTTGGAGGGCCCAGGGGAGATGGCGGGAGGGACTGCGGAAGGGCAAGGCGGTGAGGAGCAGAGGACAGAAGCACATCATTGCGCAGAGGAGAGCAGCCCAGCAGTGGTGGGCCACAGAGGAGCGAGCCCAGAAGGGATCCATCTGGCTCTTCTGCTTACCCAGGATGTTGAGGTCCAGGCCTCGCCAGTCAGAGCCAGCGGGGCTGGATGCCATGCAGAGGTAATAACCTGAATCCTGGACCTGAACGGGATCGATCTGCAAGGAACCATCCGGCAGGAGCTGCAGCCTGGGGAGGGAGAGCAAGGATGCTCCATGGGGACTCTGTACAGCCAGGCTGTGACTGTGGCAAGTGCCATTGCAGCCATATGTGGCACATGGCACTGAGCTGGCACAGGGACAGAGCACAGCTCTTCATGGTGGGGGACAGTGCTCCAGACATGCTGGAACACCTCCTGACATGGAGGGTGGCATGAACCAAGAGCCAGCTCCTGGTGCCCCTAACCCTCAGAGCCTTGTACCTGTTGGTCCTGTGAAGGGGCAGGAGCTGTCCGTCCTTCCGCCATGTCACCTGGGGCACAGGCCACCCCTGCGCCTGGCACGGCAGCACCACCGAGCTGTTCAGCAGTGCCCTCGCCTCCTTGGGGCCCGGCTGGATCTCTGGCGCCACTGCAGCAGCACCAAAGGAAGTTGGAGACAGGGCTCAAGGATTGAGAACTTCAAGCCAGACCAGAACCTCCTCTTCCCATTACCACAAAACACCCCATAATACTGCACATCCCTGAACTACCAGGGAAGGAGCAAAGCCCCGGGGTTGGGTGGCACTCACCTTGAACCTCCACCCGGACGCGCAGGCTGATGTCCCCCTGTGCGCCGGTGGCCCTGCAGCTGTACTCCCCACCATCGGCCGCCTCCACAGGCTGGATCTGCAGGAAGCGTCCCTCGGCCAGGACCTGCCTGCGGACATCCTCCTAATGCCCCCAAGAGCCCCTGTCAGCAGCTC
Organism: Baryphthengus martii; assembly: GCA_013396935.1. Taxonomy (NCBI): domain Eukaryota; kingdom Metazoa; phylum Chordata; class Aves; order Coraciiformes; family Momotidae; genus Baryphthengus; species Baryphthengus martii. The sequence goes on along the minus strand of VWZK01009001.1, from coordinate 102,337 downwards.
TCCAAGTATCACCCCCACCACGAGCCTAACTGGGCTCAATCCCTGCCCACTTTCCGTTCCCGGTCCCATCACATGTACCCGCAGCGGGGAGCCCTCCCGGTGCCACTCGATGCGGGTGGATGGCACGGCATCCCCAGGGCACTCCAGGATGAGTTGCCCCCCTGCCTCAGTGGTGATGCTGGGGGTGTCTCTGACGCTCGTGATGCTGAGAGGTGCTGTGGGAGATTTGCCAGGAGAGTCAGGGGGTGCCACGTGGGGGAGCTCCCTCACAGCTGTCTCTTAAGTCACACATAGCCCCCGACTCTGCAGGATCGTCACGCTGTGCTCCAGACCCTTCTCTGGAGGCTTACAGCTCACGCTGCCCTCCCCACCCACTCCCCCACCAATCCCGAGGAGGGATGCAGGGGCTGCTCCAACCCTCCGGTCCCCTGGAGTTCTGACCACCCTGCAGCACCCTCCTCACTGCACTGCTGGAGTCACGCTACCTTGGATGCTGACGTGGAAGCTCCTGCTGTCCACCCCAGCAGGGCTAGTGGCCAGGCAGGTGTACAAGCCAGCATCGGCCACCTATGTGACGGCAGAAGAAGGAAAAATTGAGGCACGAAAAGAAAATGCAGGTGGGGAGGAGAAAGAGGAGCCCCTACCTTAGTGGTCTCGATGTGGAGGGTGCTCTCGTTCCCTGACATGAGCCAGGGCCCTGCCAGCAGCTGTCCATCCTTCTCCCAGCTGACCGTGGGCACGGGGACACCTGTCACCACGCACGTCAGCTCTAGCAGGGTGCCCATGACAATGGACATCTCAGTCAGATGAGATGCAGCCTCAATGCGGGGTGGCTCTGCAAGGTACATGGTGAGGGGGTTGGGTTCATCTCCTTGTTGCTCCAAAAAAACCCAAAAAACTGGCAAAATTGCCCTTCCCAAATTCCCAGGGATGTGCACGCACCCATGACTAGGAGGTGGAAGGCTTTGCTGGTCTCTCCCACCTCGTTGGCCACCAGGCAGGAGTACATCCCTGCGTCGGCCGGCCCCACAGCCACCAGGCTCAGCTGAGGGCTGCTGGACACCCGGTTGCTCTGCTGTTCCAGGGGCTCGCCGTCCTTCAGCCAGGTCACCAGCGGTGCTGGGGACCCAGTGGCTTCACAGGTGAAGGTGACATCAGAGCCCTCAGCCACCATCTGCTCTTCACTGCTCTCAGGACTGTCCAGGATGGGGGGCACTGGGGAGGGAGGGGTTCCTTTAGTGGAGCCATGGGAGCAAAGTCAGGTCCCCAGACACTGAGGGTGGGTTTGGCAGTTCCCTGGTGTTCTGCGAGCACCCAGAGGTGGCTCAATCTCCCTGCAGGGTGCTCTGGGACTGCTCTCAGGCTGCTCCTGCCTCACTCCATCCTCTCCAAGCCCAACCCCAGCAGCCAAAGGATGGCTCAGGACCCTGCTTAGAAGTGAAATTACAAACGACAGCACGTGCTCTGCCAGCAAAATGACTGCCCAGGTGCCCCCCACCCCCCACCACTCTCCCCAAACCATCGGCTGCCTCATACCCTGTATCTGCAAGATGAAGCTGCGATCGGCCACCCCTGCCTGGCTGGAGGCGATGCAGGTATAGAGCCCGGCGTCAGAGACCTGTGCCTGGGAGATCCTAACCCACGGAGCAGGGTAATGGGGATAGGGAGGAGACATCAGCTCCAGGTCCCCTCCAAGGTCTCAGGGTGCAGCTGTGGCCATGCTAGCACACAAATCTGGGTACCGGCCCCAGGGCTTGCAGCTGAGCATCGCTCCAGGGTCACTTCTTACCGAAGGACGTGCCCGGCCGCAAGCAGGATGACGCGGGGGGACAGGCGCAGGGGCAGCCCGTCCTTCAGCCAGCTCATGTGCAGCGGAGGGGACCCCCGCGCCCGGCACTCCAGAGTCACCATTGCAGACAGGACACCACGGACCACCTCCGAGTCAGAGTCATCGGCACCTCTCTCGATGGTGGGGGGCACTGGATGAGGGGACAGAGGGGCTGATGGGGCTGTTGAGGGCAGGTGGTCCTGGTGCTGCCCTGTGGGCCCCGTTCCCCGCTCACCCAGCACGCTCAGTGTGTGCAGTCGGGCGTCTTTGCCCGCACTGTTCTGGGCCAGGCAGGTGTACGTCCCCGAGTCTGCAGCTTGGAGCCTCTCCAGGAGCAGGGAGCTGCCATCCAGAGACATCCTGTGCAGTGAGAACAGAGCAGTGACCTGTATGTCCATCCCTAATGTGCTCGTGGGTCAGACATGCTCTGTTTTTGGTTGCAACCCAGGCTGCAGGTTTTGGGGCATGCTGCAAGGCCAGGGCAGCAGCTGTGAGCCTGCCGGGGTGACAGTGACCTTGCCAGGCTGCAGCACCATCTGGGCTTAACCCAGGATGATGTTCTTCAGCAAACAGCCAGGACAGGCTTAGAATTGCAGAATCAGAATCATTTTGGTTGGAAGAGACCATCAAGATCATCAAGTCCAACTGTTAACCCAGCACTACCTGGTCACCACTAACCCCTGTCCCTCAGCACCACATCCCCACAGCTGTGAAACCCCTCCAGGGATGGGGACTCCACCCCTGCCCCGGGCAGCCTGGGCCAGACCTGGACAACCCTTTCAGAAAAGATATTTTTCCTAATATCCAACCTAAACCTCCCCTGGCACAGCTTGAGGCCATTTCCTCTTGTCCTGTAGCATTTTTCTTGGGAAAAGAGCCTGACCCCACCTGGCACTAACCTCCTTTCAGCGAGTTGTTGAGAACGAGAAGGTCTCTCCCCAGCCAAAGCAGGGAGAGTGTGGGGAAGCAGCAGAGCTCACCGTGCTTTGCACTGCTCTTTTGCACATGGGGAAACTGAGGCATGGATGAGGCTGTGTTATTGCTAGCCTGTGGTACGGTCCCCTCTACCCCGGACTCACCTCGCATGTGAAGGGGGCTGCAGTCCCAGGGGCTGCCCGTCTTTCAGCCAGGAGATCTGGGGGGTGGGTTGCCCCTCTGCTCGGCACTCCAGCCTCACCCCTCTGCCCTCCAGCACACTGTGCTCACTGGGGACCCCTGCGCTGTCGATCCGGGGTGCCACTGCACCAAGAAGAGAGGAAGTCTGAGAAAGAGGAGCGGGAGGAAGGCTCTCCTTGGAGGGATAGCCTGCGGGGACCCCCGCCGCCTCGGGGAAGTCCTACCTCGAACCAGCACCATGAAGTCCTTGCGCATTTCGGCGCCTAGGCCCCGTGCCAGGCAAGTGTATCGGCCCTGGTGGAAGGGCTGCAGGGGGCTGAGCTGGAGCTGGCCGCCCCCAGACACCAGGCTCCCCTCAGAGCTGCTCTCTGCAAGGAGATGAGGTGAAGGGAGCTGCGGCAGCGCTCTTCTGCTGAGCTCTCCCCAGGCACATTGTCCTGCTCCCTTTCTCCCATCCCCAGGACCCACGTTTAGGGACTTTGTTAAAGCAGAGGTTGGGCTCTACAGAGTGGATGTTTGCACTGTGTTGCTGGGGCTTTGCAGGAGAAGAGAGTCACTGGTCTGGGGGTAAACCCCTGTCCCAGTAGTTACTCCAAATGGCTGGTACCCAGAGAGCTCACCCCCCACATCCCTCCATCATATCTCATGGCCACGTCCCATTGTTTCAGGCCTCGGGAATGAATCTGAGACCTCTTAAAAATATGCGGGAAAGATGCCAGCCCCTTCGTGCTCTGCTCCCTCCCCTCTGAGGTTCTGCAGGTCTCTTGCAGTGGGATTGGAAATGGGGAAACTGAGGCAGGACTGCTTCAGGCGGGGGAGGGGCAGCAAGGTTGGGGATGGCAGCCGGGCACAGCGTCCCCCCTGCACACATACCCAGCGGGCTCCCGTCCTTCAACCAGGTGATGGCAGAGGCGGGGACACCAGGCACTTGGCAGGTCAGGACGAGGGGGCTCCCCATGTCGGCATCGAGCAGCTCCTGCTGTGTGTCCTGGCTGTCCGAGGGCTCTGAGAAGGAGGAGCAGGGATGGGTGTGTGAGCAGGAACAGGTAGGCCAGTGTTTGCTGTCAGCTCCTCAATGGGCAGAGCCCGGCCGAGTCCTCACCACTTACCACGGACAGTGAGGATGAAGCGCTTCTCATCCTGACCAGCCACATTTAGGGCCACGCACGTGTAGGTGCCCGAGCTGGAAAGCTGCAGGTGAGGGAGCTGCAGCACCTGTGAGCCTGGAAGAAGCAAAGCACAGGGAGTTAGGGCAGGTTGGAGCAGGACCAGGCCTGGCCCACCACACTGGCAAGCCGATCTGTCTCCCAGCAGCCGGCCACGCTCCATGCAAGAGGCGTCCGGCCATCAAAGTCTCTCTTTGAGGTCTGAGGCCTCATGGTGCACAGAAAAAAAAAGAATGAGTGCTGAGCTCCTGGGGAGTGGCAGTACAGAGTTTGCAGGATGCAACCCTTGGTCCTCTCCAGAGGGAATCACTCAGCATCAAGTGGTTAGCACGTGTTATAGCTGGAAGTCTGAGTTTGAGACTCATACATGGTATCCAGGAGGGTGGATCACAGAAGGTAGAGCCCATCATCAAGAGACAGCAGCTCTGCCAGGCCCTGGGGAATGGGTTGTCACCCTTGCACATCTCAACATACCTCGAGTGATAGTCACCCCCTCACTGAGCTGCAGGATGCGGCCATCCTTGTACCAAGTGATCTCTGCAGCAGGGTGGGATTGGACGTCGCATGTCAGTGAGATGCTGCCGTTGATGATGCCATCGATGCTTTCAGGGTTTGGGCCCACAATCCAGGGAGCTTCTTCTCCAGCACACCCCAGAAGACCGTGTCAAAAGGAGAATAGTCACCACAGAGGTCAAGATCTCCCCAGAGCTCCCCAGGAGGAGCCACACATCGAGCACCTTGCCTGCTCAAAGTGTGCCAGCACCTCGACCTCCTCACATGGGGCAAGTGTGACAAGCAGAAGGGGATGGAAGCAGCCAAAAGGTTCAGGAGCCAGAAGAGACTCCAGCTGGCAGAGAAGGAGGGTGGTAAATCAGCAGCCTGGGGAAGGGTTGCTGGGGATGCCTTACCCTGCACCGTGAGGGCAAAATGCTTCTCGTCTGACCCGGCCGGGTTCTCGGCCACACACGTGTAGCTGCCAGAGTCACCCACCGCCACTGTGCTCACCTGCAAAGGGGAAGGAGAGCCCTGCTGAGGAGTGCCCTAAGCTGAGGAGCTGCTGGGGCTCCCATGGGGGTCTCACCCCCTGGCAAGACCAGGGCAGCCTCCTCCTTAGAGAGGGAAGAGTGCCCCGTCCCCTCCACCCTGTGTTTCCTGCGTCCCCTCCTCAAGCAGAGCCACCCTGCCCAGGGACACACTGACCTGCAGGATCGTGCCACCCTCCAGGAGCTGGTGCCGTGGGCCAACCACAACAGGGACATCGTTCCAGAGCCAGGACACCGCAGGCACCGGGTGCCCAGTGGCTTCACACTTGAAGCGGACGGTGCCATTGACAGTAGCCGCCACCTCCTCAGCCAGGTCCTCTGTACCACCGCGGATGGCCGGGGCAGCTGGAAACAGGTGGTTATGGAGCTGCCACACACCTCTGTCCACTCCCTGCCCCAGGCCCATACTCACTCAGCACCTCCAGCTCGTAGTGCAGACGGTCCTGTCCCACCACGTTGGCGGCCTCACAGGTGTACCTGCCCGCGTCCTCCTCCCGCACCACAGGCAGCTGCAGCACCCGGCCCCCTGTGGCACGGGGCATGGAGAGGGCTCACAGAGGGGGTCCGAGAGACCCCTCCAACTTCCCCTCTCACCTCACTGTGCCTGAACCCTCCCCCATGCAGCCCTGGTGACACAGTCCTGCTTCTGCAGACAGGATTCAACCTCCTCCATGCTGCAGATGCTCTCATCCCACTAAGCTGCTGTGGGAAGTCCCTCTGCCATGAGGGTCCATGTCCCTTACCTAGCAACATCAGCACCCCTGGGCTGGGGGAAAGGGGCTCCCCATCCTTGTACCAAGTGATCTGGGAGGGTGGGATGGCGTTGGTGTCGCAGTAGAGTGCAGCAGGCTGGTTGAGGACAGCCTGCCGATGCTCCGTCACCTCCCCATCCTGGTCTTCCTCACGGTAGAAGATCTCGAGAGCTTCATTGGGGCTTATCTTCTGTTGGAAGAGGGGTGGCACTGCGGAGACAGGCTGTCATCAGCTGTAGGGAAAGGGGACTCACACCCCGGGTGCATCCAGAGCATCTACCCAGGCCTGACCAGAGCCAAGAAGATGCTTGTTTTCCAGCAGCGCCCTTCCTGCTCACCCTGCTCTGCTCCCACAAAAGGACCCCACCAAGGACCCCTTCTCTTGCTGAGACATTTGTTGCTCTGGGCACTTACTGGCCACCCAGGACTCACCCTGGACATGCACGATGAAGTCCCTGTCGTCTTCACCGGCAGCGTTGGTGGCCACACAGGTGTAGTGTCCCGAATCAGAGACACTGGCTGGTTTGATTTGAAGGATCTGCCCTTCGCTGAGGATCTGGAGGTGGCTGGAGCTTTCCAGAAGCTGCATAGAGATCCCAGCCCAAAGGCAAGGAAGACACAGAAGGACAGGAGAATTACACACCCAGGAGTGGAACAGAACCCAGCCAGCCATATAAAGGGTGTCTTTCCCCTCCATCCACCTAGGAGGGTCCACAAAACAAGCAGCTTCTCCCTGGTCGCTGTTGGGACCTCACCTGCTTGTCTTTGAACCACTGGATGGTCGGTTCGGGCACAGCCCAGGTCTCACACTCCAGTGTCACCGTGCTGTTGACTCTGGTTTTTATCTCTTTCACAGCAAATTCCCCCAAAGGGTCATCTCTGGCAATCCAAGGAGGAACTAGTGGGGAGAGATAACACATCTGGTGTGAGAGAAGAGCCCCCACCACCCTTGCTCTGCCCTGATTAGCAACTCAGCAGCATCTCAGGGTGCTGCTAACACCCCTGGGTGGTCCCCTTGGCCCTCCCCAGGGTAGACCAGAGGCTTTTGGGGCCACGTGCTGATGTGTGCACGAGGTGCAGCTCCCAGGATGAAGGCATGGGAAGGGAAGGAAGGGACACTCTCCCAGTTAAGGCAGCGGGGTCACCACAGGAATATGGGAAGGACACAGAGACTTGACGCACCCAAGACCTTCACAGCGTAGTTCTTCACAGCCTCTCCAGCTTCGTTGGCCACAACACAGCTGTACATTCCCGTGTCCTCTTCCTGAGCATTCAGGATCTGCAGCCCGTGGCCACCTGGGCAAAGGGGGTATCCTGAGAGGGTGGCCGCTCACAGCCACAGCTGCTTGTCCTCATGCAGCACAAGAAGGCATCTTAAAGGACCTACTGATCATCTGCAAGCCTGACTTGAGAGTCTAATGCTCTTCTGGAGCCCAGTTCCTAGACTTACAAAACCCAGCATTGTCTCTCTGATGCTGCTGAGGACGCTCTAGCTGTTGTCAGACGATGCAGCACATGGAAGAGCACCATCCACCTGATAGTCTGAGCTTCTCACCACCCCACTGCCTTGACCCAGAAAACGCCCTACTCTCGCTTCTCCAGGCATGCAGCAAGGGGTCACCACGGTCATGCAGAGCTAGTGGACACCAGCACAGTACCAGGGAGCAGGAGGACATTTCCAGATGCTTTGAGGGGAACCTCATCTTTGAGCCAGGTGATGTTGGGAGATGGATAGGCCAGAGCCTCACAGACCAGGGAGATGGGGTTGTTGATGATCACTGTCACTTCTTCTGCAGTGACATCATGAGCATCTCCAGCAAAGGTGGGACTGGCTGCAGAAACACGTTTGCATAGCAAATCAACATTAGCACCCACTTAGGCTTCCCAAGGCTTCATTCCCACACCACAGAGCATGTTCCAAGTTCAGAGAGTTGGACCTGACCACAGTGTGTGAAATGCATCGCAAGTACAGCACAAGCCCAGCTTTAGACTCTGCCTTGTGTTGCTGCCTTCCAAAATCACTGGGGACACAGAAGACACACTCCCCCTTCCCACCAGTCACCATCAGAGATGAATCTTGTACTAGATGGACCCTTTATGTTCCTTCAGGAGGTCTCACAAGGGCTTTCTAGCAGGCCCAGGATACCATGCCATGCTGCTGGCTGTAGGACTAAGGGCTGCTCACCACCTACCCGGGGCAGGCAGTTAAAATGCCCTCTAAGTCCATGTCTCCTACTCACACCAGAGACTCTGCCTCCATTCAAAGGCATCTCATACCCAGAACTTCTAGCAGGTAGTGCTTGGTTTGATTTGCCACAGAGCTGGAGGCCGTGCAGGAGTAGCGGCCACCATCAGACGAGGAGGCTTGGGGGATGTGAAGCATGGAGCCTTCAGCAGAGATGGAGAAGGTGTCTCCACTGGGCAGAGGGTGGCCGTCTTTCATCCAGGTGATGGTAGGTTGAGGGTTGCCTGTGTGGGGTGGAAAACAGGTTTTGGCCTTCAGGCACAGATTTTCCTGTGCATGAGCACAGTCTGACCGGGGTCACTGCGCCGCAGCTTTTCTGGGAAGCAGGGACACCAGCCCAAAGCCAAAGTTATCGTGATCTGGATCAGGTTTTTACAAGCTGCTGGATGAGCCAGCAAGAAGAAAGAAAACTGTCCTGAGTAGGAGGTGATTAATTATTCCCATCACTAAAGGAGAAAAAAAAAAGATTAGAGGAATTCTAGCTCCATTTGGGAAAGATTGGAGATGACGTTGTGGAACAAGCTCCCTGCGTGGGCCCAGCACTTCCCAGACAGCCCAACTGCAGAGCTGGGAACTATTCCAAGAACGAACTTCAGCTGGTTTCAGCTATTTTCATGTCATCAACTGGTGCCGTCCATTTGCTCCATGCCCCAAAGGGAGACTCTGGTCCCTGAGACCCAGTTCCCACCACCTCTGCTCCTCGCCTGATGCTCACCCGCAGCCAGGCAGGACCAGGTGACAGGGTGTCCCTCGGAGACTTTGAAGGTCTCTTCTTCATCTGCATTCTCGATGTGGGGAGGAACTAAGAACACAAGCCACCAAGGCCCTCAGCATCTAGCCGGCTTTGCCAAGCCTCTGAGCTCACACGGAAAGGCACAAGGGACTCTGGCACTGCAGCTCCTCCCATGCCCAGTCTTAACTCCTGCCCATTTCTGCAAGGATGGGGCTCTGATATCCCCTCAAGAATCCTGCAGCAGATAAGGGACTCCTCCTTACCTAGGACATCCACGTAGAAATGCCTCCTCGCCTCCCCAGCTATGTTGCTGGCCAGGCAGGAATAGTGGCCACCATCCTGGGCTCGTGCATGGGTGAGCCTCAGCAGCCAGCCCCCTGGAATCATGGAAAAGAGCCGTCTCAGGGCCCTGATCCAGGCACCAGCCCATCCCAGGGGTGCTCCTGCAGGGCTGGAACTCCATCGCATTTACACCCATCAGCAATGAAGCAAAAATGTGTTCCCAAAGCTCCCATCTCTCACAACATCCAAGTCTCATTCCTGACCTGAAAGCATGTGCACGTTCTCGCTGGGTGTGACAGGAGAGCCATCCCATGACCAGGTGACTGTGGGCAGGGGAACACCAGTGACCTCACAGGTCAGTGTCAGGGATCCTTGCAGGGAGACACTGACGTTGGTTGTCGATCCTGATCCATGAATGAACTTAGGAGGAACTAGGGATGCAGAAAAGGGTGGGCATCCGTTTGTGAAGCAGCCAAGACAGCAGAGAAGCAAGACAATGGGTGAAAAATGGGTAAACCCAGCTTGTTCCTACCCTCCTGCTTTATACAGTTTGAGGACAAAAGGCCAGAAGGACCACCAGCATCATCTGAAGTTGTCCACTTTGAAGGTGTTATGGGACAGGTGACCCACAGCAAGTATATGACAGTTATCTACACCCCCAAGCCCACACCTACAGATGAGACACCAAGCTGGCCATGCACCCTGAGCCACCCCAGGCCTTTTTTGGCTCAGGTACTTGGTACGCTGACCCATGAGGTTTCCCCAAGTCCCTGAGAAGTAGATAACTTTATAAAAATGAGACGGTCTGCTCTGACAACCCTAGAAAGAAACTCCTGCCCGATGAAGCCAGTTCTACAGCTATGCCTGGAGCACACCCTTTCTGACCCAAGACCTTCCACATACTGGGCTGCCCAAGATCCATCAGGTGGTTTGCTGTGCTTGTACTGTATCAAACATGCTGTGTGACACCATCACCCTCCTGAGCCCCTCCACATCCCCGACCCCATCCCACGTCCTCACCGTGCACCACAACATCAAACTCCCTCTGCTCCTGCCCCTCCGCATTTGCCACCAGGCAAGCGTAGCGTCCCGTGTGGGCCTCCTCTGCCTGGGGGATGCGCAGCCGTCTCCCTTGCTCCAGAAGCAGGAGCCCGTCCCCGATGGCCACGGGCTGCCCGTCCTTCACCCACATCACTGCGGGAGGTGGGGTCCCCACAGCCTCACACTCCAAAACTGTCTCGCCGCCCTTGATGACAGAAACTTTCCTTGGGGCTTTGCTGCTGCCCTGGGTCCTTGGCAGAGCTGCGGGCAGAGGGATACAGGGTGGAGGTGACGCTGTAGGAGCTCCCTCGGCCATAAGCAAGGGGGTAGACAAACTCCATTGGTCTGGATGGTGGCAGCAGGAAGGCAAAGCAAATATGAATGGGTACAACTCGTGCAGAGTGAAAACCAGCTCGGCCACCTTGGAGCCAAGAGGAAAGCTGGAGGAACAAAACCATCCCAGCTAGCAGCATTCTTCCCAACTCTGCCAAGGCAGCAGATAATGGCTGTGAGCTTTAGGGTCCAGCTGGACCTTGTGTTCAGAGACATGATGGCACCTTCAGCCACCTGGACAGGTCCCTCTGAGGCTCTGGGGCTCCCAGCTCACCGTGCACCTTCAGGTGATGCTCCTTGTTGCTGCTGCCAACAGCGTTCCTGCACTCGCAGGTGTACGTCCCCTTGTCCACCAGCTGTGCCTTCTGAATATACAGCATGTTTCCTCCTGTGGACACCAGCTTCAAGCTCCCGGGTTGGGTGGAGAGAGGCTCACCTGCTCATGGAAGGGGACAGCAGCCTCCTCTCAGGTTCCCGGCAGGACCAGATCCCACCCAAAAGCTGGATACTGCTCGACATAAAGCACTCTTTGCTCCAAGGAGACCAATGTTATCTGGTGGGTCAACACATGTGGGGAGGGATGAGGCTGAAGATGGATCCTACCGTCCTTCCACCAGCTCAGGGTGGGCAAGGGGATCCCGTGGCACTCGCAGGCCAGCGTTATGGATTGTCCCTCCAGCACGGACACAGTGGCAGGCTCTGCCGAGGAGAAGGATGGGGGCACTGCAGGGGACGAGAGGAGAAGAGCAGCTTGCTGATGGCAGCGGGCAAGAGGAGAGGAGCAGCTCCCTGCCAGAGCTCCATCCTACTGACTGCACACCACCCACAGCTCTGCTGGGCTCCACACGAAGAATCCCCTGCACCGGTTGCACGTGGAAATAATCATCTCGACTCTCCAGCTATTAAGCGAGTGCTGCTTTTAACTGCACGTGGCCTACAGTAGAGGATGGCCGAGCATCCCGCGCCAGCCACACAGGCAGGCCAAGCCCAGGTTGGCCAGACACAGCCTTATTAGGTAGCACTGCTTGCTGGGAAGGTTACCTAACTCTTTCCATTATCAGATGCTGTTCCTAGTTGCTCATAAATACAGCTGGCTGGAAAACGGTAACTCCCTCCCATGAGGGATATCAATTTGTACAAGAAAAACCCCAACACCCAGAAACCCTAGAAAAACAAAAACAGCAGAACCCAAACAATCCATCTGAGCCAGGACGCCAGACGTGCGAACGTTTCCCCGGGAAGGGATCTCAGGAACAAGCGGGGATCAGGAGAACTGGATTTTCTCCACTCCCTGGCTACCTGCCTGCAGGACTTCCACCAACTGGCCTAGAGGATCCCTGAGAAAAGCCAGACGCTGGCTCAGCCCCTGGCACTGCGGACGTGCTGGATGGGCCGGGAGGCTGCCAGGATGTGAGTGAGCAAGTGAGCCAAAGCGGCTGGTGCTGCTGGCACCCTCCCTACTGGGGCAGGGGGGCGATACCTGCAGCGGCCATCGCGCTGACAGAGTGCAAAAAAGGGACAGAGAAGCCCTGGCAATGGTGAGGAAGCCTCTTTGTTCTTCTGCCCCTGCTTTGAAAAGCCACCTCGTCTGCACCCTCACCGAAATCTGCCCCCTGAGATTTATACAAATATCAGCCTTTTCCCCTCTGATACCTGTTCTCGTGGGGTTTCCCTACCGCCTCCAGCTCCACTGTTCTGCAGAGCTCTAATGTTTTGGGCTTAGTGTTCTCCAAGCCAGTCAACTACCACAGATACATACTATGCATATCAACAAATAGTATATAATATAGTATGTAGGGGTGTATATATATGTATACATACACACAGACACACTCTCTCTGCCCGATAGGTTATTTCAGCCACAGTGGCCCTTACCCCACACGTTGAGGTTGTAGTGTCTCTCTGGGTGGCCGGGCACCTGGCACGTGTACCTGCCCGCATCCTGCACGGCGGCTCGCCCGATCTGCCGGAGCAAGAGGAAACACTGAGATGCTCTGTGGCAGAGCTGGACCTGCACAGCCCCTCAGTGAGGGGCTTTGTGCCAGCAGAAGCCATGGGGATGGGATCAGCACAAAGGGTAGGAATGATGCTGAGCCATGGGCAGCGGGGAGGACACTCCCTCTTCTCTGCACCCGCTCTGTCCCAAGGATGGGGAAGGGGAGATGGGGGTCTTCACAGCCCTGTTTGCCCTCCCATCCTCTGCAATTCTCTGGAATGTCACCTGGAGCACAGGCCCCTCCACAGACAGCTGCATGTCTGGCTCTGGTGTGACCAAGTTCCCATCCTTCAGCCAGCGGGACCCCTGTGGGTAGACCTCCCAGGTTGGGCACTCCAGGGTCACTGGCTGGTTGATGATAACAGAGATGTTCTCCTCCTCGCCCAGGGCAGTGGGGGACACTGGAAAACAGACCAACAGAGCAACACCTTCCCCGAACCACCCTCTTTGGTACCCCACCTGCTCAGGGCTGGTCCCCAACAGCCCTACACACTTACAAGGGGACAGTGGAGCAGCCCCATAGTCCCGAGCATCACCTCCAACCCCACAGCCACGCTGGTGGGAAGGGGCAGGGGATGCACGGTGCGGGTACTTACACCGCACCTCGAGAGTGGCCTCACGTCTATCCTCCCCTACAGCACTGCTGGCCACACACGTGTATGTCCCCGAGTCGTGGAGGTGAGCGGTGGGCAGGGACAGCGTGTGCCCACCGGAGAGGATCTGTGCTTCGCCAAGATGCAGAAAGATGAGCATGAAAGCAGAGAAACTCACAGGCAGCTGAGCTGCAAACTGGAACAGGGATGGGTGGGCGTAAGGCTGCCTTGAGTCTGTCCCCATCACACCCCAGGGACCCTCTGCCCACCCATGCCCTCGTGGCAAGTGGCAAGAAAGCCCAGCGCAGGGCTGAGCAAGTCCATGATCCCATGGACCAAAAGTGGAGCTGCTCTGGACAACACTGCACCTACTCAGCTCCAGCAATTGTTTTTTAAAAGCCAGAACAAGTTAAAAGAACACCTTCCTGGAGGGGATTTCCCTCCATCAGGAAGTATCTCACCTGTGGGCCACCGGCCACCACGCTGGGCACTGGATTGCCGTCCTTCAGCCACAGCAGCACCGGAGCTGGGGTTCCTGTGGCACTGCACTCCAGCGTCACTGGCTCGTTCACCACCACTGTGAGGGAGCTGGGGCCAGCAGTGATCCGTGGAGGCACTGGGGAGGGCAGAGAAACATCAACAGATGCAGTACAGTGCAAAAGGGATGGGGTGGGTAGGAGACACCATGGTGTAAACCAGGCAACTCCCATCCATAGGTAAGCCCATGGTTTGCTAGGACATTATCTGGGATGAACACAGGGAATTGCACAGCTAGAATTGGAAACGGGGCAGAAGACAGAGGCTCTGATAAAGCCACCTTCCAGGGATGTGTCCTGAGGGCTGGGACAGCCCATCTGGTCCTATGCACAGACGAGAGATGCTCGGGTGGAAGCACCCAGCTCCCAGGAAGCTGCGGTCCTCCCCCTGCTCACCACAGACTCACCAGTCACCTGCAGGCTGTACCAGAGCTCGGTCACACCGGCGGCATTGGAGGCCACGCATCGATAGCTGCCGGTGTCCGAGAGCTGGGCACGCTGGATCTCCAGGCGCTTCTTATCCCTGGACTGGGTTGGGCCTGGTCCAGCTAAGAGCTGCTCGTGCCCCTTGTACCAGGCGATATCTGGAGGGAAACAGGGAGCTGAGGTGTAAGGAACAGTGCTGCTGCTCCTCTCCCCAAGGGGAAAAGCCCCAGGAACACATGAGCAAGAATCAAAGGAGAGAATGAACTCACTGGGAGGAGGCAGCCCTGAGGCCAGGCACTCCAGCGACACTGTGTTGTTCTCCAGGACGACCAGGTCCACCGCACTGGGTTCGATGTTCGGAGGCACTGCAACCCGGCACACACAGTCATTGGCTGTGCACGGCCCAAGCCAGCTGCAGCCGCTCGGTGCCGTGCCATGGGGCACAGCTGCGCTCACTGGGAGCTCCTGGCAGAGCAGTGTCCAGGAGCCAGGACTTGCTCTCCACTCTGGGAGGGGACCACATCACCACATGGTACCACTGCTGCTTCCCAGGTTAGCTAGCAGGCTTGTTCCCTACTCCAGGGAGATACTCATCCTTCCCACCCAGCAGCTTCAGCATCACATCCTGTGGTGCTGACCGAGTGGTGCTCTGGCCAGAGGAGTAAGAGAGCTGAGAGTAGACTCGCCACAGGGAAGCACCCATCAAGGATGGATGCTATGGTTTACCATGGTCTCAGCGGCCAGTAGCTCTTAGCCTCTTTGGCTGATCCCAATAGATCAAGCCAGTGATCCCTTATCTCCCAAAAAGCAAGGCCAAGAACATTCGCCCCCTTGGCCAGCCACAGGGTTGGAGAGCAGGTCTCATTCCAGATGTTGCACTCACCTTGCACCAAAACCTGCATCTCCGCCTGGGCCACCCCTGCCCAGTTGCTACCCTGGCAGATGTAGAGCCCTTCGTGACCAAGCCCCACACGGGCAATCAGGAGAGTTCCACCGTCCTCGGACACCACTGCACCATCCCGCTCAGCCAGTGGATGCCCATCCTTCAGCCACCTGCAAGGAAGAAGACAGGTGGCAAGTCCTTGGTCCATCCTACCACCACCCACCCCCTGTTTCTGCCCACCAAAGGATTGAGCAGTGGGGTGCTGGCAGCAAAGACTGTCCCCTTGTCACCTTGAAAAGGGTTAGTAGTGTGCAGATCATTGGGCAAAGCGGGATCCCAGGGGCAAGGAGCGGGAATGAGTGCCTCTCAACCTAAGGGACACCCCAAGCTAGGGGTTCCCATCACCCATCCTGAGGTTCCACCCCAATCTCCATGGCAGCTTTGCCTGCTGGGCTGCAAAGCAACCCCAGGCAGCTACACAGCTCCTGAGGGAGCTCAGGGCAAGGCGGGCAGGATCCCCTCACCCTGCTCCACAGTACTCACTGGATGTGAGGTGTGGGGATGCCTGTGGCATGACAGGGAATCCTCAGGGAGTCGTTGGCAACAGCCGTCAGGTGGCTTTTTCCATCGCCAATCAGCAGCTGGGGTGGAGCTGGGGAGAGAGAGGATCTCAGGCTGGGACCACTCTTGGACCCTGGAACAGGGATGTGGAAGCAGCCAAAGGCTTGGAGGGTGCAGGATTTGGGTGGTACATTAAGACCCACAGCCCATGGGAAGAGCATTTTAACCAGCAGAGGTGAACCTTGGACATGCAGGCTGTAGCTGATCGAGGTGTTCCCCACGGCATTTGTGGCCGTGCAGGTGTAGAGGCCGGTGTCAGTCACCTGGGGCTTGACCAGTTGGAGGGACCCCGACGGGAGGACACTGTAGCTTGGGGAAGAAGGAACAGAAGAGCTAGACGGCAAGAACAGCCACATCATCTATCACCTACCCCTGGGCAGGAGCTAAGGGCTGAGAGGTCACCATCACCGTGAGACAGTCAAGAGAAGGTCACCAAGGCCACCTCCTGCACAAGGAGGATGGCAGAGCTGCCCATGGGTGACAACTCCTTGGCTCAGGTCCTGCATGAGCTCAGCACAAGGCAGTGGCAGGATCCACTCACCCAGTGGGACCAAGGGAGATGGGGCTCCCTGGGGAGCACAGCGCCTGCAGCTGGAGCTGGCCACGCTCTTGCTCCCAGCACTGTCTGTGCTCCACAGACATAACATCATCTCAGCCCACGGCTGCAGATTCCTCCTCGTGTGCTCCCATAAATCACTCAGGCACATGAGGACAAGCCAGCTGAGATGTGGAGAGCAGCAGAGGTCAACCCTGTGGCCGAGGAGGGCAGGGAGCTGAAGGGAGAGAGGAAGCTGAGGAGGGGAGGGGGCTGAACTACAAGATAATTCAGGGCTGTCGTCTTTCCTGGGGGAGCAATCCTGAGATGTTTCCAATTGTGGCCCTTTTTGTTTTCCTGGGGCAAATAAAGCCTGTTTAGAGAACAACACGCTCCCTCAAGAAAGCCGAAGACTGCAGAGAGCAGGAAGAGGGACAGAAGAGGGCAAAGAGGCCAAGGGTGAGTACGAGAGATCAAGACAATAGGTGTGGCATTCCCACATTGGGTGGATTGAGAAGGCCCAGAAGGTGTCAGAGGACAAGGGAGCAGAGGCTGAGAGAAGGAGTGGGAAAGAGTAAGGGGACGGGAGATGAACTGGGGATGTTAGACCAAGGTGGAGAAGGGGATCAAAAAGGTCAAAAAGGGACAGGAAAACAACAGCAAATGGGCAGGCAGGGGGCAAAAACGGATGGGGTGCAGGAGGAGTAGGGGGAAAAGAGGGAAGGGCGCTGGGAGGCCGAAGGAGGGAGTAGAGGCCAGGGAGGAAACCAGCCATTAGGAAACCATCCAAAAATGAGAAGGCAACACAGTCCCCCCAAAAGAGCAAAACCAAGACATCTCCCTCCTTCCCCAGGCCACAGCAATCCTCAGGCACAGGAAGAGAAAAGATCAACTCCAAGACTGGAGCCTAGGATTTTAGGGAGCCCCTTCCTGTGTGGTGCTAATGTGCTGAAAAAGCAGGTTGTGCTTCCAAGGGGGAAGACCAAGACACTCAATAAACACGTATCCGACCACTCTCCAGGTTATCATTTCTCATCAAATGAGAATGACTGCTAAGCCCTGGCCCAACACCTCCCGCAGAGAGGTCCACCATCCCCACGCACACCCTTGGCCTCGCCGTCTCCAGCACCATGACAGCACGAGGCAGGAATGCACGTGAAGGCGGACAAGCGAGAGGGGCTGGGAGCTGGGCCAGAGCCGCCTTCCCTCCCCGGCTTGTGACCACGGTGAGCATACAAAGAGCCGGGAGCAGCTGCTCCATCCCAGCAGATGTTTGTACAATGGAAAAAAAAAAACCTGGTGGTTCTTGCTCTTCTCTCTTTGAAGAGTAGCACTAAGGCTGTAGCGTTCGGCTGCCTCCGCTCCTGCCGGAGCGTTGAACATCCGCTGCTCAGCATCAGTGATGCCCTTCCCGGACGCAACATCCCTCCAGGGACACACACACAACCCTCCTTACCTCGTGGTGGCGAGAGGCAGCGGCTGGGACCCCTGCGTCCACATCACCAGGGGAGGAGGGTAGCCCTGAACCTCGCAGGGCAGGGTGGTCTCCTGCCCAAGCACAGCCAGGATGGTCACAGGGTCTGACGTCTGCGATCCGTTCACGCTGATTCTGGGCTTGGCTGGGTGGAGAGGGAGTGCGGCTGGTGCGGGAACACTTCAGGTGTCCCACATCCCTCATTGCTGCTCTTCCCATCCCAAAAACCCATCTGGCACCTGGCTGGGTGGCCCAAGGAGGCCAGGAGAGTCCCCAGGTCATGCTCTCCTAGCCAGCCATGCTCTGGAGCTGCTTTACTTGGAGCTGGTGCCAGGGCCAGTGGCAGGCACTCACTGCTGACGGAGAGCTGCATCTCCCGGCTGGAGAAGCCTGCTGCGTTGGTGGCTGTGCAGAAGTAGGTGCCAGCGTCCTCAGGGGAGGGTGAAGGGATCAGGAGGGTCCCATCAGGGCTGAGGTGGTAGCGTGGGCTCGGCAGAATGGGATCTGTGCCCTACAGAGGAAAGGGAAGGGAGGAGGGGAGACAGCAGAGACTCTCCTATGAGCTGAGCATCCCTAAGGCAGGAAGAGGACTCTGGACCCAGAAAAGGAAGCTACCACCCAATTTCAGCTTCCCAGGGCACTCAGTGTCATCTCCTAGGGCAGTCTGGGTGCACAACAACCCCCCGAAACACATTATCCCACACTTGAGACCATCCCACAGCCTGGCTGGCAGGAGAATGGCAGCCTGCCCGTCCCCGTCACCTACCTTTGCCCAGGTGACAGTAGGGGGAGGCACACCGGTGGCATTGCATCGCAGGGTGACGGCTGCTCCCTCAATAGCAGTGATAAGGACAGGGCCAAGCTCAATGCTAGGAGGAACTGGGAAGGAAGAGAAGCACCTTACCCTGTGTGGCCAAGGCCATGCCAACCAAAGAGAGCGGTGCTTCGCTGCTGAAGCGCAGAGAGCACCCACTCCCATTTACCATGGAGAGGAGACACCCAGCACCCTGTCCCTCACCATGGATGACCAGCGACACGTCCTGTCTGTGCGAGCCAAGGGTGTTGGTCACCTCGCAGGTGTACCTGCCCGTGTCCCCCTGCGATGCCTGGTCCACGTGCAGGCTCCCGTCGGCCCGGATGGAGTAGTGACTGCCTGGGGCTACCTGGGCACAGGCAGAGAGCAGAAAGCAGGACAGAGGGTGGTCAAATATTGCTGTGTCTCTGGGGCATAGCTAGAAACTGATCCCTGAGCAGTAGGAACATCCTAATGTGATAAACCCATGTTAACCTCCCAGTCTAAACTCTCCGCTGGCATCTTTCAGCAGGAGTTTTTAGGCAAAGCCCCCGGGGCAGGGCTGTGCTCACAGCTGCCCACCCACCCGCCTACCCTCCCAAGTGGGTGCAGAAGCCTCACCGGCTGCCCGTCCTTCAGCCAGCGGCGGGCTGGGAATGGTCTCCCGGCCAGGATCACACAGGGCAGCGAGACAGGTTGGCCTGGGAGTGCACGGACCACGGGGGATGCGAGAGCTATTTCTGGGGCTGCTTGAAAAAGAGGAAAAGGAAAAAAAATTATTAATTGGAGATGAACTGTCTGTGAACGCTCAAGAGAACAGATCTGGATCACCTTTCTTCCAAGGTCCAGACCTTGGCTTGGCACAAGCCAGCTCTGACATTCAGCTGCCCCAAGTAGTTTGGGGATATTCATCTACAATTTGGGTTCAAGCACATGTCAGTGAGTTAAGCCAAAGAGGCGGAAGAGCATTATTCAAGCCCTGCACGGGGATAGCATTTGCTGAGCATTCACCACAGCTAGCTCAGGAGCAGACGTGGCTGCACGTGGCTGCCACTCGCTCACTGCCGGCACAGTCGGTGCTGGCAACAGCCAAGATCAATACACCCACAGAAGCACATAGAAGCAAACCATGTCCGGTGACTGTGAGCTTGACCTCCGCTTGGATTTTCCCAAACTCATTATGGGCTTCGCAGACGTAGACAGCTTGGTCATCCAGTGAGGCGCCTGGAGCACGGAGAGGAGAGACCTGAGCCCAGTGGAGTTGGAGAGCCCATAAGAAGCTCCAGGATGAGGTGACACCACCCTCCCCTGCTCCACCACCACCTCCAATGGGTGGAAGAGACCCTACAGCCTGAAGGCTTGTGGGTTGTTACAGCACAGCTGAGCTTGCCCAAGTAAAATGTGCAAATAAATCCACTACATCAATGCTTGACTACTGTAAAATGAGCGGCCACGGGGGCTACTCCCACTGTTGGGACACCAGCCTGCAACGGGCCGGGGAAGAGCACCCAAGGGTGACACTGTAAGCGACTGCCCAGGCAGGATGCCCACGTGCGCTCTGCACCGTGCCAGCGCCCCCTCGCACGCTCGACGCTCTTACTGTCGATGAGGAGCTCGGCAGCCTCCAGACGGCTAGAAACACCACGTGGCTCCTGCCAGCCCGTCATGGGCTTCCCGTCCTGCCGGGACCAGGTGATCTGTGGCCTGGGAGAGCCCTCGACGCGGCACAACAGGCTCACGCTGTCCCCGACCTCGACCTCCATGTCCCCCAGGGGCTCAGGAAAGTGAGGGGCAGCTGGAGGAGAGAGCAGCAGAGAAGGGGCTCGGGTGGGTCCGACAGCCCAGTTCCCCACAGCAGGGTCTGCGCACGGCCGAGCCTGGAGACGAAGCTGCGAAATCTATGAGCCAGTTGCCCTGAAAAGTCTTGAGATTGACTTGAGGCATTTGGGTTTTTTTCCAAAGCTGTTAGAGCTGTTGCAGTTTCCTTCCCTTCCCAGTTACACTCAGCACTCCCCTGGCTCAGCAAGACCTCTTGCAATTTTCCATCTTTAATGGTTTCAAGTCTTACTACTTCCAACTCAGAACCTTCACCCCTGCTCCTCCCCAGGCTTTTCCATGCCTTCTGCTCCAGTGGGAAGCCCTGAGAATTGGCTGGAATGCCTGGATTTTCAGACACACAGAAGCCAGTCCCCACTTCCACCTAGTCCCACTAATTACACTTTGTAGCCCCAGACTTTCCTCAAGTCATCACATCCCCGTGCAAGAGCATCTACACCAGTTTTCTGCCACTTCTTGAGCCTCTTCCCTCCTCCTGACCTCTGGAAATCCCACCAGGCTTCAGTCTGCTTGTACTGAGCGCTGACACCCCTGTCTTGGGAAACTGGGGGGCAAGAAGGGCCCTGAGGAACAGCAAGTGGAAGCTGAGCTGAGAGGGAGAGCAGCGAAGACAGGCTCAGGCACTCAGTGGTACCCAAGAAGAGACGCAGAGACTTACACCCCACATCCAGGACGGTGTGGTCGAAGGCGACGCCGGCCTCGCTGAGAGCCTCGCAGAGGTACCGCCCCGCGTCCTCCTCCCGCACCGCCTGCAGCCGCAGGACGGCACGCTGGGTGCCCGCTGGGAACGCCGCCACCACCTGCTCACCTGCCCCGAGACCCCTGCCTCAGCACCTCTAGTGCCTCCAGGGGTCCCTCCCGCCATCAGGCCAGGGGATCCTACCTGTGACATCCCCACGGGGTGGTGGAGGGACCCCGGTGCAAGGAGAGGGTTTGCTCCCCAGGTCCATTCCAGACTCACCTTTGTACCATGTGATGTGGGGTGGGGGCACCCCCGAAATCCAGCACTCCAGGGTCACGTCTTCTCCTACGAGGGCCTTCAGGCTGGGTGTCACTGCCAGGATGGTAGGATGTTCTGCGCCATGGGAAGAGACACTGTTTCGGTGACTCCCCGCAGCACTGGGTACCGTGCCAATCACCCCAGGAGCTGCTCCCCAACACCCTCCATCACACACAACCCCGGCCCGTTGCTTGGATGCCACAGAGTCCCAAACAAGAGACATCAAGGAGGGATAATAAATCCCTCCTGCAGCAGCTCTGAACCCTTCCCAGGGTGATACCAGTCTGTGAAGGACAGATACCGGTGAACTCCAGGGTGATGGTTTGCTCAGCCCAGCCCAGCGTGCTGCTGGCGTGGCAGCTGTAATTCCCTGCATCCTCTGGGACCGCAGCCCTGATGTGCAGGGTACCCTGAGCATCTGTGAAAACCCTGCAGCAAATGAGAAGAGGGAGAAATGAGCCCTGGGAAAACAGAGCTGATGAAAAATGTGTGAAATTAAGAGAGAGGGCTTCAGGCCATCGCACACACGTGGTAAGTTCTGGGCATTGGAGAGATGTGGGTTAACAGTCAGAGCCGGCTCCATCAGCTGCTGCAGAGAAGGGTGTTGCTTTGGATCAAGGAAAAGCATTGAGAATTGGGCTTTTTTCATTTCCAAAGAAAGAAACGCCTTCCCCCAAGTCTACTCCAGCCCTCACAGCCCAATACAGGCAGGGAGGTGGAAGCCAAAAAGCAGAAGAATTGAAGGGGAAGCACAAGGAGTAGTTTGAGACTCGGGTGCACACCAGACAGCAAAGCACCTTGAGTGCCCCTCGGTGGGAACAGTGACCTGGATGTGGCAGGATGGCTTCAAAATAAATACACGAAATTAAGGTAAGCAGCTCACCAACCATCTCAGGTGCATGGGTCAGGGATATTGCAATGCCTGCCTTTTCCCAGAGTGATGGGCAATCCCCCAGCCCCTCTCCCTCAGCTCGTGCATCCCTGCAAGAGGAGCACCATCCCCGGTGGGACAGGGAGGATGAAGGCACCCAGGTCCCCATGGGTTACCTCTCATTCTGCTCCAGCACCCAGCCCCAGCGCTTCCAGGCGGTGTGAGGTGGGGGGTGGCCCCCGGCCGTGCAGTTCAGCCGCAGCTCCTGGCCCCTGCTGAAATGCTGGGGGCTGGCGTCGACCTTCACCCACGGCATCTCTGCACAGAGATGGAGAAGGGCTCAGCCCCCGGGTGCCACCCGCTGCCCACCCACAGGGCAAGGAATCACGAGGGCCTGGGTCCCACACGGGGCAGAGCCTACCCTGGACAAAGAGCCAGAGGGAGCTGGTGGCCGTGCCGTGGGCGCTGCATGCCACACACTCATACAGGCCCCCGTCCTCTGGCTGCACCCGTCTGATCTCCAGCGAGTGGTTCTGAAGCAGCCTGGTCCGGCCATCCCCATGCTGTGCCACCTTCCCATCCCAGCTCCACGTCAGGTTGTAGGGCACGTCGCCCAGAACCAGGCAGGACATGACCACATCTTGGCCCGGTGAAGCCGTGATGTTGTCCGGGGCTACGAGACGTGGTGGTGGCTCTGCAAGCACAACAGGTTGGGGTTAAATGAGCCCAAGCTCAGCCACAGATCCAGAGAGGCACAAGCAGCCCCCACCTGAGACAGTGACGTAGGCGCGAGCTCGTGTCACCCCGATCTGGCTCGTGGCCGTGCACTCGTAAAACCCTTCATCTCTCTTGGACACTGCAGGGATCAACCAGCTGATGTTTCCCGAACTCCTACAAAAAGGGAGAGACTATGAAGTCAGCCCCACCCTGGGGCTGCCGTGTCATCATCCTGCTCCAAATCCCGGGGGATTTTTCTCCATCCCAGTCAGGCAAAGGGGTGCACCTCCACCCCACCCCCAGAAACATCCCTCAAATTTCCTTCGATGCCTTGGAATGCTCAGAACCTGCAGGCACCCAGCCAGTACACAGCATCCCCCTGGCCCGCACAGCTCAGGGGTCTGTTGCTGCCCACACGGATCCATCGTGGAACCCACTGGGCCAAACCAGAGGCTCACCTGAACAGCCGCTCTTCCCCAAGCTGCATCCTGCTGCGGCTGAGCTGCAGGTGGAAAGGGACCTCACTCCGTGCAGAGCAGGAGATCAGCTGTGGCTCACGGTTGTAAGCCTGGATCTTACTGGAGATGTTCACTTTGGGTAGACCTGGAAGGAATTGGGAACAGGCACACATGTAACCCTCACCGGGAGCTCGGCAAGAGCTGCACTTGGAAGCAGGACAAAACAATATCCAAGCAGAAATGGAAGCAGAGGTGGTGCTGGAGCCTCTGATCCCTTCTCAGCTCCCTTGGGATTGTGGGGACCACTCACTGGGGACCACGCTGGTGTAGGTGACCCCAGACAGGCGGTGCAAGGGGTGGCCCTGGGCATCTTCACCCTTCACCTTCAGCAGAAAGTCACCGGGGGGGACGTGGAGTGGCGAGCCCACCCAGAGCTGCCCTGAGGAGCTGGAGAGGGGCCGCATGGGCAGCGAAAGGAGGATATGGCCGGAGGTGTTGAAGAGCTCAATCTCCTGCAAGTGCCCAGGTGATTTCAGCCCGGTGCAGTTCACCACCACAGAGATGGGCAGACCTGGAGAGGAAGAAGGGAAAAAAACACCCAGCCAAGTTCCCATCTGCAAGAAGCCCGGAGACAGCATCCGCACCCCGGGACAGCACCAGCCTCACCCTGCACTGGCCTGTCCCAGGCCTGGCTGGCATCGAAGTCCATCTGAGTGGAGAAGCTGGCTCGAAAATTAATGTTGCTGATGCCCGTGATCCTCAGCGAGTGGCGGCCGCTGCTCTGGGTCTGGAAGCAGAGCAAGAGGTGATGGGGAAGGGAGAGAATTTGGGGAAGGGAGAGGGAAGTGATGGGGAAGGGAAGAGGCAGCAGCCGGCCCCTTTCAGTCTGTTCATGCATATTCTGCCTGGCTGGAGGTGGATGAGGAAAAGCCCACGCCTTGGCAAAGCCTAAATATCCATCTGGAGATGGGTAGGTGACAATGTGCGGGGTCTGTCACCAACCTACCGTGACTGACCACGTCCCTGGCTCGTGGGGCTCCATGGCCACCACCATGGCTGAGTTAGGGATGCGGAGCAGTTCCTTCAGACCTTGGCCTTTCTTGAGGACCTTTCCTGCAACAGCGAGTGAACCTCTGGGATGGTCCATCCCCTGGTCCTTTCCTCAGTGCTCACCATGGTGCAGAGCCCATCACACAGCTCTCACAGCCAGGGCACAGAGAAAAACCTCCTAAAACCAGAGGCAAAGCCAAGCCAGGAGGGAAGTGCAGCAGATGCACTTGATGCTTCATGAAGAGTTTGCAGCTCATTGTTTTTTTGTTCAAGTCTTCACTGCAGCCTCCCATTTGTCATCTCCAGGAGGCAAAGCATCACCTCC
The DNA here is from genome assembly GCA_013396935.1 of Baryphthengus martii. Classification (NCBI taxonomy): domain Eukaryota; kingdom Metazoa; phylum Chordata; class Aves; order Coraciiformes; family Momotidae; genus Baryphthengus; species Baryphthengus martii. Next base: position 77,684 of record VWZK01009001.1, on the reverse strand, counting down.
CGATCCACTCCCCTCCGCTGGGCTCCTACCTGCCGGATCCCGGACCTCGATCCCTGGGGCAGGGCCACTCAGGGAGATGGTGACCTCCTTCAGGCTGGGGTCAAAGGGGACAGGCCATGTGTGCTCCCCACCGGCCTCGTGGTCCGTGGACAGTAAGTGGACTTTGGAGGCCTGGATGGCTTCTTCCACCCACTTCAGCACCTGGGGACATGCAGAGGAGGATTAACTCAAATGCCACCTCACCACCAGGCACAGCCATTTCAGGGCTGTTTCGGAAGCAGGGCTGGATTGCACCGGATCAAAATCTGAGGCATGGCTGAAAAATAGGATAGGACCAGGCCCAGCTGGCTCCGGTGAGTGTCAGCGTGAGGGCAGCACAGGGACAGACAAGCAGGAGGTGACAGCTCTGCTTGAGCTTCCCTTTCGACAAGCAGATGCAAAAGGAATTGGGTAATTTGGTGTAATTGTTATTGCCAGTGGCTCCTGCTCACTGCTCGGAGCAGACACCTTATTACCGCCCAGCTCGCTCATGGGAATAGAAACCATTAAAACACACAACTGCCAGAGGCTGGGCAGGGGTGGGGCCTGTTGCTGGTGGTCTGCTAGAAGATGCTGCCCAGTAATGAGCAGAAAAGCGACTGATCTTCCCCAGGTCTCTCAGATTTCTCACCAGTCAAGAGTTTCAAGGACAGAAGCAGGCAGAGAGGAGCTCCCAGAGCAATCTGGGGGTGCCACAGGCATGAGGATTAACCGCAGGGAGAATATAGGAGCAGCTGAGCTGAATACACCTCAGCCACCCCATCCCTGCTCCAGCAGCTCTCCCTGCTCACCTCCGTCACCTGCTGCTTGTCCAGGTGGAAGATCTGCCCGGAGCTGGTGGCAGCGATGCGCTCGTACACACGGTACCCGGGGTGGCTCCTGTCCCCGCAGTCCCCCGTCAGCACAAACACCACCTGCCACAGCAAAGCTTCCCGTAGCATCCCACACAACCACGGGGCATCTGGGAGGCCCTTTCCAGGGAGGGCACAGGGCATCCACCAGCCCCCAGTGCGTTGGCGCGGGATGCAAAATTCACCCGAGGAACGGGCAGCGCGGGGGGTTTCTCACTGCGGTTCATTGCAGGAGCTGCTCGCAGGAGGCCACGGGCTCACCTGGCTCTGCTTCTGCTGCAGCAGCCGCAGCAGCTCCTCCTGCTGCTCATAGTCCTTGGCCCGAGCATCCGAGAAGACGTAGATGAAGGAGCCGGGGTGCGAGACCTCCACGGCCAGCCTGATGGCTCCCACGCTCATCTCCGGGCAGTCCCCTCCGCCCTGCGGCACATGGCGAGGGACGTGGGGCGGGCACCGAGCTGCCCAGTGCTCAGCCCTTCCCTGCTGGGCTCCTGGCAAGATCCCACCCAGGCTCTGCTCCCGGAGTGGGGAATGTCACCAGTTTGCTGGGGTCAACCCAAGCGCAGCCAGAGCAGCGAGAAGGTACCGCAGGGTCACAGGGACCCATCCTTGTCTCACAGCCAATGAGGATCAAACCGCTCATTTTGGGATCCAGACTCACAGAAGCTTCTGGTTTCCCACGAACACCTTTGACGGGCACGTTCGTGCCCACCCCAGCCCATCACCCCCTATACGGCAGCAGAATCAGTCACCCCAGGCAAGCACAGAAGTGCAACAAGGACCAGCTCCCACTTCCACAGGGCTTTGCACCCTGAAGGGCTGTGAAATAATTTGCAGGAGCAGCTTTACACCTCCCTCCAAAACACAGCTGCTTCCGAAGGGAAGCACCGCAGGGATTTAGCAATGCACAGGAGGCAGGGCAGGAGCAGAGATGGATAAAGCGTGAGTAAACTCCCAGAGAGGGTTTCCGCTGGCAGAACGCAGCTGAAATAATTTCTCAAAAATTAAAAACTCAATTAATTTCAAACAGCAATTCTAGAATGAGATTTTTAGTTCCACGGAGGGTTTGTGCAAACTCTCCTGGGGAAAGCATTCACACTCTGGGAGAAGAGCTGTGAGTTGCAAGTACTCTGCTCATCGCAGGAGCGTGAGGTCCAGCATTGGTGTCATTCACTGTGATTCAGCCCCCAGCAAGCCCAGCTCAGCCCCAAGCCCCTGCCACACTCCTGGGGGATGCCAGAGATTGCTCCCAGGACCCACCACCACACAGGAAAACAGAGTCGGCCTTCCTACCTGGACGTGGAGCTCCCGCAGGCACCGCTGGAAGAACTGGGGGTCCGTGGTGAGGGTGGCAGGACCCACCTCTGCAAGGACACCGACACCACTGCCTCAGCCTCCCTCACCACCGGCACCAGACTCCTCCGGTGCCACGCTGCCCGCACTCCCAGCTTAAACACCTTTATGGGACCTGCGAGATTCTGGGTCAAGCATCTACCTTGGCTTGGCACTGAGCGAGACGTGGATTTGGGCTGTGCTCAGGGAAAGTTCTCCCTGACACACCGGGTGGTCCCAGCCAGGGTAAACTGCAAACCCAGCACCCTTTTCTGCTGGGGGAGGCTCCCAGCAAAGCGATGCAGAAACCGCTTTACTGCCTCTGCCTCCTTCCCTGTCTGGCCCCAGCAATATTCGTTCAAGCTCAGTATTTCTGGTGAAAATAAAGCCTGGGTTCCACTCTCCTTGCAGGGGGCGCTGAGCTCTTTTGGAGAGCAGCTGCTATTTACGGGTGTGCACAAAAATGCCAAGGCAGAGACTGGGACAGAAAGAAATAATTCTGGTATTGCAGTAAATTATCAAAACCTCTTAACGAGGGTTGCATTTTATTGAGGCAACTCGGAAGCACGTTGTGGACTTGCTCAGAAATGCCTGTCCGTGATTAGACGGGGAGATCAGAACAGGCTGGAAGTAGAAAAGCCACCCACAAGTGGCTGCCGGCATCACTGGGATTAATCCAGCGAGGAACAGCTTGCTCTGTGCCCACAGCGTACCTTGGGGATGGGAGCCCCTGCCCAGCAACCCTGTCCTCAAGCTGCCATGCCCACCGCAGTGGTCACCAGGACATTAAGAAGAAGGAGAAGGGAAAAGTGCAGACACTTGTGAAGTGCACTCTTCAGCCCCAAACCCAGCCAGAACCACCCCTCAGCTCCCCACTCCACAGCAGGACGCGTGTCCTCACCCTCTCCCAGCCCTACCTGGGTCATGGAAGGGGACCAGAGCATAGTTGCTGATGGGCTTCGTGCTCCTGCCAAGCGTCCGCTCCAGGATGCGTGAGGCCCCGTCCATCACCTGCACCAGGTCGTCGTACATGGAGCCGGTGACATCGAAGACGAAGGCTAAGGTAGCCCCCCCTGTGCTAGGGGGGGCTGAGGCGAGACTGCGAACCAGTAGCAGCCAGATCCCCACAAACACCCCTTTGTGGGGTGACATCTCTGTGGGGAGACCCCCAGGTGCAGGGAACACCCCCTCTGTCCTTGCCCTGCTCCTTTCCCCCAGACTTCCTGGGCAGGGACACGGCTGCAAGAGGCCACACACAGTGGGGACGGAGCAGGGACTCTGGCTGGGGGACGCCCAGCCCAGCAGCTGTGGATCTGCTCCCCCAGCGTTCAACTTCTGGGGTGGAGGGAAGGAGAGCTGGACTTTTGGAGGCAGCAGTGAGGCAGGGAGGTGGGTGGGATCTGGAGGAAGCTGGGATAGGGATGCAGGAATTGGGAATCAGGTCCTGCAGCCCATAGGATCGTCAGGAACACTGCCCAGCCCCCCTCCCCCGGTCCTGACTCCCTCTCTCCAGCTTAGAGAGCCCCCCGCGCTGCCAGGGGGAGCTGGGGGTTAGGGGAGGACACGGGGGCTCGCAGCTGAGCGCCTGTGGAGGAACCCTGCCAAGGCCACAGCCGGGGAACAAGAGCCAGCTGCAAAAGGAACCCCAAGGAATCGACCCCCCGTCTGCCAGGCAAAGGGTCCTCCCTGGAACAGGGGTCTGCAATGGAGCTGGGGGGGGACAAGGGGCTCTGGGGGGCTCCCCAGCACGGCCAGTCCGGGAACAGGGAGCGAATGGCCACGCAAAGTGCAGACAAAGCTGGAGACAAGACAAGGGCTGGGAAAGGCAGCCCTTGGCTGGGAAAGGCAGCCCTTGGCTGGGGATCTTTTCCTGGCTCCCTGGAAGTAGAGCGCTGAGCTCACGGCCGCTCCGGAGGGATGCTCCGCTCTTGCTCAACTCCCCCCAGCTGCACCCAGGGAAAGGCCAAGACCAAGGGCTGACTCCAGGTGAGGTTGTACACCCAAGGCCAAATCCTGCCCTGGACTGAGCACCTACTCCAGCACCTCACTGACACCAGCCCCTCTCCTCCCAGACAAAGGAGCTGGTGGAGATCAGGGACCACCCATCCTGTATCACCACACATAAGACACTGGGACCCTCTTGTGCATCCCCCAGCCCAACCTGTCCCTGCAAATCTGGGCTCAGCCCAACCCAGTCCCACGGTGGGCAAGGACCCCCACAGTCAGATGCCACCTCTGCCCTGTGGGGCTGAGCCCTGAGCTGTGCCGGTGTCCTGTCCCTTCCATGTCCCACATCCAGGGCTGTAAAGCCACTCACCTGCAGCCTCTTGTCCCCTCTCCAAGGCTTTGCACCCCCAACCCCACACTCGATGCAAGCTCGGGGTGTCCCTCACCCCGCAGTGCCACCAAACCCACTGCAGAGCACCCCCAGCCACCAACCCTGCACCCCAGCAGAGAGCACCTTCTCTCTAACGCCCTGCGAGCACTAACAAACCCCAACAGCTTCTGCCCATCACCAAATCAATCCCAACCAACCCCTCCCACACCCATCAGTGCTCCCAGGAGCACCTGCACTAGCTGGGCTTTAACCCCTTCCTTGCTGGGGGGGCTAAAGCTCAGCAGAGCAAGGGACAGCCTTTGGGTAACCGCAGAAGTTTTGAGCCTGTGCCTATCGCCCACTCTCCGGCACAGGGGATAAATCCCCGGGTGCCCCTGCCGGGTGCTGGCACAAGGCACCCCCCAAACAAAACCCCTTGTGCAAACACAGCCTCCTTGTTTAGACCGTTAGGGCATCAACTCTGGCCTCCCGAAAATAATTAGTCGGCCTTGTTAGGAGAGCGAACAAATGAGGATGGGCTGGCAGGGAGGCCTCATGGCGCTCCTTTCCGGAAGACTTGGCAGAGCGGAGCGGCGAGTGCGATCCCACCGCACGGGAAAAGCCTAATCCAGGCTTTGAGTCCCCCTCCCTGCTCGCCCAGCC